>BMAV01014815.1:0-241789 GCA_019973955.1 Trichonephila inaurata madagascariensis
TCTTTAATAAAGTGAATTTATAGATATCCCCAATAGGAAAAGGGAAGGATCGCAAAAGGTAATATTTGATATAGGTAGTTAGATGAATCGGTTTATTTATTATAATTAAGATAAAGGATCTAGTTGCGTGATCTGACTTAAATAAAAGGGTTTTAAATTTGGGGTGTTAACACGCACTTTAAATAAAGTTGTCAAATTAGAATTAAGTAATATAAGTTATTCTTAATAAAAGTTGTATTAAGAACTACTATGTCTCATCATTTTGATAATCCCACACCTCTAGCTTACGCGGAACCGGAACGACATAGTCATGACAGGATGGCTATGTCACAATTTTTGAACAGCATTATGTAAAAATTTTTATATCCTTAAATATTTGAGCTATATCCATTTTAAAACTTCAACATAAATTCAGCAGAATTTATAAAATTAAGAAAAAAAAGTAATTGTGTAAGGCAGAGAGTTTTAAGAAATTTGTGAACTAATTACCTGATGAGAAATCCAATGCACAGGAAAAAACTTTATTGTGAGAAAAAAAATTAAGACATCGTTAACTGTGTTAATTAATTCAACTAATTATGTATTCAATTGCAATAATAATCAAGTCTATTTGTGTGAGTGAGTTATCCTTTTTGATAGTACAATTTGGAAGCAATTACAAAATGTGTAACGTTTGTTAAACATTCTTAATACAGTTGGACCCCGATTTAACGAATTTTTTTCTTTCTCTGATTAAAATGAATGCAAAAAACCCTATTTAAAATGAATAATAAACCCCGAATTAATTAATTATTTTAGCAGTTGGTAAAAAAAATTATTATTTTGCATTAGAAAAAATTGGATTTTGTTTCAAACGACATAACCTTTTTGTTCGGAACAGAAAAAGATTTTTCTTGAAAGCAGCAAATTTCAACGGGAAATGGATAAGACCATTATTAGACTTTACAGGTGCAGATGAGGAATGAGTATAACCTATTGTGTAAGTCTTGAGTAGGACAGGAAATTTCTTTCTTATCTCACCCCACTTCACAACGCAGGGGACATTTTAAGGTTTTAACGATTGTGTTACATTTGATGATGGACTGACTATCTGTGTAACTTAAGTTGAGGAAATTGTTGATTTATCGGATCCAATGAGAATATCGATTCTGATGTAGAAATTGATAATGAAACTTTTCTATAAAAATTGTTACATATTCTAATGTCTTACATTTTTTACAAACTATGAAGACATACCTCTCTCTAGCGCAGCAGGATGTAAATAATGCAGTGTTTTCTTCTATGCGCAAAGTCTAAAAGGAACTTTTTCGAGTCAGGAATCAAAAAGATTTTCAAACATGTATAAGTCGGTATTTTAAATTTCCCAATTAACGGGTGCGTTATAATTCACTAATAGTATTTTTAGCGGTTGAATAAGAAGCGCGTAATTTTTAACTGTGTCCATTTCTGTGTAGATGCATGTTATAAAATTTCCATTAGGTAAGTGCAAAAAACTCATATTTTGTTTTTACCCTGATTTAACAAATAACCCCGAATTAACGAAAACACTATTCGGTCCCGATGAATTCGTTAAATCGGGTCCGACTGTAATTAATGAAAAAAACATTTCTCAACACACATTCAACAGAAAAAATTTTAAATTTGAAAGAAAAATATAATATGGATGATATGCAGTAGCTCACACAGAAGTTTTCTCTAGGGTCGAAAATCCTCCATTCTTGTATCATGCTCCTTTTGATTTTGTCGATTTTGGGGGACAAAAAACTGTAAAAAACTAACTATTGAATAAATAATTTGCACATTAATTAATAAAATTAATCATTAAAAAAACAAATATTTAGTTAAATTTTACTTATTATATACTTATAATTATATATATATATAATCAATCGGAAAAAAATCAAGGGCTTGGGGGGTCCGGGCCCTAGGACACCCCCTTGTGGCCACTGATGATATGCAATTATTTACAACAGCACCTTTCTCTTTTCTTTCAGTGAAAATATGCGCATAGATTTGGAAAATCTCATGACTTTACAGACCTAATATACAAGCAATACTTCATTCGTAAAATTTGAATTAAGAAAATCAATGATAAATTTTAAGAAAAGCTTGTTTTCTACAAGCTATTATTTTTATTTCATAGCATAAGCTACGTAAATGAATAAATGAATGCATGTAAATGTCGTATGCTATTATCTTTAATTATCTGCAAAGGGTGACATGTAAATAAATAATGTTTTTCTTTGTGCTTTTTATCTCTGAGATCAAAACGACTTAAATAATGTTTAAACAGAAAAGCAGTTTAAAGCTCAAAAGAGATGGGAAGAGAACAGAGGATAAAACACGTTTAGTCGTAAATCATATACATTCTACCTTGACAAAAAAAGATTCTAAAAACAGAATCCTTTTCTTTATTCTTAGATAAAAACAAGATTTATTTTCGCCCTTTTGGTTTTTTTTATCGTTTGTACTTCTGTTAACTAGCTTTTTTTTATATTGATATACATTACCTTTCATAAATATTATTTATGTCTTACGTGTAAATATTGTTAAAATTTTCCTATCTGCATTACGATGCATAAAAAAACATTAAAAATGGCATCTTTTGCAATGTATGCTTTTTTATTAATATAGCGGTACGCGAACAATTGCTAGTTAAATCGAAAATGTCTTTCGTAGGTCGCATAAATGAGTTTCAGGTCATAAAATCATAGTTCATCAAAATTTAGATATATTGGATCAAGTATTTTCCAAAATGATAAATTTATCCAATCAAAAAAATTAGAAATGAATGCTTAAGGTATCCGAACACATTCGGATAATAATTTTGATAAAATAGCATATTTAAATATTATGAATGCTTTTTTAGAACTCAATACCAATAAATACCAATATTTAACAAACAATATTTAAAATAAATTGCCTAAATTTCACATAAATCACTATTATACGTGAAATTTTAGCAATATTTTTATAAAAATTCAAAGCAATTAGAGAAAAATGTATTAAACTTATATAAATAAAAGTATTACTAAAACAAATTAGATCCATTTATCAAGAAAATAAACTAAAATTTTAATGTTTTATTAAAATTTTCAAATTTTAGAGCTGATTGAGTAAACATTATAAGAAAAGACACATTCTTTATGAGACCATTATTTAAATTACGAGCCATAACTCAAAATGTATTCATACAATAAGAAATATTTTAGTACATTATCTAGAAAATAACACAAATATCAGGTTCAAAAAGTTTTACAGAAATACATCCGTAATATTTTGAGTTATCGGACTCGCCATGATAGATTTTGAATAATTTGAATGCCCACTTCTAGTAGATCAAAGACCCACTTCCGGTTTTTCTAACTTTATAAAATTGATTGTAGCTTAGACTCTAGGTAGCGTAGAAACAAAACAAAGCATGTTTTGTAAAGCCAAAAGATAGCTCTATTCAATAAAATAAAAAAACCAAATTATATATCTGTCTTGACTGAATTTGGTCATTTTCAACGTGTTCGGATACCTTAAATTCATGATTATGATTTAATCTGCTTTTATTTTCTCCTCTACATCCTTATTACGACTATTGGCAACTTTAAAATTCCTAAATGGTTAGATCATCCTTGATTTACCCGTAGAATGGGGATATAATTGTGAGTGATTCTTAGAAAACCCATGCGTTGTAATTTTAAATAAAAATTCCACTTTTCCATTCTAAATTTTTAAAGCTGTATTAGTACAATATTGAAAACTGAAAATATTTTACCACTGCTAAAAAACGTTCTATATGAACTTCTTAATCAGATAAAACATGCATATAATATAGCTTTGGTAATCAAAGGCAATTTTAAATACTAATCTAATGCAGGAAGCAACCATAGTACACTCTTTTTTCACACTTGTTTAAAATAAGTAAACATACACAATTCATGATTTAAGATTATTAAGTATGGTATACTCCAGGGATGGCGAACCAGTGGCACGCGTGCCATAAATGGCACTCGACACAATATTTTGGGCACGCCAGCGATCAAAATGGTTTGCATTTTATTTCAAAATAACAAAATTCACTATGAAATATTACAAAAAAAAAAACCCGCGAGTGATAGGTCGCGGGGCAGCGGGAAGCACACTCGTTTGTTATTGTCTCTTAGTTATTGCCTTAGTTATGTCTTGGGCTACAGTTGCTTATGATGCAAGATTTTTCTATGCATAGCATAGTCAATTTCGTCAACACAACTGTATATTAAAGTTTATTTGTGTTATATTTACGATTTTTAACTGTTATTTGACATGACTAGTTCAGCAAAAGAACAAAAGGGCAAGATAGTCAGTGTAACAGAAAATTTCAATCGGGGAATCTAGAAATATGGCATGATTAATAAAGGCGACAAAATGGTGTGTTTTTATGTTCTGGAACACTAGTATGCTGAACATCGTCTATAAAACGGCATTTTGAGACAAATCACAACTCCTCTTGTCAAAAAAGTGAACAAAAGCAAAAATAATTAATTGCTTCGAAACCATTTGCCAGATGACTCCAATTAGGCATGCATTCTTCTAAAAGTAACATCTTACAATCCTAATATAAGTTATTTGTCCATCCAATCTGCAACAAAAGAAATCACACTAATGTTACTTTAATTTTAATACATATATAACTAAAACATTTACAACTATACAGTACAAAAGGTATTTTTTCATAGTAAATAAAGAGTTTTGAGTTGATAGTATTTACTTCTTTTATTTTCCCACTAATCATAAGTCAAAATTATTTGACGGCACGTCTATGCCTCATAAAACATTTCTTTAGAAAAAATAGCACTTTGATCTATAAAGGTTCGCCACCCCTATAGGAGAAAAGTGACTCACATGCACTCACCACGAGATCTCCAGAATCATTAGACATGTAGTCTTGAAATTTGTCAAGCAAATACCTTTTGTTGTGTAGAGATCCGCTAAGAAGGGGTTTTGCCCAAATCAACTTCCAAAGGGGTTTGGGAGGCTTTATAGATAAGGTGATCAACCGTTCTCCTTTTACAGGTTCTGTCCTTCCTCGAAAAGTGTCCTCCATTTCAATATTTTAGAATTGATCTGTTAATCTCTATTTTCAGAGATGAACCAAACATGTTTCCAAAATGTCGGAAGAATGGTCTAAAACAAATATCACAGGAAATGGTATTTTTTTTACTTCGTCAAATGTCATTGGGCTAATATAGAAAATTACGTTGAGTTTTAATTGAAAGAAATGTCTGATATTAAAATCGATGACAATTGTCTGTTTGAAGTAGAAAGAAGATTCAATGTATGTTTAAATTCTAATAAATTAGAACAATCGGAAAATCAACATGCTGAGAAATTGATAAAAGATGGGTTAATTTTACTTAAACCATTTCAAAAATGAACGCATTCCATATGAAAATGTAACTATTTTTGTTGAATTTGCGTTGTGCTGCCCTGGAACTAATGCAGCAGTTGAAAAAGTTTTTTTCAGTTGGCAATGATTTTTGTGGACTAGTGAGAAATGTCTCTCAAAATTGAATGTTAATATTTTAGCTACAGTGCTTACCGTAAAATTCAGTATGAAGGATATTTTCTGCCCGAATTTTCCGATATATTAAAAAATGATATGTTGACAAAAAATTTCATTCACTGGAAAAATACTCGTTTAAGATAATAATTAAAAAGAATGTAAGCGTAATTAGCGTATTTTTGTTTGAATTAATAAAACGTTTCATATATTTAGGTTGTAATTTTTTCTTAAATTTTTCTTCCTCCTCTTCATTGTAAAAAAAGTGGTCACCTTATTATAGACAAAGATTCCTTTTTTTGAACTATTACACCACCTGAAGTGAAATTTGGCAGACACGTTTCTTTTATTGTATAGAGATCCGTTAAGAACGGGTTTTGCGGAAGTCAACACCAAGGAGATAGCAAAAGAAATTCCCGCTTTTGAATAGTTATACCAACATGGAATTTGGCAACCACGTTTCTTTTGTTGTGTTGTGCTAAAAATGGTGTTTGTAGAAATGAACTACGAAGGGAGGGGGCTACAGGGACGTAAATGTGATAAATATACTTTTGCATTATAAATTCAAGTCATGTCATTCTTAAATCAAGGGGAGAGGGCTATAAAAATATTTTTCAAAACAATCGAAAACAGTACTAGAACTTGGGCAATAATGACCTGAAAAAGATTTACTCTTTTACAATGGGATGAAATATCCTGCGAAATGGGCTTGTATAACAATTGGCAAATGTATAAAGATATCACTATTGTTATTTAAATAATTGGCTTAAAAATTAACTCCACAAAAAAAATTCTTTTGAACTCTGTATGTTAGAACAAGTAAATTCAATTGAATTTGTTTTTCAGTGTTTTTAGCTATATTCTAAAGCTGTTATTTTTTTTACAATTTCGTTTAATTCCGATAATTTTAACTTTTCAATGACTTTTTAAAATAAAACTAAGGCAGATTTCTTTGATTCCAAATTAATAAATATCTTTTCTAAACTTCCCAGCATTATTCTTAATTTAGGTATTTCAATGGCTTGTTAGGCACATTCATGCAAATGGCAAAATTTGCTAAATCCACCATCTGACAGAATGATGTAACTTAGGATCTACGCCTGTGCTCCTTCTATAATTTCGACATTGATATATATATTTTCTCATGTACTTTTTAAAGGTTTTTTTGAAACAGGAAAGTTAACACAAATATACTCTTCGAAAAAAGAATATCAAAATGCCCTCTAAAGCTTATGCATACCAAAGAATAAGTTTCTTCATTTTTCCTTACAAAATTCTAAAAGTGTCAGTTTCCGCAATCGTCAACTTATATTTTTTATTTCCTTTACGTTGCTGAGAGCCATTCTGAGTACTTCTAAAGTAATCATCACAGTTTTTCCGAGACCAATCTGAGACGGATCTTTTAGCACTAGCTTTATTCACAAATCACTCACACTATAATCACTCAAATATGAATTGATAGTACCTAAATCGCGCATCTAGAGAACCATCAGCACAATTTATATGATGACCAACCTCTTGTAATGTGGCTGAATTCATGGTAAGAAACGACCGTTACAACAAATTTAAGCTCTCAAGAAATACTTTCTTACATTTCTAGAATATTACTTGTGAGAAATGACCATTGGATAATTCTAGTCGTTTGATGGGTAAGGAGGTAATTTAAAATAAACCTTTCACGTCTCTATATAGTTTGATTACACGTCACCTACTTCAACAATAATGCGCTTGGTGCACTCGAGAAGCAGCCATGATTTCAGCCCAAGAGTTTGAACATAAACAGCGAAGCCATTAAGAAACGGCAAATGACATGCCTTGACGTTGCAGAACTCGTAAGTCTTGAATTAATGTCCACACTTGACAGTAGAGAACCCATAACTCTGACACGTTCCAAACATCTGTTTAACTTATCTTTGAAGTGAGAAAAGATTTCCAGCTTATTTTGTTTTGATTTCGAGTCGACCGGTTGCCATTCTGTAACTAAAATGTTTATTCCAACTTGTGCGAATTTATTTACATAAAAAGTTTTCTTTTACGGTATTTATATTAAAATTTTATCTAGATGTTTCTAAATATTTTTAGGGATGAACTTGCATTTTTATTGGAATTGTTATTACTTAATTATGTCTATATGCAATAAAGTAGAATTAAGTTAAAATGCATTGTTTTACTTTCGAGTCGACCGGTTACCATTCTCTGACTGTTAAATGTTTATTCCAACTCATGAATTTATTTACATTAAGTTTTCTTACGGTATTTATTAAACTTTTATCAAAAAATTTTCAAATATTTTTTAGGGATGAACCTGTATTTTTATTAGAAAACTTAATAATATTCGTACGCAACTATATAGAATGAAGTTAAAAGAACAGATTTGTGAATTTGAAGTACAAAAACAGAAGTATTTGTTTGCGAATGTATGATTTGCGGATTACAGTTTGAAGCTAAACGTACAAGTGGGACACTTTTTTAGGTATCCGACTACGTTCGGAACCACATGATTTTGCAAAAGCGTATAAATGAATAATATTTATGATATTTAGTGTCACTTAGATTAGAAAACGTACAGAAAATTGTTCTAAGAATGTTATTATAATAAAAAATTATTGAAGTACAATATCTTGACAAAAAATGAACATAGAATGACCCATTTTCAAAACGTTCTCCTTTTATGAAAAATGCTTCTATTATAATAATATTTTGCTTGTGTATAGCTCAGATCTCTATATAAAGGCTGAACTAGAATTTCTGAAATATGTTGCTTAGAAGTGAATTTATCCATATTTTACTACAACAAAGGGGAGAAATTTTAAGAAAAACGCCGATAATTATTTCAATGGGTTGTAATTCTGAAAATAATGTGAATTTTTCAAAAAAAAAATAATAATTCAGACTCTCTGGAGAAGTCTTTACATTATATAAGCACACACACACACACACACACAAAATATTATTATTTTAGAAGCATTTTTATAAAAGAGCATTTTGAAGAAAGGTTATTCTAAGTTAATTTTTTGCCAAAATATATTGTATTTAAATAAATTTTTTTTTGTCAAAATGTTCTTTTAAAGCAATTTTATACATATATTGTAATCTAAGTGACACTAAATATCAGGAAAATTATCATTTATGCGCTTTTTAAAATCACGGTTCCGAATGTAGTCGGATACATTAAAACAAAAAATTTTACGGAATTAAATAAAGATGATTAGTAGAAATTTTTAAAAATCGCACATAATCACAAAATATTGTTTTCTGATATTTACTTTAAAAAAACATTCCAGATTTGATTTCTAATAAATTATACCGTCGAACTTTAGGAAAAAATAATAAAAAAATTAATTAATTTTAAAGTATAGAATATTAAACTTTCTTCAATTGATGTTATTTTCGATTTAAAAAAATTATATATTAGCTGTGTGCAATGAAAACAAAGAAAGACATAAACACACTTATATCTTTCATATTTCTCCATTTTTATTTTCCATGTTATATGAATTATCGATTTAAATTCAAAACAAATAATTATAAAATCATTTTAAATCAAAAGATTGAAGGCTTTTAAACTACATTAGAGTCATTTTAAATAAAAATGTTCTTGCAGGAGTATTGAATTCAAATTAATATTTTATCTAATTTCCAGTTGAAATATTCAACTTAATTACTAAATTGTGAATTTAATTTGTTACAGAACAATAAAATTTACTGTCGTCATAATGTTTTATTACTTTGATTTCTTTTGTAATAATTATCTTTTAATAGGATTTATATGATCATCTGGCGTTTTGTGCTACTATAAAACAATATTTTTTGTTAACGAGAATGCAGGTGTCTTTTAAAAAAGAAAGAAGAAAAAATCATAAGAAATTTCAGTCCACATATGCTTCCTGTTTTGTACGCAAAACGACATCCTTAACAAAATATGCATAAAAAAATATATTCATAAAAATAATTATGTTATACTCGGGTTTTTTTAAAAAACTAAAACAAGGTGAAAAGTAGTCTTTAGTGCTCGTTATCACACACACACACACAATTTTAAAAGATATCATTTCTCAATTTCTTTCTACGAGCTACTTTTCCACGTGCCTACTTTTTTAATTACTCCAGAAACGCTTTTTTTCTTGAAACTAGATCTATTTAGGAAAATAATTTCTTTTTGTCCTTGGAATTCTAATTTAAATATTAGCAAAACTAAATACAAATCTTATTCTATTCGAAATTTAAACAGGCTTATCGTAACAAAAATCTAGAAAAGTAATTATATTCTTTTAACCTATACTTTTTTTAGAAAAACTGCACAATTCTTTTTATTCTGTTTGTAATTTAAAAATGCTTATCGCAGAAAATCTTCAACTCTTGGTAATTCTTCAGTGGATGTTTCTAACGATATCATTTTGATGCAGTAAATATAAATTTTATTTCATTTATATTTTCAACCAAAAAATGCGTGCATTGAAATTTAAAGAATTTGTATTTTCAAATCGGATTCAAAATCTGGAAGACGGTGGAGGGAGGGGGACCTTCCAAAAGGCGAATGGTCGCACGAGGGGGAAAAGGGTTGAGCCGCGAATATTTGAATTGTCCCGGGCCCGAGTTGAAAGACCTAAGCTCTCTCTGTTTACTACAGGCTACACGTGAACGTTCATTGAGGTTTGCCACATTTGGCGCTTACTCCTTCATACTGGCAAAGAAAATTTATTAACATTTAAATTTTGTCTTTAAAGAGAATAAATACGTTAAACCAGCGATACTCAACCTGCGGCCCGCCGGGCTTTACTGAGTGGCCCGCTCATGGCTCATGCAGGGGCGGCTCTAGGGCCGGACAAACCGGACTCTTGCCCGGTGTGGCAAATTTTAAGGGCGGCATTTGGATCAAATTTGAAAAATATATTTGGTTTTGAATTTAACGTATCTTATTTTTTTACTCTGTATATTTGATGACCGTTTTCTTTTATGTTGAAACTTGAAAGGTTTGAGGCGGGAGCATATGTTAAAGCATAAAGTTTAATATGTTTACACATCTTTAACTAGTAACTTTCTCCCCATTCCGGAGTGAGGTCCCAAGTGACATTTCTTTCACCTTTATGATGTCCAGTTTCAGCTATCCAAATGGGGACAAGGGTAATAAGAGGTTTGGGTAGATACGGAGCCACGGGAGATGCTTTATTTTAGTCTTGAGTGTAGTTATTATAAATTGAAACAAACGCTTGTGGTCTCCACCATTAGTAGACTATTTTTCGAAGAAATTGGACTGCTTAAATAGACGATTCCTTATTTTCTATTTCATTAGTTTGAAATAATAACAAATAATTACATCCTTAATTTCGAATTATTTTGAATTTTTTAAGACTTAAAATAATATATATATATAGAGAGAGAAGGGCAGCATTGTGGAGAGAGGAACTGCTAGAGCCGGCCCTGGCTCATGGCCCATTGCCCTAAAAAATCCAGTTATTTAAGAACAATATATTAAAAACTTAGCGGGAAATCCTCTCAATCAAGCAATCAGATCGACCAATTGTGTTGTTTGTCGTACGGGTGCGAATTGCAGGATATTTTTTATTTGAAACTGTAACGGTTAGCAATAACAAAAAACTGTGAAATAGAGAATGAACTGGAGTAGTGACCATTTTTTTTATGGGTGTCACTGATTTTTAATTATAAACAAATAATACTGATTTTTCAATCTGGAGCTCAGTAAAAATTTCTCTTTGCTGCCATTCTACATTTGATAAATTAATGTTAAAATAAGAGAAACTTTATTAAAAGAAAAAAAAATATCAAATGGCTTGGCAGTTTTGTTTGTATGTGGTCATGAATAAAAGGGAATCGAAACTACCCCATAACTCAGAAGGAAAAAAATGCATAAAATCGAAGAAAAATTTTTATGTGAGTTTGATAAAAATTAATGTAGCATTAAAAGCCAAAAATTAGTTTTAATATTTGATCAATTTTCCACATTTTAAGTGTTTAATATTGCCTGGGTCTTATGGTGTTTTTTCTATTAATTCTCATGTTGCGAACCGCATGAAATATCTGTCATGTGCAGTGGCGCAATACAAGGGGGTCCGGACCCCCAAAGTCATTGATTTTTTTCTGATTGATTAAAATTCTAAGTATATAGTACGTAAAATTTAATTAAGTATTTGCTATTAATGATTAATTTTATTAATGCTAATTATTTATTCAATAATTAGTTTTTTACTGTGTTTTGTGCCCGAAAATCGACAAAATCAAAAGGAGCATAATACAAGAATGGAGAACTTTCGAACCCGCCCCCGCTTGAAAAATTCCTGTGTGCGCTACTGGTCATATGTATGCGGCCAGGCAGGAAAAACGGTTGAGTACCCCTGCGTTAAACCATTTTAAAGAATAAACAATTATTCTGTTTAAGTACTAAAATTGGAAATGAAGAAAAACTGTAACTATGACTTAAGATCTTATTTCTGATTGTGGTAAAAAACAACTTCTTAAATATTTAAATAATTTCATTTTCGAACAAGAATTTTGCGATTTTATTCTTTACAGTTTAAATGTGTGATTAAGTACTAAAACTATTTACACCATTGAAATACTAATTTAGGACAAGCATAAAACCAAAATGAAAGTATCCAAAACTAAAAAAAGGTAGATATTTTGATCAAGTTACAACCAGTCAATATTAATATTGAATTTATTACTTTTTCCAAAAGTTAAGCATCAATTATTTGAGAAGTGCTTCTATTTGTTGTCTAGAAACACATAAGACACTACATCCATTTCTTTAATTATCAAATTAGTAAAGTGTTGCCATATACCTTAAGTAACGGAAATTCGCTTTTTTTAAAGCTGAAAATTCTCTAAGTTTAAAAGAAGATACACAGAAAATCTTAGATAAACATTTTCCACTTGAATAGTACCTACGCTATTTGAAGAACTTGAAAATTAATAAGAGAGCTTGTAATAGATATTAAAAACTTTTCACAAAAAATAGAATTATTATACAAATGTTGAAGACATATACAACTCAACTCAGTGGACGCAAAAGCCCATGAGGGCACAAGACCTAGAGCGCTCATCTCAGTTTTCATGACCTTGGCACTGAAGTGCATGAACAGATGTTTCGGTCAGGGGTCAGTCTGACGTGATCAAGAATTATGGTGGTGTGCGGACCCGGAATCCCCCCATGTGCGCCACTGGGTCTTAGATATCAATAACTTAAAAGCTATACATAATTATGCAACACCATGAAATGTAACCTTGGGCGCTGAAGTGCATGAGCAGATGTTCCGGTCAGGTGGTCAGTCTGAAGCAAGCCCCAGTGTTTAGTTCCCAAGCAAGCCTGGTACTCATTTATCGACCCACTGAAAGGGATGAGTGGCTGAAGCGACCTTGCCTAGCCCGGGATTTGAACCCCGGACCAGTGGTGTTGAAGCGCGATACGCTACCTCTCAACCACTGGGTTTAAAGGCGTATACATGCATGAAATAAATACACATGGATAATTTGATAATTTTAAAAGGAAAAGGGAACAGTGGAAGCAAATTAAACTGGAGTATTAAAGTGAAGAGAAAATAATTCGTTTTATATTGGAGTATTCTAACCATTAGCATACACAGACTACTTTCATAGGAGGTATTATATTTTAAAAAAGCTTAGACGAAAGCCGTGAGATACATAATCTTTATGCTAAAAATTAAAAATCCTTTGGTCTATGGAAGGTGTTTGAGCCCCCAGACACCCCACCCTTGCATACGCCACTGATTCTAACTGTTGTATATTATAGGCTTTTTGACTGCTCAAATAGCGTATAGCTTTAAACGGGTAAAAAAACTCCACATCTGAGATAAATTGACGCGGGATCATTTGTTATTAGCTCTTTCGTTAAATAGTAAAAATTGGAAACAATGGGATTTACCTATGGCAAAAGTTAACCTCGAACTTTCGATCGCCGTGCCTTCCCCCTTATGTATCAGGGTGACATCGCGAACCCCCAAGATTTTGAACATCTCTCCCCAATTTAATATTTTTTTATCAAAATACAAGCTCTAGTAGATTTTTTTATTGGGAACCGTTTAGTTATCTAGTATGGAACCCTCTTTCAATTTTTCTACAAGGCCTTTCAGAATCTGTAAAAGATGTAAATTCAACATACATGAAAGACTCCTTCAGACCACAGTTTAAGAACCGCTGTTGTAACAAATCTGTTAAAAGGTAATGCAAAGCTACAACACAATGATCTTGACAATAGGAGAGTTATTAGTTCCAAGTCTGTAGCTATACTTTGTAAAATATGATGGAAACTGATCTAAAGAAGATTACAATCAAAAGCCCTTCAGAATCTCAAGTACTAGTATTGAATTATACTGTAATTTGATTCAAAAATGTATACGCTAAAGATGATAATGTACTTGTAATCTATTAGTGATGCAATTATATGATTTTTTAAAAATATTCTTCTTACTTTCTAAACCTATTATATCGTTTTTCAAGAAAATTTAAAAATAATACCTTTAATAATCGTTTTGAAAGAGAAGTAATCCTTTTATAACTACCATAAAATCCAGCGTATAACGTACACTTTTAACACAAACGATAAGTTTGAAACTCAAGGGTTCGCGTTGTACACCGGGTATAAAAACGATAGCTTTAATACAAAGATGAGCATTAAAAAAATTCTTCTCACATGCATCAAAAAATTGCTTTTAAACGAAATGGGGTTGCTTATTGAACTAAAGTGAGTTCTAGAAGAAAACTATTTTCACAAAAAGTCTGCGATAATTTGAATAAAGTTCAAAACATGAGAGGGTGAGCGTTATAAGGCGAATATAACTAAAATTATATATATATAATATATATATATATATATAAAAAAGAAAAGAAACGAGTCTTACAGTAGTCGTTTTTGGGGAAGAGCAGGACAATAGACTTATGATAAACAAAAAATGAAAATATACTTGTGTTTTCAAAGTATTTAAAAACCGTTGAAACACAGTGTCAATAAAAATTAAATGTTAGCAGTCGAAAACTTTTTTGATTTGTGTTCATTTCGAGCTAGAGTTCATTATTCAAAAAAATCTATGAGTGGCTTAGCTTTTGGCAAACTGAAGTTGAAAATCAACACTCAAAATCAGGGAAGCGAGGGGATAATTTTTTAAAAGCAGAACCATTTTTGGTTATATGGTAAAAGAAACAAAATGCAGGAAATCTAATTTTTAACCTTTTTATTCGAGAATTGTATATGACCACCGAAATCACTGTTTGCTATTTTCAAATAAGCATTCTGCCGACTTATGTCCCCCAATGGCTTACGCCAATCCGTTACACACATCCATCCCTTTCAAAATCACTCCCACAAATATCCAGCAACCGAGAGGAAAGATGTTACACATCAAAAATAAGCTTGAAAGTATAAGTGCGCATTATGCACTTAATTTTACGGTAAACTTGTTCGCAGGGACGTCTTAAGATATGGGCCAACTGGCCCAGGGCCTCGGCCACAATGTGGGCCTCATTTCGTTCTCGACTCAGCCATAATAAGATCATGATTCGAATAGTTACAACCGTCAAATGTTTTCCGTTTATCCTGAAGAATGGAGAATTTCGCGATATGTCATAGGAAAGTAGACGACCGTCGTTCAGTATAGTTTAGGTCAACCACCATACCCATCATTATTCATTCAGTCAAAAGGCGGCATCGGTTGATTTGTTTGCGAAAATAAGTCGTGCTTTTTTATTTGTTAAAGATTATTATTCTATATATTTACAATGTATGCTTTGACACCCACTTTGGGTCCATAGATAGGCCTACTTTGGGTAAAAGGGGGTTGGGGATATTTTTTGTAGGAGTCCAGAGCTAATTTTATTGGCCCCCAAAGGGCCCCTCAAGAAGTCTTTAGAGCTTCCTGCTTGTTCATAATTAAATTTTGTGTACTACATCCATGCTAAATTCCAGAAATGAAATATTAGTATGCATCATGAGTATAATACACGATAATTTTACCACGGGCACTTAAATCATACCTCTCTCCAAAAAAAGAATTCTCTGTATTCACCTATGAATAACACTATTTTTGTTAAATAGAATTCACAAAAGTTGTATCTTCCTTACTGTATAAGAAGGGTAGAACCGAGATAAAATGATTAATGTCACTTCATTCTGCTGTGCACTTAAAGTAATTCTTTATGATGACACAAGCATTCATTATTTTCGTAATCCATCTTTCTGTGGTTAAGTTGTTCACTCTTAACATAATGACTAATACCTGGAATGGATGTTATGTAGACTTCCAAGAAAAGGGACTCTTTTCAATAAATTCGAAATCTGCACAAGACATGCTTTTCATTATCTTTTACATTTTTGTTCATTTGTGATTCTGATAATACGACTTTGTGATTGATTATTTTTTTTATTTCGTTAACGTTGTATTTAGAAGCAGCACAAGTACTAGTAGTGTAGTACTTGGTACTAGAGTACCTGGTTTAGTATTAGTACGAAGTACCTGGTAATGTTGAACCCCAATAAAGATATATGAATGACTCATGAATTTATATCCATTCTCTTAATTTCCACATCACGTAAGGACTTTGATACTCGGCATATTTCAATGCATCACATAAGGTCACTTAAGGTCTTAAGGGGTGTTAAATTTCTCTAGAGGGCTGAAAATATAAACAATTTTCAAACAGGTATAATTCTTTTAAATTTAAATTAAATAATTCGAATCTCTTACACATTATTTATAAAGGAATGGGGCTTCGAAAAAGTATAAAGTGTTTAAAATATAATCATAATTTTAAAAATTATAAGCATATGAAAATAAGAAACTTTTCTACAAGAAATATTTATTAAGTTTTACGTTGCGCATGCTATTTTCTAAAATAGTAGCTTTAATTATACTGGCTATAAGTTGATTTATAAAGTTAAATATATATATATATATATATATCCTTATTAGAATGTAGTAATATTATATTAGTAAAATAATAAATTATATTTTTTAAAAAATAAAAAAATTACCTTTTCAAAATTTTAAAAAATTTTTTTAATGTTTTTCAAATATTTTGAAATACAAAAGATATATTATTCTTAAATGATGTAGGGTGTAAAGAATATGTGTGATACACACATTTTTATAATTCTATAAAGTTTTATACATCAGAGACTACTATTTTAGAAAATAGCGTGCACAATGCAAAAATTACTTAATATTCATTACAGAATTTTCATATAATTTTTAAAATTAATACTATATTTCAAGCATTTCGGACTTTTTTTGAAGTCACAATCATTTATAAATATAACGTGTAAAAGATTCGAATTATTTAATTTAAATTTAAAAGAATTATACCTGTTTTTGAAAATTGCTTAAATTTTCACCCCACAAAAAAAATTAACACCCTGAGACCTAAAAGGCATTAAGACTCGGAACCGAGATTCGGCTGCAATAACGACAATCATGAACTAGCAACCAAAAGTAGATGGTCGTGATATCTTATTGGTCTTAGTCACGAAGGGTGACCGATGTTGCCGAGTGGGGGTTTCGATATCTTGATGTCATTTAAGACCCCCAGTAATGCATTGGAATTTTTGTGACTCAAAGTCCTCACGTTGGTATCATGTGGAAGTTAGGAAATTGGAGAGCCGGTTAACTGTGGTTCAGAATTAAGAGATCTATATATCGCCAATAGCAATCGTGTTGTTTGAAGTACGACATTTGTAAATACTCACGTAATCAAGAGCGCTTGGCCTCATGCGAATTCGTGAGTTGACCATTTATGGAATTGAGAACAAATATTCAATTTATGTATGAACTAGCTTTATTGTTATGCATTTAGAATTCTTGGTGAATTCTGGTTTTGGCGTAAGAATTGAAATGAAGTCTTTTGTGAAAAATTTGTTCATGGTGGTTGCATGAATTTCGCCACCCAGGCAGTATGGTGGTTAAAACGCTCGGCTCATATTCCAGTGGGCTCGGGTTCGAATACTGAATAAGGCATAAATGTATCTTCAGGAAAAGAAGACGGACTTTCGTCTGAAAAATGGATTTCTGTCTCGAATGGAAAGTAGAGCACGCCTTCTGTTCCTATGCTTGGATCATCGTTTGTAATGAAGTCTATATTCTTCTGTGATTGTATTAAACGTTTCTGCTCATCTATCTCTCGTCTTTCGTATGTATCCCAGGATGCTACGCACGACAGCAACAACATGGATTTTCAGTTTATTGACGATGTAACATATCGTTATGTTTCGATAATAGCTTTCTTCGAAAATATTTTAAATACAATTCACAAATTCTAATGCAATGTATCATGAATTATTAGAATCAATTAACCTTAATTGAATGATTGATTGCATGAATAAATAGTTGATTGGTTTATTTGTAAAATAAAAGAGGTCCTCCTATTCGAAGTACAGTCGAACATCTATATAACGAACCTCTATATTGCGAATTTTTCTATATAGCGAACTTTTTTCCTGGAACCTTGAACCTTTCCCGATTTTCTACATAAAATAACCTCTCTATAGCGAAGTGCATTTTCTATATAACGAACTTTTTCTTTTGAGATTCAGTTTTTGTTCTCCCTATTTTTAAAGTATTTCTGAACATTTCAAGTTTACACATTTTATGGTGGTCATAAATCTTGAATTAGTTTTATTAGATGCCTACCTCGCCAAGAGCGGTAGAGTTCTGGACGTTTCCTCCAAGAAGTGCAACCCTTAACCCCCATTGTCTAGTTCACTAAAAACATCTTCGATATCTCCTTTGATATTCAATGGAGTTGTCTCGTGACCCCGTATTCTAGTTATAAAATAATGTATGTTTAGTATTAGTTGTATGTTTTAAATTAGAAAATGTCCTATACAAATTCATAAATTTTAATATAAAATTATTTTCTTAATATTGAAAATACAGTGTACTTCGACATTCTTTTCTCTTGTTTTTCTTTCTTTCTCTTTTGATGGTTAAGACATAAAATAAACTTATACTAATTTTTAAAAAGGTGTGAATAATTACTTTTTTTTTAAATATAGTGTTTATGAGTTTAAAGTTTGCTTTATGTGGTTTATGAAGTATATTAAAATATGTGAACCTCTATACAACGAATTTTCCATATAACGAACTTTTTTCCGGAATTTAGCGACTTCGTTATATAGAGGTCCGACTGTATTTGTGTTTTATTTCATTATATTGTGTTTTATTTCGTTATATTGTGTTTAGTTTTGGACATATTGTCTGGTTATCAAGAAATCTATAATATGTTATTTTGAATATAAAAATAATTGGATTTCTGTGTAACTTTCATCTCTGCATTGATTTTTTATGAAAAAAATATTTATCTGTTCTTATTGAAAATAGCTATTTCAAAATAGTTTTGCCGAAATTTTATTTAAGTAATGTAATTTTTTCTCACGACGAAAGGGACTCAATAAAACGAATTCCTTTACAAAAGATCAAATCTTTTGATAAGAGCACGATTCAGATTTCAACCAATAAGGAAATAAAACTGACAGTGAGCATCAAATACAAAAATAAAAATGGCTAAATGTGATTCAATAGAATTCTATTTATATCAATTGCACGTGAAAGCTTGATATGAGGAATAACTTCTTGGCGATGATGTATCATGCCAAATTTCAGTAATCGTAATTATTTATTCAAAAACTTTTATTTCATAAATATTTTTCATTTTCATATTTTTATAAATTTTTTTGTAATAAAAAATAGTGAAATTTTTTTACTTTAAAACATTAGACTATTTAGTTTTTATATAGATTTCGATCATTTACTTTTTCAATTCTACACTATTAACTCACACTCTATATATTTATTTATTTATCTTGGTGGAATTTTCAATCGTTAATAAAATACATATTAAAGCGCTCAATTGAGCTAAAATTTTCTATATATGATTATTTTGGATGACAATACAGTAATTTAGTTATAATTAATAAAAATTAATTGATTAAAACTAATTATTTAAAGAATTACGAATACACACACACAGCCACGCTGGCATTTTTGGCGACTTGTGTCAAAACTCGAAAGATTTTTTTTTTCTCACGTGTTAAAGCATTCAGTTGAACTGAAATTTTATATACACGATTGTTTTGGATGACAATATGATACTTTAATGATAATTAATAAAAATTAATTACCCCTTAATGTTATGATTGTGTCATATGTATATACATATTTATATTAATTGTAACTGTTTAACAAAAAGTAGCTATAAAATAAAATTTTTCTTTGTTGATCTAAGTAGGAATTGACTTAAAATTTTTTTTTATATTACTTGTTGAGATGAACATTAATAATTTAACAATTGATTTATCTGTTAAGTAGCTGCTACCAGCCCGAATCGCTGGGTATTTCTTGATGTTTTATGAATATATGCTGCATATATATATATATAAATTATTCACATCTAAGTTCTGGCATTAAGTTTTCGATCGCGTATTGAAAAACATTCTTATATCTCTCACCTTTTGATTTGAAAAAATAGGACTTGAATTTCTAAAATGGGTGTAGACTACGCTCCTGTAACCTCTTCCCCAAAGTGGATTTCCGGAAAACCCATTTTTAATGGATACAGTGGCGTAATGGAAAATATTAGCCCCCAGCAACGTCAAGATTTGGGGCTCCAAGCCGGATCTCAGTACTTAGCGACAGTCAGGCTTTGAGCTCCCTAGAATCCTGCCCCCCTGCGATATGAGAATTACTGAGGTGTACGTTACGCCACTGAGTGGATCTCTACTCAACAAATTAACCATGCTCCTCGAATTTAAAAAAAGTTGAAATATAATAACTTAAAAATGGAAATTGCCTTGAGTATTGACTTCCGTAAGACCCGTTCTTAGCGGATTTCAATTCACCAACAGACATATGTATAGCAAATTTCATGACTGTAGGTCTAGTAACTGGAAAACGGGATTTTTTTTATTGTTACGCCCCAATAACTCACTCCCATAGGAGTCGATTTTTGCAAAATCTGTTTTTAGCGGATTTCTTCATCATAAAAGGAACATGCCTGCCAAATTTCAAGTCTGTAGGTCTAATAGTTTGAAAACAGGAATGTGTTTACAATGCTCCTTCACCCTTCGCAACATCCCTTGGGGTTGTTTCTCAAAAAATCTGTTCTTAGCGGATCTCTTCTCCACGAAAGAAACATGCTTACCAAAGTTCAAGTCTGTAGGTCTAATAGTTCCAGAGATATCGCGATGAGTGAGTCGTTTATCTGCTTTATGTTTGTAGATGAAAGCTATAAAATTAAAAACGGATTATTTAATTTCTAACAGGATAATGAGTCTAAAATACCATTTGTGTCTTTGGTATATGCTTAATCTATTATTATCATCCTGAAATTAAACTATATTTATATATCAGTTTTCACAGATTTAAATTCTATAGAGCATGTATGGGATAAATTGTAAAGCTAGACAAATGAAGTATGTTAATTTCTCAATATTTCGATTGAAAACTATTTTGATAAGAGAAAGGAATAAAATAGAACCTTCTGACTGTGAAAAATTTGTTGCGTCTCTCTCTATGCACAAAACACACTAATTTTAACCTATGGATTCCCAACTAAATAAAGACCGCGGTAGCCTAGTGGTCAGCGTTGTACACGTGCTGTTTTCGTGTGGTAGGGATTATTCTTTAGAAAAACATAGACAAAAGCATAGCGATGGGATCTTTAAGCTAAAAATTAAAAAATCTGTTGGACAATGAGAGGCATTTGAACATTGGTACGCCTCACGAGCTTGTGGCCAGCGTGTTATGAGTTCTAGCCCTGTGCCTCTTAAGCTTTGTCATGAAGAGGCGCTGATGCCCGTCAAATCTCTTGTGGCTCAAAGACCTCAAGTTGGCTTGATGTGGAAATTTGGAGAAAAGAGTGCCAGCTCTGGTGGCGTCCTCTACACCTGACTGTGGTTTATATTACGAGGTGCGTTGAGAATACCCTTGTATTGCTTTTTATAGTGCGACACAAATAAATATTCTCTCCCTCCCCCAACTAAATGATCATATCATTTATACCAGGGGTACTCAAAAATTTTTTTCTGCTGGGCCGCATACATATGTATGTTAGCTATTTCACGTGAGCTGCAACATGAAGTTAAAGGGAGGGAAGAGGGAGGAGAAAGGCTTTAGGACCAATATAACATTGGAATTTTTTTTTTTTTTTGAGACTCTAGGTAGACTCCTTGTGTGCCGACAAGTATAACACAAGGTTTACAAACGTACGTCAATACTCAACAATAGTGATAGGGGGATGAGAGAGAAAAAGTAGATACAACTACAACAAATACAGAAATAAATACAAGATTGCTCACATGCAAACGGAGATAATCACAAATTAAAATTATACAATGAGGCACATAAGAAAAAAAATCACAAAATTTTTTCAAAATACAAATACATAAAGCATACATACACGCATAGGCACACATGCAGAAATATATATATATATGTACACACATACATACACACGTATATATTTATATATACATACACACACACATATATATACATACATATACCCACACATACACATATACATGTATATTCATGCACAGAAAAGGTTAACAAACACACAAAATTTACAATCTAAATAATACAATAAAAAAAGCTATATTAATGTATACAGAAAACGATGTAAAAGATGATTTGCCTTGAACAAAAGCAGAGAATGGAGGAGGCCACACTATATATATTGTTCTTTTGTAGGCAATTCATGAGTGTACGTCTTTCCGAAGCGAACATTGGAAATTTAAAATGTGGAAAATTGATCAAATTATTATAACTCCTGTTTTGCTTTTTTAATTACTATTTTTTATATATTTTTTTTAATTTTTGTCATTAACACTAAATTAAAAGAATTTAAGAAATACCCTTTCACAAATTTTGCATCAATAAGCGGTTTCATATGATTACCAGTAACATAACAAATTTTATAGCATGTCTTTGTTACAGCTTTGGCATTACCACTGACGAAACTACTTTGTTGCTGTTTCAAAGAATATTCAATGAAACCTACTTATCCCCTCTTGAAAGAGATCTAGGGGGAAAAAGTGTCATTGAATGATTCCTGTTTATGGGTATTTTTTAAACACAGCACTTTGTGACAAATCAAACAAGTACTGATCTCCATGTTTGTTTTTCACTTCCAAACAGTCAACCTCCAAATGGATCGAATATTTTTCCCTTGCAAGGTATGAAAGTTTGTTAAAAATTAGTTCCACCCATAAAATTGTGGGTACTCCATTATTGTCTGTTACCACAAACCGTAATCGTTACAAATAGAAAAAAATATCAATTCGCACCCGTACGACATCGACAGCAAAAAAACAAAATCGATATATTTGATTTCCTGTTAAAGAATTTCCCACCAAATTTTTAATGCATTGTTCTCAAATAAGTGAATTTCTTAGAGCATTGCGTCATGACCGGGCTACTTAAAAAAGCTCGGTGGGCCGCATGCGGCCCACGGAGCCATGGGTTGAGCAGCGCTGATTTATACGCTTTTAATTGAAAGTGTCTGAATACATATGACAGAGGATTTATAAAATTATTTTCTAAATAAATTATTTATATTTTTCCCTTTAAAAAACAGTCGAACCTCTATATAAGGAACCTCTATATATTGCGAATTTTTCTATATAGCGAACTTTTTCCTGGAACTTTGAACATTTCACAATTTTCCTCGTAAAATAACCTCTCTATAGCAAAGTGCATTTTCTATATAACGAACTTTTTCTTTTGTGATTCAATTTTTGCACTCCCTTTTTTTTTAAAAGTATTTCTGAAAAAAATTCAAGTTATTCTCTCTTTAATACATTTTATGCTGGTCATAAATCTTGATTGATTGATTGAATATTAACGTCGAACTGTTTTAGCTACACGAGGGCTTTTGGCGACGGACCACGTAGTTTTGAACCATGGTCAAGTGACGTGGACGACACCTAAACTGGCACCCCCCTCTCCTAACTACCACACCAACGGAAGGACGTTTCAGCTATCAACATATTTAACGTGCATCGCTGCCCTACACGGCGGATCATTTAGTGGTACTCAAACTCGTGACAAGGCAAGCCATGGTCAAGCCATACCTGTACCACTCGGCTACCGCGGCCATCATAAATCTTAAACTGGTTTTATTAGATCCTAACACGCCGAGAGCAATGGAGTTCTATACGTTTCATCCAAGAAGTGCAACCCTTAACCCCCTTACCCAGTTCACTAGAAACGTCTTCGATATCCCCTTTCATACTCAGTGGAGTCGTCCCGTGACCCCGTGTTCTAGTTATAAAATAATGTATGTTTAATATTAGCTGTATGCTTTAAATTAGAAAATGTCCTTAAAATTCATTAATTTTAGTATAAAATTATTTTCTTAATATTGAAAAGACAGTGAATCCTTTGACATTCTTTTTCCTTGTTTTCTTTGCAGTTTTTCTTTCTTTCTTTTTTGATGGGTAAGATATACAAAATAAACATATATTAATTTTAAAAAAGGTGTGAATAATTACTTTTTTTTAATACATAGGGTTTATGAATTTAAAATTTGTTTTATGTGGTTTATAAAGAATATATAAAGATGAACCTCTATATAGCGAATTTTCCATACAACGAACTTTTTTCCAAGATTTAGCGACTTCGTTATATAGAAGTCCGACTGTTTTTATTTTTCACGAAATCAGTATTAATACACAAGTGAAAAATATTTAAATCCACTCCTTAAATATTTAGTATATATTTTTCACTTTTACACAAGCATCCGAGGATAAAACGTAAGTCACCATATGAATGTCCAATACTAAATAAATTTCCTTATAGGAATTTGTGTTCATTTCTTGGCAACAAGTTTATCTATGTAGAGTGAAGGGCGAGATTTCGCACGTGGATTGTTTGGCAGCTATCAATAGGAGGTGATAAGGAAAGGATACTACGAAATCGGAGATAAGGAATGCACAACAGCTATTTCTACTGAAATGTTTTCATCGCCCTTCATCTCACGCCTGATCGCTAACGGATCTCCTCTCCTTTGCTTCCGGGATATTTTTCACATCCAGGGAGATTCCTTTCCGATCCCGATTTAGAGATGATTCCAGTTTTCAATAAACATCGATAGGACGATTAGAACAATGGCATAATCTTACCCCTTAATAATTAAACAATATTGTTTTGAATAATTGTGACATTTGAGTGTAAAATAAGCTTAGTTTTAATGTTATTAACAAATATATTATTATAGAATATTTTTTTACAGAAATGACATGGAACATTGTTGTGTATTGAAAATGTGAGGGTATGAAATCATTAATATTACTGTAACATGAAGATTTCATCTGGAAGTAAAATGTAAATAATTAGAAAAAAACTTTTTTATATTTTTATAAGGATAAAACATATTTATTTGCAATACTGCTTTTTATAAAAATGTATATTAATATATTTTTATAAAAACTTTGCAAAAAATTTTGGGGGGGAAATGGGATTTTTCAGTTTAAATTGATGGTTTCGCACATCAATTTTTTTTTTTTTTTTTCCTTTTGAAAAATCGAGCGACAAATATAAAAAATTATTCGGATAATAGGAATAAAAAAATAATCATACGAATAAATAATTAACGCTCACTATTATGATATATAAATATGAAGTGATCAAGGAATTCCTTTAAAGGAAATTAATCCTTTAATTAAAAACTAGCGCACAGAATTACGATACATAAAAAAGAATCAACAAAATCCCTTAAGGTATCCAACTACCCTAAAATCATGATTTTTTAAAATTTAAAATTTTTTTTTATATGTCATCTTTTTAAAACAATAAAAATAAAATTTTTTTTTTTTTTTTCATTCACTAGAACAAAACTAACGTTTTTAGAAAAAAGAATTTCCATAACTTTACAAAAGATGCCAAACTTTAAAATGCGTTTTACTCGAAATGTGTTTTTTTTTTTTTTTCGAAAAGCTCAAACGGGGACAGCGATTGCTCTAAAAGTTTTGAAAAAAATTTGCTGAAATTTTTTGTCTATGTTTTGTATAACAGTATAGAACTGTTTTGACCTTCAGATTTATCCATCACTATTCTATTTCTAAATTTATAGTCCTTTATGTGAATATAATCAATGTTTTTTAAAGCAATTTCATATATGGTCACTAAGATAAAAGGCTCTAGTTTTTGTAAAAATTAGAATATCTCTTATCCTGAGGTCATTTCAAACATGAATAACAAAGTAACACATCAAAAGTGAAAATTTGAGAATTTGTTCATAAAACTTTTGTACAGAGCGAGCCCCGTTTATGTAATTTTTTTGTACATTTGCATGTTTTTTCCGGCAGCGGTAGCCGAGTGGTATAGGTATCGGACCGTGGCTTGTCTTGTCACGAGTTCGAGCCCAGTACCACCAAAGACCCGCCGTGTGAACGATGCACCTTAAATCTGTCGGAGCTGAAACGTCCTCCCGTTGGTGTGGTGTGGTAGTTAGGAGAGGGTGCCAACTCAGGTGTCGTCCACGTCCTTGACCATGGTTCAAATACGTGGTCCGTCAAAGCCCTGGTGCAGCTGAACAGTGCGACGTTAAGGGGACCAGTACGATTCAATTGACAAAATCGATCAAAAATCAAATAAAATTTTTTCTAGCCTAAATTATTCTTTATATACTTTTCTCTATAACCTCAAAAAATTTGAAAACTCTAAACTCTTAAAAAACGCCGAATTATGAAAGCTTTTACATTCATTTTTATTCACATCCCTATGGCAAATCAAAACTTTAAACTTACTTATCTCAGAAAGGTAAAATAACTAGTTTGTCTTCATTTAAAATGCTAAGGCTTTTTTTCTATTGTGCCTAATGCTTTGAATGTTTTGTTACCCATTGCTAATAGTGCATTTAACAAAAGTTGGTATGCTTTTTTGAATCAAAGCAATACTTATTTTTTAAAAAATAATTGAAGTTAGAATTTGCAAATTTTTTAAGGAATTTTCAATAAGGATTCATAAAAAGAAGTATTGTACAAATACCAATCGTGTTATTGTAAAACCCATACTAACTTTTGTTATGCATAGTTGGACGTACTTGTATATCAAATTTCATGTGTGTACGTAAATTTTTGTAGGAGGAGTAGCATTTTAAAATCACTTAAGAAATTTTAGGTTTTTTTCCTTAAAAAATTAAATAACTAACTTTTTATGAAATGTTGAGCACAAAATCTGTTTTACATAGTATACGCACATAGGCAGCAACCAAAAAAATTTTGAAAATCCTTAAATTAAAAATTTTTGCTTAAATCGTACCATGTTCCCTTAATATTCAATCAATCAATCATCACGTTTTTTCCCCTTTTAATAGCAATAAATTTTTTTTCTGTTTTCTATTTTAGAATTTTTTCCTTAAAATATACTAAATAAATCTGAAAGTCACGAAAAAATTCCTATATCTCCATTTTTAAAAAAGTTGTCGCAAGTAGTCGGATACCTTAATTTGTTTTGATTTTAACTTACGTCACGGAGGAGGACTATTGGTGATGTACCTCGTAATTTTGATCAACTGTCAAGTGACGGGGGTGTTATTTGAACTGGCACCCTCTCAAACTTCTACACCACTCCAAAGTAAGGACTTTGAGCCTCAACAGATTTAACGTGCATCGACCCCTCTACACGGCAGGTCTTCAGTGGCACAAGGTTTCATGCTCGCGGCTCGACAACGCCGGTCACACAAAATCTCGTGGCCATGACCCCCCTTTAATTAACATGACCATTAAAACTTCTTTAAATGAAAAAGACAAAGAATGAAATGATGAACTCTCTAATGTAAAGACAGCAAGAGAAAGAAAATATTGTTGTTAAATGGATATTATCCGTATCGAAATATTACAAGCTGATGTATCATAAATTAAATACAATAATGATAACAGGAATTTAATATACTAGGGTCAACTCTCTCTAATTATATCTATATCAATAATTCAAATATCCCACACGATGAATATCATCTACAAATTCGACATCTTCTCTATCCTCATTAGTTACAAATGTTACAGACTAAAATGAAAAATGTTGAAGGGAAATTGTTATGTCTTTAAGTCATTTAAAAGTTGTTTATTGAGAATAAATTTTACGTTTGGGAAATTGGAACATTTACAAATACAGATAGGGTAACGAAAAATCAATAATTATGAAGTAAAGGATCGCAAAGACAAGGATAGATACTGAGAGACGTAATTAAAGAATTTTAAGGGAAATTCGAGATTTTGATTGCCCATTTAACCCCAGTACCATGCAAAAAATAGAGCATACATGCGTTTACAGATTTTAAATTTGGTAGGCAGGTTCCTTCATGGAGTAGACATCAGCTAAGAACGGATCTCGCAAAGATCGAACCCCAAGGGGCGTTACGGGGGTTTAAGGGGCGTTATAGGTAATTATTTCCATTATTAAACTATTAGATGTACAGTCTTGAAACTTGGTACACAGATTCCTTTCATAAAGTAGAGATTCCCTACAAAATGATTTTTACGAAAATCGACCTCCAAGGGGTGTCATGCATAATTATTTCCATTTTTAAACTATTAGACGTACAGTCTTGAAATTTGATAAGCGGATTCCTTTCATAGAGTAGAGATCCGATACAAAATAGGTTTTGTGAAATTCGACCACCTAGTAGCGTTGTGGAGAATTAAGAGGCGTTATAGGCAATTATCTCCTTTTTTAAACTATTAGACGTAAAATCTTGAAATTGAGTAAGCTGATTCCATTCCTTGAGTAGAGATCCGCTATAAGATGGGTTTTGTGAAAATCGCTTCCTAAGTGGCGTTGCGGGGGCTTAAGGGGCGTTATAGATAATTATTTCCATTTTAAACTATTAGACGTACAGTCTTGAAATTTGATAAGCGGATTCCTTTCATAG
This sequence comes from Trichonephila inaurata madagascariensis, assembly GCA_019973955.1. Taxonomy (NCBI): domain Eukaryota; kingdom Metazoa; phylum Arthropoda; class Arachnida; order Araneae; family Nephilidae; genus Trichonephila; species Trichonephila inaurata. The sequence continues at coordinate 28,427 of BMAV01014815.1, forward strand.
AGTAGAGATCCGATACAAAATAGGTTTTGTGAAATTCGACCACCTAGTGGCGTTGTGGAGAATTATAAGAGGCGTTATAGACAATTATCTTCTTTTTTAAAGTAATAGACGTAAAATCTTGAAATAGAGTAAGCTGATTCCATTCCTTGAGTAGATTGGGTTATATAAATTTTTCTTTAAAATATGCGAGATTCGAAAGTATTTTTTTTTTCACAATGCAATAAATTAAATCACGGTTTTTGTTATATAACCCCGTCCGTTCGATATAAACACATATGAAACATTTCTGCCTTCGCTTGGAACATCAATAAAGAAGTTTAATCGACATTTTTAAAATTAATTCCCAGTACATCTGACAATGAATTTACATTCATTTAGCCAATCAATGAGGCGTGAAATGAACTGTGGGTAAATCCATTATTTTAATAAATAAAACTATCGTGCTGCCATCTTGTGATACCTTCCGAAATACGCATTTTTCTGGACTAATTTTTTTGAAGAAAAAATATATCGTCTATTATAACATTTTATGAGAATTAAAGTTTTAAAACAGAAAAAAACAAACAAAAAAATCTCTTTATAGGAATGGATTGAATGGAGAACGCAAATGTGAAATGAATCTTCCAAATCCAAAAACATTGGTTAGTATTCGGTCTCCGCCTCACACCGATTTAGAATTTGAACTATAATATATAACAACTGACCACCATTTTCAATTATGTTTTAATCAAAGCATGTCTCAACTTTAAGATACTTTTTGTATATTTTTTTGTATTGAAAAGACTTTTAAGCTGTCGTATGAGTTTTACTTTTGATAATATAACACATCATTTACCATGCAGACAAAGATTTTAAATACGAGATATATTTTATACATTTGAAATACCTGCTAATAAAAATTTAAAAGAAAATCTAAATAAGTCATGATTCAATCTGTACAGTGGCACAATGGGGAAAATTAGGGCCCCCTGCAAAGTCAGGTTTTGGGCCACAAGCCAAATAAGTACTTGGCATCAGTCAGGTTTTGGGCCCCCTAGAATGCAATGCGGGGGTGTACTCTACGCCCCCTTAATCTGAATTACAATCACACTTTCAATAAAATATTACCAAAATGTATTCTTTTTAAATGATTTTTAGTTCCAAACACAGAATTCACTCCACTGAAAATTCTACGTTGTTGACTTAAAAATGCTTTCACGTAATATGTGTTAAGGAATAGGACTATCATTTCAAATATCTGAATATTTTAATAAATAGGAAAGTACTCTAACATCAATTTAATGTTTTAACTTTGCTATCCTACATAGAAAACAGCGTTTCTTATTATACTAGTTATTTATATCTGAGTTACCGTAAAATCCGGCGTATAACGTGCACTTTTAACACAAAAAAAATAAGATCGAAATTTTCCGGTGCTCGTTACACGCCAGGTATAAGAATAATAACTTTTAAAAAGAAAAAAAAGAATGAAAAATAGACATCTATATGTATCGAAATACTGTTTATTTTAAAGAAATGAGATATACCTTATGAACTTCGAGAATCGTTAGTTCTATAAGTGTACAATTTTTTCAAAAGCCTAGGATAATACGTCAAATAAATTACTTAAAAGCATTAAGAGGACTACATATGCACATTTTAGGTTTCTTCGTAAAAAAAAGGAGTGCGCGTTATACAACGAATATGTCTCAAAATTAAAAATTGCGGCTTTAAAGTATAGGTGCGTGTTATACGCCGGATTCTGTACTGTTGAAAAATGTCGTCCATAATTCATTTACTATATCGCTGAATGTTTACATGTTGACGGGAAAGATGGCTTATTCATATGGATATTTACGAATTTTTAAAATACAGTATTACAAATAAATGTATGAGTTGTAACGTTACGAATCTCCTTGAGCATTGACATTTTTTCTCTCAGAAAATCCGTTCCGAATTTAGTTAAGGCTGTTTTTACAATTAGTGAAGACAGTATTCTCGAATTCTTTTGTCACTGAACTATACAATAGTTACTGAGATTGAACGTACTTTCAAGATTGAACATTCGTAAATTATACACATGTAGATTCCTAATTATTTCCCAAGACGCTCTCACATGTATTCCCCAGAAAAACCTTCGTATACCCTTATAGGTCAGAGGTGCCGAGCCTTTTTGGATCAACGTGCCATTTTTTGTAAAGAAATGTTTAATGAGATATAGACGTGCCGTCAAATAATTTTGGACGTGATTATATTGGGAAGGTAATAAAACTAAATACTAACAACTCAAAACTCTTTATTTACAACGAAAAAATACAATTTTTGCACAGTATAGTAGTAAATGTTTTAGTAAAACGTGTAATTCAAATTAAAGTAACATTAGTGTAACTTCCGTTGCTGCAGATTGTGGATGACAAATAACTTATATTAGGATTGTGTAGGATGTTACTTTTAGTAGAATGAATGCTGAATTGGAGTCATCTGCCACAAATGGTTTCTAAGCAATGAATTATTTTTGCTGTGGTTCACTTTTTTGAAGAGGATTTATGATTTGTCTCAAAATGCCGTTTTACAGACGATGTTTTGCATACCTCTGTTTCAGAACATAAAACATTCGCCGCTCTTTGTCGCCTTAACGAATCATGCAACGTTTCTAGATTCACCAAGTTTGAAATTTTCTGTTACACGTACTATCTTGCACTTTTTGTTCTTTTGTTGAACTAGCTATGTTAAATAAAAGATAAAAATCGTAAATATAACACAAATAAACTCTTTAAAATACAGTTGTGCCGACGAAATTGACTATGCTATGCGTAGACAAATTTTGCATCATATATATGAGAACTGTAGTCCAAGACATAACTATCTGGCAATAACTAAAGAGACAATAACAAACGCCGCCCTATGACCGATCACTCGCATTGGTTCGTAATATTTCATAGTGAGCTTCGTTATTTTGAAATAAAATGCAAACCATTTTGATCACTGGCGTGCCCAAAATATTGTGTCGCGTGCCATTGATGGCACGCGTGCCACTGGTTCACCGTCCCTGTCATAGGTAAACGTATCATATTTTGAGACTGATGAACATTCAGTAGGAACACACAGCTCTAATTTACCTTTATTTCATTATTTGAAAATTAGACATTTGAGTTGAGTTCACACTTACAGAAAGACTGGACTTCGCTTTTTATTCAGATTTTATCTTTTGTGTAAACTATTACAAGAGGTGGTGTTTTCTTACATACAGTGTGTACCCCCTTTTTTGTAATTGTTCCATGCAGGATTAATTCCAATATTCTATTCTTCACGACAAAATAATATTCACGAAATGAATTCCAAAATAGGAAAGCCTTTTTCTACATAATTAAGGTATCCCACTACGTTCGGAACCGTGATTTTAAAAAAGCGCATAAATGGATTATTTTCATGATATTTAGTGTCACTTAGATTAGAAATATATGTATAAAATTGTTTTAAGGACATTTTGATAAAAAAATTATTTAAATACAATATTTCGGCAAAATGAACTTAAGGTAACCTTTTTCAAAATGTTTCCTTTTGAAAAATGCTTTATTATAATAATATTTTGCCTGTATATAACTCAGACCTCTATACAGAGGCTCAACTATGAGTTTTAAAAAATCACATTATTTTCAAGGCAACCCATTGAAATAATTATCGCCGTTTTTAAATTTCTGCCCTCTGTTGTCGTAAAACATGGATAAACCCACTTCAATTATATATTTCAAAAATTCTTGTTGAGCCTCGTACAAGGTCTGAGTATATACGGGCAAAATATTATTATAATAGAAGCATTTTTCACAAAAGGAGAACATTTTGAAAGTGGGTCATTCTATGTTCATTTTTGTTAAAATGTTGTTCTTAAATAATTTTTTATTGCAATACTATTCTTAAAACAATTTTATAAACATTTTCAAATCTAAGTGATACTAAATATGATAAATATTATCCATTTATATGCTTTTGCGAAATCACGGTTCCGAACGTAGTCGGATGCCTTAAGAGAAGTCTCATAGTTGCAAAAACCTTCACTATCAAAAGAAAAGGCACATTATCTTGAAATAATTCCGATCTATATTAAAAATTCGAACAGCATCAGAGGGCTATAAAGCTGTTTATTGAAATATAATTAATTGCAGTAAGAAAATTCCCTTCTAAGTTGCCTTTTATCTCATAGATAAATGAATCCCTTGGCATCTTACAACTTCCTCCTCATATTTTGTTTTTACAGCTGAGATATCTGCCCTTTAGAGAGCGTTGGAATGTGTCTCATGTTTGAAATATGAAAAATATCTCGTCTCCACAGATTCTTTAAGTGTCTTAAAATCTTTACATCATCTAAATTCATCCTCTCCCCCATTGGATATAGAAATATTAAAATTAATTTACAATCTAGAACCTCAAACTATTAAATTCTTGTTTTGTTGGATACCTTCCCACGTAGGAATCTAGACCAACGAAATATAGTCGACACTGCTGCGAAGCTTAAGGTATCCGACTACGTACGGAACCGTGATTTTGTAAAAGCGTATAAATGGTTAATATTTATGATATTTAGTGTCACTTAGATTAGAAAACGTACATAAAATTGTTTTAAGAATGTTGTTATAATAAAAAATTATTTAAGTACAATATCTTGACAAAAAATGAACATAGAATGACCCATTTTCAAAACGTTCTCCTTTTATGAAAAATGCTTCTATTATAATTACATTTTGCTTGTGTATAGCTCAGACCTCTATTCAAAGGCTGAACTAGAATTTTTAAAATAAGTTGCTTAGAAGTGGATTTATCCATATTTTACTTCAACCAAGGGGAGAAATTTTAAGAAAAAAAAAGCCGATAAGAGTATTTCAATTCATTGTAACTGAAAATAATGCGAAATTTTCAAAAATCGTAGTTCAGACTCTCTGGAGAGGTCTTTACTTTATATAAGCACACACACACACAAAATATTATTATTATAGAAGCATTTTGTATAAAAGGAGAACGTATTTAAAAATGGTTATTCTAAGTTAATTTTTCTCCAAAATATTGTATTTAAATAATAATTTTTTTTGTCAAAATGTCCTTACAGTAATTTTATACATGTATTCTAATATAAGTGACACTAAATATCGTGACAATTATCCATTTATGCACTTTTTTCAAATCACGGTTCCGAACGTAGTTTTATATCTTAAGTGCGGTTTGATTTCTTTCAAATATTTCATATTACAGTGTATAAAAAAGTAAATGTATTGAATCAGCTGTTGATAAACTTTGGTTGTGTGTGTGTGTGTGTGGATCAATGAAACCTTAAGATTAATAATAAACTTCAAAGCATAAAGTCTATCATTTCTCATTGGAAACCATCCATCATCGGAAATCATTTCTTTTGACACAGTTGCGAATTAGACGCTCGAGAATTTACTCATAGACACAAACACCTTTTTGTGGTGAAAGATTCTCCTGTGTGTAACCATTGTATTTGTCCACAAACTGTGAGACACTCTACTTGAAAGTATTTATGTAGTTTGGTAGGAGCTCATGTGTGTGATTAAAAAAAAATTGCAAACATTATGAATGAATTTCCATCGTTTTTATAAAGACGGTTTTCTTCACAATACTGAAAGTCAATGATAATGAGGATAGTTAAGTGATACTGTAATAATTAAAGTGTTGTGGAATGGACTATACGGGATGTATTATAGTATTTATGGAGATGGTTCTTTTTCTTCTGTGATTGCTTATTGCGTCACACTTACAAGCAACACGAGAGCCATTGGGGACGAACCTCAGGGTTCTGAACCATGGTCAGGGGGTAAAAGCGACAAAATGAAACCTGAACCTCAATCTTCAAACTTCCACACCACCCCAAATTTTTCTCCGTGGAAAGGTTAGCTCGAATCTCCAAAGAAATACCTGTTTTTCTTTACCGGTAACACGTAATTCATGCGGCATTCATAAAGTGTAAACACACATCCTTAATTTGGTGATAGTTTGTGTACATTGGTGCACACAAGGTGTCCTAGGGGTCCGGCCCCCCCCAAGTCGTTGGTTTTTTTTCCCGATTGATTATATTTCTAAGTATATAGTACGTAAAATTTAATTAAATATTTATTTTTAATGATTAATTTTATTAATTAATGCTAATTATTTATTCAATAATTATTTTTTACAGTTTTTTGTTCCTGAAAGTCGATGAATGAGCATGATACAAGAATGGTGAACTTTCGATCCTGGACACCCCCCCTTGAGAAATTCCTGTGGGCGCTACTGTTTGTGTATGTTCTACAATTTTAAATTTCCCCGGAGTAATTTAAAAATACTTTTAAAATCCTTTTTTTGTTACCTCAAATTAAGTTATTTCCCTTGATATTCCAAAAAAAATAGAAAATTCGCGTTCTTTTCTTTTTCAAACTACTCATTATTCCGAACTATAGTGAAATGCTGAACATAGATAATCATAAATGGATATCCAGTAAACGAATCTCGCTTCCCAGACAAATAAACTCAGTATCCCTTACAGTACAAAACCTTCTGTTTCCTACTCATCAAAATTAAACCCTGTATCATCGACAATAACTTGCTTAATTCTAGAGCGAAGTTAAATCACAATCAAACTCGTAAGATCACACGTACAATAAAAAAAAATTGCATTTAGAAGCATTACGTCAGGGAAAGATGAATCAGCTTCGAACGTAATCGCTATTCTGTTTGAAACAAAAGCTAATCATAATTAAGCGTTCTTCTTAAAAGCCTACCTATCATGAAGCACAGTGATTAAAATTTACAAAATGCACATGTGTACATTATTAAGAAAGGAAAGAAGCAATAAAATGTAAGTTGTAATTGCAGAGCCATAAAAACCACTGAGGTATAAAAATAGATCTTTAGATAGCAGAGATCCCTGTTCGGAAAACAGTAAGATTTATTGTCTCAGCTATTAAAATGATAAAGGTAAACCACGTTTCACGGTCATGGCGGGGGCAATTACAGCTAACGACTCACTGTTTGTTACTACATATCTTTATAGTTTAACGTTAGTTGTTAAAGCGTGCCTTTACGATTTCCATTGCCGTACATGCGATATAGCTTGGTTTGTATTTACATATTATAATAGCCTACAGTGCAGTGACTTATTTTTAGTGCGAACGCAGTACGGTAAAAAAAGAAAAAGCCATTTAAATGACTGTTTAAATAAAACACGAATTGTAATGCAGAATCCATTTATGAGGAATATTGCGTGAATGTGCGTATCTTTATGTGCTAGGTTTTATTTGAGTTCTTACAATAATATCCGATAAATGAGTATTCTGGTTTTGTGTGTTTTTACAGGATCGTGCTAGAAAATTGCAAATTTTTCGTTGTTTCTATGCATAATTCATATAACATATTCATATTAGTTTATATATATTATAAGTATAGTTTTTGTATAATTTATTAATACATACTACTTGATAATTTATTAAATAAAAACAATTAGAAGAGTAATTTATGGAGTATATGTAACTAAAATTAAACAAACTCATAATTATTATATTAGCTATTATTATAAATTAGATATTTATACTAGTAAAATAACTTTGCTTTAAGCCTTTTTAAAACATAAAGCTGTATTTCATTTCCTCATTTTGATTATTAATTAATACTTCTCATTCGAATTTTATTTTATTTTCCAGTATTTTTAAAATTTGTAAAAAAGTTTTAAACATTACACGTACTTACAAGAAAATTTACTGGTTTCACTGTTCATGCTATCAGATGCTTAAAATTCTGTAAACCGTCTCATTTACAAGAATATTGTGCATCTCTCTTGAAACAATACATCAAAAATATGAATATCTGAGTTTTTATGTTGATAATAAAAATCAAATGTTCTGCAGGAATGACTATGGGCAATGGTATCCGAAAATCTGGAGGTCAATTATAGTAATGTCCTTACATGCCAATCTTTGAGTATTTCTTTCTCTGAAAAACTTAGAACATAGCACAAGTTCAACATTTTCCTCGCCGCCAATACTATATCGCAGGAAGATGACGGAACCCCAAATAACTTTTAAAATTACAATGATCAGTGAATTTTTCTTTTTTTTGTAAATAATAAAAAATTATTACATGACAGTTTTATTAATGGATGGAAAAATTTTCTTTGTCAAGCTCCCTTATTTGGAATGACATTTTCTTGATTCCAAAACTCCACCTTTCATCCTCCCATAACCTAATTGTAAAAGATTTAGGAATATTTACGCAATGTCAATTTCGAGCTTGGTGGCAATCTTTTCTAGCAAATTGATCCGCCTATTCCCAAAAATAGGCATATATATATGTCCATGAACAAATGCAAAAACTGGCGAGATGTTTTTATCTTTCAAATCTTTAAAGTATTCGACTACGTTCGAACCGCGATTTTGCGAAAGCGTACAAGTGAATATTTTTTTAAATATTTAGTGTCACTTAGATTAGAATTCCTACACAAAATTGTTTTCAGAATGTTATTATAGTAAAAAAATTATTTAAATACAATATTTTGCAAAAAATGAACATAGAATGACCTATTTTCAAAACATTCTCCTTTTATGAAAAATGCTTCTATATTGATAATATTTTACTTGTGTATAACTCAGACCTCTGTACAGAGCTTGAATCATTTTTGAAATTCATAACTTAGAAATGGATTTATCCATATTTTAATATATCAGAGTGAAAATTTTTTTAGCACAAGTGCATCGATTATTATTTTAATTAGTATAATAGCTCTTAAAATAATGTGAAGTTTTCAAAAATCCTGGTTCTGGCTCTCTGGAGAAAGCATTTTTCATAAAAGGAGAATGTTTTGAAAATAAGTAATTCTATATTCATTTTTTACTAAAATATTGTATTTAAATATGTTTTTATTGTAATAATATTCTGAAAACAATTTTATACATGCATTCTAATCCAAGTGACACTAAATATTTAAAACATATTCATTTATACGCTTTTGTAAAATCCCAGTTCCGAACGTAATCAGATACCTTAAGACAGTGTTTCTCAAACTGTGGGGCACGCCCCCATAGGGGGGCGTGATAACCCTACGAGGGGGGCTCGAGCATATCGAAAAGTCGAAAAAAAAAACATTATTTTAAAATAAACAAAACAAAATACATTCTGACACAATAAAAAATAAAATATGCCTTTACATTGATATAATATATTTGTAAATGTATCTGTACTTCACACTGTATTTGATAATTATTTAACAATACCAAGTTAAGAACAAGTTTAACAATTTCCAGTGACCTCATGGGCCTGTCACATATAAAATTATATAAAAAATTTAACTTTTATCTTGATAATTGTACGGTTTGTAATTAAATTCATATTGTAGATTTATGTTTAAGTACATTATTATATATTAATTTCAATACATTATTATTGTTTGGCGGGGGATGGGGGCGCAAAGAAAATTATGACTGAAAATTGGTCGCAAGTATTGAAAGTTTGAGAAGCACTGCCTTAAGAGATTTCATAATTTTGCAAATACTATTTTTAGTGCAAAATGTTTTTAGATTTTTTTTCACAGTTAGGTAGTTTTCAAAAATATTAATAAAAAAAAACAAGATTCATTTTAAAGTGAGAATTATCAAACCAAGGCTAGTCAAAATTCATATAATTTATAGTAATTTGTTCAAAAGGGAGAAAAATCTGAATACATGCATGATAAGGTGACAATTTAGAGATTTTTATTTTTGAAGTAGTACATATTTTTTTTTCTCGCTACAGAATACAGAGAAAATCCAACAAATATGTCTATTTATATCTCATAATTACAGAGGAATACAAGAACTGGAATTTCCTTATGTCACTTTTTTCGTGCAGGAAACTTTAAAATTAATTTATGATGTTGGGAAAAAAGCACTACTTATTAAAAAGTCTTTAAAAACATGTTTGGAAACTTAATTATGGGTTTCATTCAGAGGTAGGAAACTACGTTTTGTCCTTCATGTTATTAAGATTACTATTTTGTCTTAAGAGATACAAGTGCATATGTTACGGTTTCTGTTTCAATGTTGTAATTTACATACTTAAAATAATTTAACGGTACATTCATTATCATATAATCGGTATTGGATTCCATGAGGAAATTTAATTTAATTATATCTCAATATAAAAATTAATTTCTGAAATAACTACCTTGTTCTTATATATACGGTAGCAAAATATAGTATTCCAAATAATTTCATATACATATATTTAAAAGTCTCAGAGTTCACATTTTTTAAAAATAAATTAATATTTATGTGAAACTATTTTTTAAATAAATCATGAACTATATATTTTTTAACACTGAAAACAAACAAAATGTTTTAAAATTTTTCTCCCATTTTGAAGTCCCCTTGTATTTACATTTTTTTTTAATGTGATTTTATTCTAAATTAAAGCACAAAAATCAGAAAAAAAACCCAAAATAATTATTTTAGACCATGTGGAGAGGGCGGTATATAATCAAAATATTCAAAATTAATTCAATTAAACATTAAAAAAATCGGCTTTTGCTTTCTTTTGATACAAAGTAGCAAACAATAGACGAATTCACAAAAGTTAATAATCTTGATTTATTACAAAAAGAAAATTTACAAAAGAATTATAACATAGAATGTATACAAAAATTTGAAGAAAAATAGATACGAGAACTTTTCAGTAAAAAACCTCTATATGCAGTTTACTTCTTAATTAGAAAGTGGAAGGCCTTATTCAAAAACAGGAAAGTGCAACTTTTTTTTAAAAAAAACACATCTGGAAATTGCGTAGGATTAATTTCTTAAAAGTAATTTTAAAAGCATTTTTTTTCTCTATTATATAATTAAAGTACTCAAAAAGTACTCTCTGTTTATTTCCTTTGTAAATTTTTTTAAAAATCAAAACAGGCCCTTAAAAATTTTAAGCAGGTTAATAAAGCCACAAAATAACTCTCTGTATAAAAAAATTAATTTATGGAATTATAATACGGAAAAGAAATTTAGAGCCACGTAAATCTGCTTTACTGTTTTTCTTTTGTGATGTCTTTTTTTATACAGCTTTATTTATTAGTCACTTTATTATTTACTAATTATTAAATCTGAATTTGATAAACTCAGCATTTCGAAACATATTTATATAGAGATATTGATAAATATACGTTACTAAAAAAATATGTCCGGGTTTTTTTTCCAATTTACAAGCAAATAATTAAAAACGGAACGTTTCTTTCTTTTAATACATTCGAAAAATTTAAATTTATTAATAACTTTAAGGTATCCGACTACGTTCGGAACCGTGATTTTGCAAAAGCGTATAAATGGATAATATTTATGATATTTAGTGTCACTTAGATTAGAAAATGTACATAAAATTGTTTTAAGAATAGTATTACAATAAAAAATTATTTAAGTACAATGTTTTGACAAAAAAGGAACATAGAATGACCCATTTTCAAAATATTCTCCTTTTCTTGAAAATGCTTCTATTATAATAATATTTCGCCTGTATATAGCTTAGACATCTGTACAGAGGCTCAACTAGAATTTTTGAAATATATAACTTAGAAGTGGGTTTATCCATGTTTTACGACAACAGAGGGGAGGAATTTTAAGAAAAAAAACGGCAATAATTATTTCAATTGGTTGTAACTCTGAAAATAAAATGAATTTTACAAAAATCATAGTTGAGCCTCTGTACAGAGGTCTGAACTCTATACAGGCAAAATATTATTATAAAAGAAGCATTTTTCACAAAAGGAGAATATTTTGAAAAAAGGTTATTCTAAGTTACTATTTTGCGGAAATAGTGTATTAAAATAATTTTTTTTGTCAAAATGTCCTTAAAACAATTTTATACAAATATTCTAATCTAAGTGACACTAAATATCATGAAAAGTATCTATTTATGCTCTTTTTTAAAATCACGGTTCCGAACGTAGTCGGATACCTTAAATTCCTGAGAATGAAACCTAAGCTTTTCGTTACTAAAAGAAAATTGGTTTAAATCTCTAACCTCTCTTTAAACCTTTTTATACATAAGAGAAAGGAAACTACATGTTAGTGACTTGTAAATGACTGATGATTTGGGAAATAGAGATAACTTAAATCAAATACTAATATATCTGTGTCTTAGGATAAGAAAAAGATATGTTTTTGCTCATTTTTGTTACATTAAGTAGATTTAGGAAATTTTTTTTAGAAAAGTAGTATTACACCGACACATTTCTTTAAATTGATGGTAAAAGAATTGTGAAACCAAATTTTGTCTTGTCAAATTTGGTGACCTTTAACAGTAAATTGCTCCTTTATGAAACTCATAAATAAAACTGATCTTTTCTTTTTCTTAAGCCTGATTTTAAACTGAAGGTCTTTTAACCGCAGACAGACGTGTTTAATCATAAAACAATTTTCGTTAAGCATCTACAGGAGGCTCATGTTGCACCTGGTAATAGTTACGCAATATAGTTTCGGGGAAATATATAAAATCTCCCTTCAATTTTAATTTGTTTCAGTTATCACTCAACAAATCAAGCAGGGAAAATATTATACTGTTCCAAAGATATCCATAAGGGAAAACAAAATGCTACACAACTTAGAACATCACACGTATTAGACCAGTTTCGTCTTATATCAATCACTCTGTGGCGTATCAGATCTCGTAGACATCGTCGAATTGCAATTATACTTAGACTTCCTGAACGTTTTAAAGTATGCTTATTTCTTCTCAAACAAAATATTGAGAATACTTATATGCACGTGGAGAGATTTACTTAACTTATCCCTAACGAAATTATAAGTTATTTATCTTTAACCTTTTAACTGTCAGGCCAGAGATAATCTCGGGCACAGCACTGGTGTTCGAAAATGTCACACCCGAGTATTACTCGGGGTAATTTTTTTTGAGTGCATCGTATTGTTTTACCCGAATATACATCGGGAGACGTTTATTTCGGCTTTATCTCTTTGTCAAACCCGACTGATTCTCGGGAAAAGTTAATGTGCGCTCAATTCAATAGATGGCAGCACTTTACTGAAGACTTCAAAAGTTAGAGGTTAGAAGTTCTTTGGTTCAAAAAAAATCTGACAATTTGTGTACCCAAATTATCAAAATAACGACAGTTAAAGGGTTAAAAATAAGTCCATAGGCTACTAATCTGAGAACTTTTAAATATATTCTAGGATTTATTCAGGACTATTTTCTCACATCAATCTCTTATTAAGTATTAGTAACCACTTCATAACTTTCACTTACCCTACTAACATTCACTGGTACTTCGTCACAAACATTGGTAATACGTCCTTCTCTCAATCCAGATCTGTTTAAATAATAATGTCTATTGTATGTATCACGGTCCTTCACATAACGAGATTTTAAAATCATACACCGGCATATAGCAATCCCAGAGTGGTTTGAGGAGGAAAATGCGTGAGAACCCACTACAGCAGTGTTCCCCAACCTTTTTATCGCTGCGGACCGGTCAACGTTTGTTAATTTTACCGCGGCCCGCTGAGGGGGGAGGACGTTGATTGTTTATATTTTCGACTATTTTGATTTAATAATTTTAGTTTAATTCTTTTTAATCGTGGCTTCAGAAAAATATTGCTTGGCCAAAAAATGAATATAAAGTGTTATAACACGGAATATATAAGTGATTTTTTCATAAAAAGTAGCCCAAATCTAAGAAAAATATTCCACAGTAAATAAAGTAAATAAAAGGGAAATAATTTAATGTTTCTTGTGAGGACCGGTAGTATTTGATCCACAGACCGGGGGTTGGAGACCACTGCACTGCAATACTGACTTTAGTTAGCTATCTAGTTTTACGTTCGGTGGGATCCCCAATAATGAGAGAACCTACCAAACAGCGAAGCAGGGATCCGAGTCGTCTCAACCGGAAGTCCCCTTGACCCTCAGAACAGAAAAGAGCATTATAACCAAATCAGTAGCGCACACAGAAATTTTTCAAGGGGAGATCCAGGTTGAAAAGTCCATCATTCTTGTATCATGCTCCTTTTGATTTTGTCGATTTTCGGGAACAAAAAACAGCAAGAAACTAATTATAGAATAAATATTAGCAATAATTAATGAAATTAATCATTAATAACAAATATTTAATTAAATTTTACACACTATATACTTAGAATTATAATCAATCGGAAAAAAAATCAAGGGCTTTGGAAGGGGGGTCCGGACCCCTAGGACACCCCCCTTTGTGCGCCACTGAACCAAATACATTGATAAGTGTACTGCCATGAATCAAAACCCAAGAACTTTGGAAAGCCATGGGAAACCCTGGCCACTGTCGAGCCGTGGCCTTTACCCGCTTTCGCCTAACAACCGGACATGACTTTTTGGGAGTATATCTCTTCTGGATTGTCTTGGCTGCTGACGAGGCCTGCTGCTATGCGGCCATGCCAGGACCACCTACTCCACACAATGCAACAGAGGCGGCTCTAGGGCCGGTCAAATGGAACTCGGCCCGGGGCGGCATTTGGATCGAATTCGAAAAAAATTTTTGTTTCTTTTTGTTTCAGAAAATTTGATATATTTTCTGAAATATTATTGGGTGTGAATTCGGAATTTCATTTAATGTATTTTATTTCCTTATTTTGTACTCTGTAAGTTCATTGTCAGTTTACTAATATTTTGAAACTTGAAAGGTTTGAGTCAGGAGTATATGTTAAATCATGAAATTTGATGTGCTTACACATCTTTCTCTTAAACTTTCTCCCCATCTCGGAGTGAGGTCACAATAGACATTCCTTTCACAGATACGATGTTCGGTGTTTGCTATCCAAAAGAGGACATAGGTAATAAGTTTTTGGTAGATAGTGAGGCACAGAAGATGTTTTGGTTTAGTCTTGAGTGTAGTTACTTTAAGTTAAAATAAATTCTTGTGATCCCGACCATCAGTAGACTCTTTTTCTGAGATTATCCTGCTGAAATGGACAATTCCTTCTCTTACATTTTACTCGTTTGAAGTAATTACAGATCATTATGTCCTTAATTTGGAATTATTTTGTATTTTTTTAGCCTTAAAATAATGCATATGTATTGTTATGCTGCCTTTTTGTTTACAAGAATTATTCAAGTTTTATAGGTGTGTATCTATGTGTACAATTTATCTTTTTTAATTATAATTTTTCGCTTTAGAAAGAGGGGCGGCAAAATTGGTAGCACCGGCCCTACAATGCACTGAACTCAATGAATACCCGACTGACGAGACGATGTCGTCAGTCGGTACAGGGAGGCTCGGCGTCAAATGGTCAAAAAGCCAAGTGCGAGAGTTAGATAAATTAATAAATAAATGCTCGGAAAATTGCAGCCTGAAATATTTTTCTTCCGCGGATTCTGAATGGAATGGATTTTCAAAACGTGTGTGGAATTTTACAGCTGTAGTAAGTACTCTCTTCATCGGTTCCCATGGTATCGGAAATTTTGCTGAAAAATGAAATGTCTGCTTAGGCTTATTTATGTGGAACACAGAAATGAACAAAATTCAAACACATGCATTCACCAGAAATTTTAACATTTACATATTCTACTTATTTTTTAAAGTAAAAAATGAACCTTAAAATCCGGAGTATAACTCTTACGCAAACTTCTAAGCTGCATTTTTAAGTCGTATAACACATACCCTCTTTTTCACGAAGAAACGTGAAATGTACGTATGCAATGCTCTTATGTTTTGAAGTAATTTATTAGAGGTATTCTAAACTTAAGAAAAATATTATACTCTTCTAGAAATACAAACCTTTAATTTTTTTTTTCACAAGGAATGTCATTTCTTTTAAAAAAATTTATGTCAATGTATGAAGAAATTTAATTTTTGATGTGTGACATCTTTCCTCTCGGTTGCTGGATATTTATTGGGAGTGATTTCGTGAAAAAGGACGAATGTGTTTAACAGGATGTGACGTAAGCGCGCGCTACTTGATTTGACCAATGAGAGTGCAAGGCTGTGTCTTTTCGCTACCCTCGCATGGGGGTCCAACTCTAGTAGCCATCAGGCACTCTAGCGTTTGACTCTAAATCTGCTATTCACGATATTGGGGGATATAAGAACGGCAGAATGCTTATTTGAAAATAGACAAACAAGGATAAAAATTAAAGATTTCCTGCATTTTGTAATTTTACCATATAACGAGGGTTGGTTCTGCTCTTTTAAGAAAATTATAACACACTTCCCTGATTTTGAGTGGTAATTTTAACTTTAACTTCAGTTTGCCAAAAGCTGAGCCACTCATAGCTTTTATGAATGATGAAATCAAGCTCGAAATGAACACAAATTAGAATGTTTCGACTGCTAACAGTGGTACTGTTATCGACGCTCTTTTTCAACGGTTTTTGAATACTTTGAAATCACAAGTACATGTGTCCTATTTTAGTTATCATAAGTCTATTGTCTCCGCTCTTCCCCAAATTGAACAAGAATAATTATTTTTGATAAAATATTGAATTACTCATTTTGTTAATTAATATTGGATAGAAAATTATTTCCAATCATACCCGCGAGCGGGATTGATTTTTTTCATATTCTTTTCAGGAAAAAAGTTAATATTGCGTATTTACCACGATAACATGTCAGATATTACACACCATATGCGACTACTTAAGACTCGTTTTTTATGCTCATCTCATTTTTTTTTTATTTTTGAAACTACCATTTTTACACCAGGCATATAACACACACTCGTAGATTTCAATCTCATTTTTTGTATCAAAAGTGCGCGTTATACGCAAAAATTTACGGTATATCTGTTTCAAACGTTTAACTAGAGGCCAGTCATGCATACGAAGTGTTTTCAAAAGATATACGAATTTCATTCATTAAAAATATTCGCATTCGCAAACATAATCTTATACTAATCTCCAAATAGTCAGTCATCACAGGATGCCGACAATTCTCCCACTGTTGGAAACATAGCTGAAACGTCTTTTTTTTAGATGTCATATAAATGGTCCGTCGCTTTCTACATGATGGCTTCTCTGTGAATAGAAATTTCCCTTTTTTACAAGTAGATTCTTGTGTCAAATCATGTTTTCCCTACCTTCACTTGTTTACTCATAAAAAAATAACCTCGTAAGGTCTTATCACACGTATACGTATTTTGAGCAATTTTCCTTAAAAGCAACCATTCTGAACAATTTCTACCTATTTGCCAGCTACAGCTCCGAACAACTTTTTCCAGATAGCTGAAAGAATTGCTCCTAATAAAAATTGCTTGAAATTTCCAGCCAATGGGATTCTTCGACCCCTACGTCATAAACAAGATGGCGGTAAAGATGGCAGTCCCGGGTTCATCAAAGGAATCAGAAATGGCGTATAGTATTTTAATGGTGTATAATATTTTAATGGCGTGTATAATGTTTTGAACATAATGGTACTCTATTTCTGTTTACGACAGTCAACAAAATCACGATCGGAATAAAAGAAGTAATATTGGATGTTCGTTTTCCAAAGCAGAAAAGTCGGCGAGTAATTTTTCAATGTGAAGATAAGGCGCAGCTGACTTCAGAGCGTATCGTTTTGTGTACGGCAACCTTCACCCTCACAGCTTGAAAAATTTCCCGAAACTGTTGTTCCAAATCTGCGTGTGTGATAAAGCCTGTACATTACCAAACTCCTTTTTTTGCCAGTGTATTCAAAATAATTCTTTCACAGATAAAGGAGCTGGAAAAGAAATAACCATACTCACTGTTTGTTCCAAATAATAGCAATGTTCATAAATAACAGACAGCTCATCCACAATTCTGCCAAATACAGTACTTAACAAAAGGTTGAAAATCAGAAATGAAAACAACTTTACAGGTAGGAATAAATCTTTGCTTTAACCAGACAGTTAAATAGGAAATTTTACTGTATTACAAATTGGTAATGCATTTTAAAGTAATATGTAGTTCTTCACAGCATAGTTGACAATATGTCGAATTTCTAGGAAGAAAATTCGAGATCTATGCAAAATATAAATATGTAAAACTCAAACTCAGTGGTGCAACAGCCCATGAGTGCCAGGGGCCACTTTGCCCATCCCAGTATACGTGACCATTGGACGTTGAGGTGCATGAGCAGATGTCCCGATCAGGTGATCAGTCTGAAGCTAGACTCCCAGTGTTTAAGCCCCCAAGCAAGCTTGGTACTCATTTGTCGACCCATTGCAGTAGGGATGAAAGGTTGAGTCAATCTTGCCCAGCCCGAGAATAGAACCCGGACCTATAGTGTGGGAGTGCGATACTCTACCACTCGACCACTGGGTCTCCATAAATATATATAACCAATAATTAATCCTATTTTTATATTCTGGCGTCATTATGTGTGTGTGTGTGAGGGTTACTTTTATAAAAAATTATTTTTGCAAAATTCGATATTAATTAAATAATTGATTATCATTTTTAAAAAAAAAAATCGTATTTGAAAATTGTTGTGGGTCAGCTATCTCGCAAAAGTTTCCCTCTTAAAACTTACTTGGGATTTTCTTTAAAGTTATAAAAAGAATTTTTTCACTGCCATTTTTTCTTATTGAAGAAACCTTACGAATATGTAGTACAACTCAAAATAATTTGAAGTGAAGTTAGATAATAATAGTAATTTTTCTGTCAGACTTCTAAGCGAATTTCATGATTATTGATCTAGTGAATTATTGTTAGAAAACGGTATTTTTTTTTTTTTTTTTTTTTGTCTCTCTGAAACTTCGTATGGTTCTGCTTCGGAAGATTGTAAAATGGCTTGTTTCCCTTATTTTGTTCTCGGATTCGGTTCTGAAAATAAGTAGTTTTTGAAGTGACAAAATTTTATTAGATTCACTGTTTTTAAAAAGTATACGCGCGTTGATAAAAATTAAAATAAAAATAATTCTAAATATTTCATTATAATGCATGCATGGACGAGCAAAATATATTAACAATTAAAATATTAAAATATTGCATTTTTTAAATGTTATACACAAGTGATAACTGTTGAGTAATTCACTAAGAATACTTTATACTGAATTTGTCAATAAATCAATATAAAATACAGTGAAAATCGATTAAAACGAAACTGAAGGGACTGAAATATTTTTTCATGTTAAAAAACTTCGTGTTAAAGAATATTGCAAAAAAAAAAGAAAAGAAAAACCAGAAATGTGTAAACAAAATTAAATTTATTAGCTTTTATTTTATTTATATAGATATTTATATATGTATATATTTACGATAAAAAAATCAAGGAAACCAAAACTTTGACGAGAACTTTATGAAATTAAATACAAAATATTCAAGTTCTTTTTAAAAACAAAATATTTATTGAATCTTTTTTAGCAATTAATTGTCAGCAAATTTTCTATGTCACCCACTTTGTTATTTTTTTCACCATTGGAATGTATGTCTTAATAACGTCACATACTTTGCATGACATTCCTCGATTTGGATGATTTGGGAACAGGAACTGCATTATTATTCATTTCATTTTCATCGTCGGAATCTGAACCAATGATATTTTTTGTACTTTGAACAAACTAAAAAATGTCTTTGTTGCTATAATTGGGGCTGAATACACATTATCATCATCTACTGCAATGTGAATTCTTCCTATAATACAATAGGGCAGACCAATCCAGCTGGTGGTTTCCGTATTTTGTTCATTCCCAGAAAGGAAATTTTTTCATGTTAAACGATTTTCGTTTTGTGTTAAGAGAAAAACTGCATGAAAATACATTGTAG
Source organism: Trichonephila inaurata madagascariensis (assembly GCA_019973955.1). NCBI lineage: Eukaryota > Metazoa > Arthropoda > Arachnida > Araneae > Nephilidae > Trichonephila > Trichonephila inaurata. Next base: position 48,116 of record BMAV01014815.1, read on the forward strand.
TTTGACAACACAGTTGTATTATTTCGTGTTAACAGATATTTAGTTTTAAGGTATCCGACTACTTGCGACAACTTTTTTTTCAAAAAATGGAGATATGGGAATTTTTTTGTGATTTTTATATTTATTTAGTATATTTTAAGGAAAAAAATTCTAAAATTGATAAGAGAAAAAAAATCTATTATTATTAAAATGGGAAAAAACTAGAAAATGTCAAAAATTACATAAAGGCCGCTCTGTACAAAGATTTTATGAACAAAATCTCAATTTTTTAATTTTGATGCGTTACTTTGTTATTCCTGTTTGAAGAGACCTTCAGGATAAGAGATATTTTAATTTTTACAAAAACCAGAGAACTTTATCTTAGTGATTGTACGAAATTGCTTAAAAAAACATTGACTATATTCACTGCAAATTTTGAAATAAAACAGTGATTGATAAATCTTAAGATCAAAATACTTCTACTGTTATGCAGAACATAAGCAAAAAATTTCAGCCAGTTATTTTCAAAACTTTTTGAGCAATCGCTGTCCTCGTTTGAGTTTTTCGAAAAAAACACATTTCGAGTAAAACGCATTTTAAAGTTTGACATTTTGTGTAAAGTTATGGCATCTGCTTTTACTAAAATGCTTGTAGTTTTTGTTCTAGTGGAGAAAAAATAAAAAACTTGGTATTGTTATTAAGCTAAAGAGATGGCCTATAAAATAAAGTCATAAAAAAATTTGTGAATTTTTGAAAAAATCATGATTTTAGGGGAGTCGGATACTTTAAGCGTTTTCCTTTTAAACGTAGTTTACTTTAATTGTTGTAAGATTTTTAACATTAGAAAGAAATATGTGTATTCATTTAATATTCTCTCTCTCTTATCTCATTAAACTCTACAAACAAATCCTTCAAAAATACTATTAAAATTGCTTTTTGAAAAACTTAAAACAGGATTTGTAACGAAATAATGGGGAAAAAATCGTTACTCTTGGCCTTCCTCCCTAAAAACCAAACCACGAAGGGCACGGCAGGAAGAGCATGCTTGATTAGAAAAAGGAAATTGTGGTTTCAGCTCTAACGTTTTTCGGCTAACGCTATTTGAAAAATGAAAACCTGCCTATAGTTATGACAATCATTTTATTGGAGTCATGTTGTTTGCAACAAAATTTGCCCCAGCTGTGTCTCGAAATGAATATGCTTTTCATTTATGTGTTTAGAATTTTCACAAATAATTGATCCTGAATAAGCACTATTCTTAAATTTTGTGAAGTACAGAGCACGCGAACAGTATAACTACACTTTAAAAATTTACTAAAAATAAACTAACAAAGAATTTTACTTACAATTTTTTTGTGTTCCATAAAGAAAAGATACATGTTTCAGTGTAATAAAACGCAACTAGATGGTGAGGCGTCTCCGTTTTTCAACATTCTCATTTCAAAATGGCTTCACTGCTAGAACAAGCGCAAGTTCCGCATGGTTTATCAAATTTAAATCTACAACACACAGGGACGTCTTAAGGCATCCGACTACCCTAAAATCATGATTTTTTTCAAAAATTGACAAATTTGTTTTATGATTTTATTTTAAAGACCATCTTATTAGCTTAATAAAAATACCACGCTTTTTGTTTTCCATTCACTTGAACAAAAACTACAAGTGTTTTAACTAAAGAAGATGCCATAACTTTACACAAGATGTCAAACTTTAAAATGCGTTTTACTCGAAATGTGTTTTTTTCGAAAGACTCAAACGCGGACATCGATTGCTTAAAATGTTTAGAAAATAATTTAATGAAACTTTTTGTAAATGTTTTGTATAACAGCAGAAGTGCTTTGTTCTTCAGATTTATCAATCACTGTATTATTTCAAAATTTACAGTCCTTTATGTGAATATAATCACTGTTTTTTTCAGCAATTTCATATAGTCACTAAAATAGAGGGCTCTAGATTTTGTAAAAATTAAAATATCTATTATCCTGAAGGTCATTTCAAACAGGAATAACAAAATAACACATTAAAATTGAAAAAGTGAGAATTTGTTCGAAAAGTTTTTGTACAGAGCGGGCCCCGTTTATGTAATTTTTTGTACATTTTTACCAGTTTTTTTTCCATTTTAATAATAATAAAAATTTTTTTCCTGTTTTGAATTTTACGATTTTTTGCTTAAAATATACTAAATAAACCTAAACATCACAAAAAAATCCCCATATCTTCATTTTTTCAAAAAAAAGTTGTCGCAAGTAGTCGGATACCTTAAGGCCTGGGCCGACTGGGCCCCAGCCCAGGGCCTAGGTCGCAATGAGGGCCTCGTCTCGTTCTCGACTCAGCCTTAAAAAGCTCATCTCGAATCATTTCAAAGGTCAAATGTTATTTCCGGTTGTATTCTCCGAAAAACTGAGGATTTCATACGATATGTCAACTGGCTACTTGTGATGACCGTCGTCCACGCACAGGCTTAAGCCTACCACCATCATTACTCATTCAGTCAAAAGATGGTCGAGCTGGTGGGAGCGATTGTAAATCATGCACATTTATTTCTTTCGGTTATTGTTTGTACGAGTATTTGACAACGTATGTTATGTGTTGTTTACTTTTAAGGGTTATTGGTGGGGGTCTACATTTGTGTAGAGCCTTAAGACGTTCCTGGCAACACATGTACGATGAAAATGGGCCACTGGAGTTTGGAAATGATAAAAAGTCCCCGGGGAATGGATGGCAAGATTAAATCCAACACCGTGGCCTCCCAGATCTCTAGACATAGCACCTTCGGACTTCTTTGTAGGTAAAAAATATTATTTACCAATATTCAATTAGTGACACTGATTAAATGAAAAGTCGAGTTACAGGGGCCCTTCAGATTGTTGTTCCTGAAATACTTCAGAAGGCCAGAAATCTCGCATAGGCTTGATGTGTTGCTAGTAACTAATGGTGCACACATTGAAATCATGCAGTAAAGCATTGTAAAAAAACTTTTATGTTTTCTTTATGAAACAAAAAAAAAAAAATGTAAGTGAATATCTTTGTTTTTTTGTTATTAATATTTGTAGTCATACTTATCTGAAACCCGGTACTTTCCTTTTTAATACAGTAATGCCTTAAAAAGCACTTCAGGTATCCGACTACGTTCGGAACCGTGATTTTGCAAAAGCGCATAAATGGATAATTTTCACGATATATAGTGTTACTTAGATTAGAATACATGTATAAAATTATTTTAAAGACGTTTTGACAAAAAATATTTAAATACAATATTTGGCAAAAATTAAAGCTTAGAATAATTTTGTTCAAAATGTTCCCCTTTCTTGTGAAAAAGTGCTTCTATTATAGTAAATATTTTTGTTTAAGCTCTAGACCTCTCTACAGATACTCAACTAGAATTTTTGAAATACATAACTTAGAAGTGGATTTATCCATGTTTTACGACAACAGAGGGGAGCAATTTTAAGAAAAAAAACGCCAATAATTATTTCAATTGGTGGTAACTCTGAAAATAATGTGAATTTTTCAAAAGACATAGTTGAGCCTCTGTGCAGAGGTCTGAGCTATATACAGACAAAATATTATTATAATAGAAGCATTTTTCACAAAAGGAGAACATTTTGAAAAAAGATTATTCTAAGTTAATATTTTGCCAAAATATTGTATTTAAATAATTAATTTTTTTTTTTTTTGCCAAAATGTCCTTAAAACAATTTTATTCATGTATTCTAATCTAAATGGCACTAAATATCATGAAAATTATCCATCTATGCGCCTTTTTAAAATCACGGTTTCGAACGTAATCGGATACCTTAATACAGTAATGCCTTAAAAAGCACTTAACCAAACTCCATCAAATCCTCTCCACTAATAAACTTGTTCTAAAAATTCCTTCGAGATAATTAATTTTTTTTAAAAAAAACTAAATATCTCGCTCTTTGAGAGCTTGATTATATTAGAAAATTGACGTCTCATCTACCTGGTAACAAAGATATCAGCCTTCCCGATGTAAATCATTGAAGTATTACTGGAGAAGTGTTTTACATTGAGATAACAGTTATTTCCTCAGAAGAAGAGCATCCATTTATTATCCATTCAGATAAAACCCATCGTTAAAGTAGAGATTAGACTTATAACCAAGATTAAAGAAAAAAAGGAATTAAACAAGAAAAAAAGTTTGGTAACCAGTCTTCCAGTTTATAATGAATGTAATCCTGCTGAGTTTCTCATGAAAAGAAAAATGTGCAGACAGTCTCAAATTGGTAGCCCAAGGGGCGGAAACTACCCTCAATATTTTGAGTCTGGTCTTAAGATTCATTTTTTTTTTAAAATTCTCTTCTGAAATTCATTTCTAAGAAAATAATGATTCAATTTAAACTAGTAGTAAAGTTCTCTTCTTATTACTGATACTGAGAACACCAGTGAAAAACTTGAAATGCAATGCGTCTTTGAGTAAAAAAATAAATATAATGAAGTTAAGGTATCCGACTACGTTCGGAACCGGGATTTTGCAAAAGCGCATAAATGGATAATTTTCATGATATATAGTGTCACTTAGATTAGAAAACATGTATAAAATTGTTTTAAGGACATTTTGACAAAAAACAATTATTTAAATACAATATTTTGGCAAAAAATTAACTTAGAATAACCTTTTTTCAAAATGCTCTCTTTTTATTAAAAATGCTTCTAAAATAAGAATATTTTGCCTTTATATAGCTCAGACCTCTGTACAGAGGCTCAACTAGAATTTTTGAAATATATTACTTAGAAGGGGGGTTTATCCATATTTTACGACAACATAGGGGAGCAATTTTAAGAAAAAAAAGGCCAATAATTATTTCAATTGGTGGTAACTCTGAAAATAATGTGAATCTTTCAAAAATTCTAGTTGAGCCTTTAAAAGGTCTGAGGGTATATCAGGGAAAATTTTTATTATAATAGAAACATTTTCACAAAAAGGGGAACATTTTGGAAAAGATTATTCTAAGTTAATTTTTGCCAAAATTTTTATTTAAATAATTTTTTGTCAAAATGTGGCCAAAACTTTATCCCTTTTTCTAATCTGGTGACACTAAATATCATGAAAATTATACATTTATGCCTTTTCATCACGGTTCGACGTATCGGTACTTAAATTATGAATTTTAATAAATACTTATTACTAGTAAAAATTTTAAATTAATGTACAGTTTATTTTAAAATCTTTAAAATAATAGTTACTGAACACAAATGTTATCAATCTCTGAAAGTATTAATCTTTGAGAGAAATCCCACTCAATTAACAAATTTAGCAATTATAAAAGTGATGAATGAATTGAATATATGATATGTATAACAACAATAATAAGCAAATAATTTTTTTTATCTATTACTTCATATCTTAACATAAAATGCGAAAGAAGACATTGATATGTATAATTAGAGACAAAACGTGCTAAATTAAAAAGGTGAATTGATTCATAAATCAGAAAAAATTCTAAAGAAAACAAAATTATGGGTTTAATATTTATTTAAAGAATAAATAAAATGCAACTAGAATCCTACGTTCTAAATTTATTCCATTTTTAAGAAATAAAAATAAAAAAAGGATTACAAGAGCTTAAGTATGGTGTAATTGCTTACGTAATCCATAGCGATCATGCTGCAAAAATGATAAATTCCCCTTTTTAAAGTACATTTTGAGTTACAGAAAAAAGTCCGCGCCTAGTATATTCTGACTTCTAAAAATTAAGGTATTACAAGTTTTTAAAGCTATATCCATTAAAAAAAGATTGAAAATAATGATAAAAAATGGCGTTCATACGAATGATGATATGTAGCTTAAATAAAAAAAAACAACTTTTTAAATAGTTGTGTTAATAACAGTTTGTTTGTTTTTGAAGAATTGTAGTGGCGCACACGAGGGGTCCTGGGGGTCGGACCCTCCCAAAGCCCTCGATTTTTTTCCGATTGATTATATTTCTAAGTATATAGTACGTAAAATTTAATTAATATTTTGTTATTAATGATTAATTTTATTAATTAATGCTAATTATTTATTCAATAATTAGTTTTTTACTGTTTTTTGTTCCCGAAAATCAACAAAATCGAAAGGAGCATGATACAAGAATGGTGAACTTTCGACCCCGGACCTAAGAAAAATTTCTGTGTGCGCTACTGGTTAGAGGAAACTGCAATAGTATTCCATTTTTGATGTTTGTAGGAAATTTTCACTCGTACGTTGAACTTCATTTGCTTACTAACATATTACTAACCATACTATGTCTGGAGTGATGACCATGCCTTTTATCATTAGTTAAGATAGTGCACAATCTGACAGATGTAAATAAAGTTGCCATAAGATGCTGTTGCTCGACATTCTAATGTTTCTCGTTTTGTAGTCCATAGAATCTGAAATCACCTTGATTCTAAAAATTCAGAATCGAAACCTGATTATACTGATAATAAGCCGTGCGCTAGGTTACTTTAGCATTTTCTTTCGACCCAAAAGTGGATAAATACGAGGGTTGATCAGAAACAAAGGTTACATGTCGAATAAAGAAATATTTATTAACAATACACAGAAAATACAAAAGGGAATTAAGAGGCATACGTGCCTATCACATTTCGACATAATCACCAAGTCTGTTTAGGCATTTATCAGAACGCAGAACCAACTTGTTTCACCCGTCTTAGTAAAATCAGGTCTCTGTTCATTGAGCCAGGTCTCGGCGGATGACTTCACGGCACTGTCTTAAATATCGCAGCACATCAGAAACGATACACTGCACGCTACCATAGCTCAGTCAGCTCTGACGAGATTTCCCGCTGAGTTACCCGTCGATCATTTTGAATCATTTCTCCAATTGTGCTATGGAGATTTCTGTCGTTGAAATATTTGACCGACCACTCCCTGACATATTGTGGCTTTCGACATCCTGTCTGCCTGATTGAAAAGAGTGACACAATTTGCTCATGTTGTCTGCTCATTGCAGATTCGGAAACATTCTTTCCCATAAAAATCGTATTACTGCTCGCACTTCCAAACGAGACCAATTTCCTAAGAGTCTCGCCATTTCAATCGTCCTGAACCATCTGGGAACTTTCACTACGCACCCGCAAACCAGCTGTATGGCAAGTAGCACCATTTGTCTCCACTCTGGGAAAAAGAAATTTCTCCACAGTATGTAGTTTTCAAATGCTGAGGCTTATAAGCATTTTTTCTGATCATCCCTCGTACTTTTCTGCCATATATCGTTTCATAATCATAGCACCTCACCAGGGACTCTTAATATCTACTGCTATGGTTCACAAACGCTGTCACAATCAAGAGCTACGCAAAACGAAACATTGCGGGGTTTTTTTTATCGACACATAAATTTCTTTTTAAGTCTATTGTGTGCATTTTCTGGACCAGGTAGAAATGAATTTTTGTACTCTTCACAGACAAATAATCCCAGCATAGTATGGAGAATGATTCAGGTTGTATGCTGGTGTAGAGAGAATAAATAGTCTGTCTAGTACTGTTGAAAACACATTTATAGACTAGAGAGAATCATGATTTGTGAGAATCAATCTCATTGGGTACTAGCATGTGCTCCGTGGAGGAATTGTGTCAGTTGTGAAGATGACCTTCACTAATAGCCCTCACGCTGTTTCGGAATACAACGCTAATAAAACAGTTAATCAATCAATTTGTGAAAGATAAGGACTGCTGTCTTTAAAGGAAACATAAGGACATATCCAGTGCCGGCTTAAGCTCATTTAGGGCCCTGGACACAGAAGATTTACAGGCCCCCTTGGCACTGGCGGATCGAAATTTATAACCAGAAAATCTGTATAAGTGTAGCTTGCCCTTTAAGTCCCTTCCAGACCCCGGGCCCCTGGGTGCCCGTCCCCCAAGCGTTCAATGGATAAACTGGCACGGGACATATCTGTCGTAAAATCTAAGGATGGGAGATCCCTTTTTCCCATACGTCCCGCCATATATTACTGCTATTAATGAAGAATTCATCCTAACGGAAAATAAAGCTCGACCTCACCAAGCTTAGCTTGTTGATGAAAATCTTGAAAATGAAGGTTGAAACGAATGGAAAAGCCGGCTTGTATATTTTCTGGAACATGATTTGCTAAAACACCATTAGGATGAACTCAACAGCTAGGAAGCTACCATTAGACATCTTCCTGGGTAATAAAGAGATCTGGAATAAGGTTTGATCTATGTATAGAAGCTGCTTCCTATAATAGTGACCGTTTACTTAATTTACAATATGGGAAATGGGGATGTCGCCAAAGCATTAAAAGTAAGTGAGAACAGTAAATAAACTAATCTCCTGTCAGATCTACTGTTATTAATAACCATTTTGAGTAAGTTTTGAATGAAATCATTAAATAGAAGATTTTTTTTTTAAGTAGAGTATTTTTAATTTTCTTACGGATTGCATTTGTTATGCATTAACCTTTACCGAAAGACTGACAAAAGTTTCATATTCTTATTGGGTAAGTTCAGTCTCTTTGTGTTATAAATTGATTAACATGTTCTAAAATCAAATAAAAATACTTAGTAGAAATGATTATTTATTTAAAAAAAGAATTATATGAAAATATTTATGTATTGAATAATATAAATTTTTTCCCTTTAAAAAACCCAAAAGATCTCTTTAGAAGGTGTAATGGTATCCTTGGAAATCCACAAGAAACGAAAAACTAATTAAAAAGAAAACCTGTTAATTACCTCTCATAACTTGGAAAAAGTGTTAATATATGCTAATTTTATTGTTTTCATAAAAATACCTCTGTTTTCTACGGATTTTTTTTTCGGAGGAAAAGGCATTTTTATTAAAATCAGAATTACAATAGGACTAAATGATCTTATTAATGCTTAGTCTCATTCACCAATATACAGATTTACAAGTAAAATTACCAGTTTTGATAACGATAACATGATCAAAAGCTTGACTAAATAGCTTTGTCTAAACAGAGGATGCTGTTTTTCATTTTTCTCATTCTTTTTATCAGTTTTAAGTAAAAAGGCCTTTGTAACGTGCATCAACGCTTTTAACTAAAAAATTTACAAGAAGTACCAAAATTTTTAAGACTTGTGCTGTCCTTGGGAATTAATTGCAACGCTCCACAGCACCGATGCGCACAATTTGAAAACCACAGGCGTTAAGTGTTAAGCACCAAGGTCATAATTTAAAAGTCTAAGATGCAGACCTTCTTCTCAATATTATCCAATCTCCATGAGCTTCTTTTTGTTTCTTCACTCTCCCATGTATGGTGATCAAAACCTTGTTTTTAATCAGAAAAAATAGAACAATTAAAATGTTCTACATATACACGTATAAAAAAAACTATACAAAAAAACCCCACATAAAATTTTAAAAAATGTCTGATGGATTGAAATTTACTTAAATGTTATAATATAATTGGCTTTATTGAAAGGGAAAATATTTCTTAACAGCAATTCGAAAATTTTTCAATGAGACATATCTTATTCACAGGTGTATTTTACAGAATAAGCAACAATAAAACAAGGTAGAAAAGGCCGCCGTTGTCTAGTTGGCATAGCAACAACTTCTGTGGATCAGTAGGGTTACAGGTTAGTCAGGGTTTTATAGAAGCCACTTCGAAAAAAAAATTGAGGTTACTATTATTTTAAATAAAACTGGGCGTCAAACTTTTCAAGTTGTTAAGTGAGGCATATAAGAAAGAAAAGTGATGTATCTGCTTAGGTATTGTTTTCAGTATTCGGAAGTTGTTTGAAATTACGAGGACTATCACCAACAACTAGGGTTTCTGATTTTCTGGGGTTTTCCATTCCGGGAATGTCCGAGAAATTCCGGAATGTAATTGTCGTTCCGGAATTCCGGGAATACATCAAAATTTCAAAAAAATTTCAAAACAAGTTAGTTATTTTTAAATAAAATCAATAATAATATAAAATAAGGATACATATAAATTAAAAAATTAATACTTATTTATATAATGAGCTAAAAAATCAAAAAAAAATGTATAACAAATTGATTATTCATTTTAAAAATAGGATTTCAGAAAGCATAAGCAATTTATACTTTTATCGCTCAGACTAGTTCTAAGTTTTGTTATTAGTAGTCCGGTCGCAGAAAATGCTCTCGCGGCTTCAACTGACATAAGAATTGTTTTTTAAGACTCACATAGAGTTTTACAATGTTTGGTGATGGATTTTCAGTCGAGTCGAACAACTGCATCTCATGTTTCATGATTCTGTTTAAACTAGTACTTTTTTTTAGTTAAACAATATAAAGCTTTTGTTTTAGAGTAAATTGCTTTCTCTAATTTTTCGTCCAACGTCAGAGGTTTTTCTTTCAAAATCTCCATGCTCTCTTCTTCTGAATGCGAAGAGTTGGATATTGATTCCTCTTATTGGCAGAAAAGCCTTATCCTCTACCATTTGGGCTTGTCCAACCAAACAATTTTTACTAGGCAATCACGAAATATCGACAGTAACTGCAGCTGTTTCATATTTTCTTCCAAAATTTAAGTATTGCATTAATCCTATTAAATTAACGTTGTGTCTCTCATTAATTCTTTGAATTAGAGAATATTTTATATTTTTCGCAAATTCTGAGAATTTTGTTCGTTCAGTTTTCCAATAATGAAAGAAAATACACTTTCTGCAGTTAGCAAAGTTACATTTCGACTGCATAATTTTTCTAAGACATTTTTACTGGCTTTAAGCCTGCTGCAATTGTAATCACAGTTTCAAACTCTACATTGGCCATCATTTGTTCTTCTTTCATGTCAATTAATGCTTTTAAAATTGCTGACTTTATTTCTAAAAATCTTTCAAGCATTGCCAAAAAACTATTCCAGCATGTTTGGGTTCCCAAACAAACCATATTTTCATCAAACTATCGATTCCCGGGGGCAGAAAAAGTACAGAAATCTTATGATTTCCCGGGAAGGAAACTCTAAAAGTAACCAGCTGTGAAAGTTAATTATAACACATAAATGCTGTGGCGTACATAGCATCTCATGCGGGAGGTTTGCATTCTAAAAACACATAGATTAAAGCATCGAGAGGTAATCTCTATGGTAAAAATTAAAAATATTTTGGTCTATGGGGTGATGAACCCCCAAACTCTTTACTACATCAATAAAACTAGACAGAATTAATAAAACTTTTTCTGATATTGAAGTAGGAGAAATGTGATATATATATAAAAAAATCAGTAATCTTGTTTTCTAAATTGCCATAAACCTAATAAAGCAAAAGCAAAAATAGAAATATAACTAGAAAGTATAGGTTGAAAATAAGCAGTCTCAGCAGTAGATTGGATTGTGTGTGTGTGTCCAGAGTAATTCTAATATAACGATTATTGTCTAGTATGAATTGAATTTTCGACTATATATAGATAGATTCTATTTTATTTAATCTACTAGCACGAAGCGATATTTTCAAAATTAAAGCCGATTGTATAATTTAGAGGTTTTAAACAACTTTGAGTATTTGATATATATAATATTAAATAATCTCAGATAAGTAAAAATCTTGAATTGTACGTATATAGAAATACACAGTAGTGTAACGTACACCTCCGTAACCCGCATGGCGGGGTGTGGGTGGAAGGGCGGGACTCTAAGGGACCCAAAGCTTGACTGACGCTAAGTACGGAGTTGGGCTTGGAACCTTAAACCTGAGTTTGTAGGGGGCCATAATATTCTTCGTTACGCCACTGCAAATACATGCACATATTTTTCCGAAAGAATGAAAAAAATATGCACCATTGATTACCGGTATGAATTTTATTTTGCAGCGTTTCTTAATCTTTCGATCGCCGCGGAGCCCCTTTAAGTATCAGACTGACATCGGGGATAGGGTTTGAAATACCGTGCTATACTTTTAATCCCTGGATTTCGAGATTACATTATCCAAATCCCGGAGATTAGGATTAGACTATTTATTAAAAACACTTACACATTAGCATAGTTGAAATCCTGTAATAAAACTGAAAATATAATTAAAAAATGGCTTAAAATTAATCTTATTGAAATAAATAAAATTAACGGACAAAAGTGGTACATATGAAAATAAAGAAACATTTCTTCATTTCTTGTGTTTCTGTAAATAAGCTTTTAACAAACACAGATCGTCTTGCATTCTCTCATTCAAACTGCTTCTTATTTTTGTTACAAATCGTCCTGCAGAAGAAAATGTTTGTTCGGATTTTCTATACCAGGGATGTCGAACCAGTGGCACGCGTGCCCATCAATGGCACGCGACACAATATTTTGGGGCACGAACCAATCAAAATGATTGAAATTTATTTCATAATAACTAAGTTCACTGTAAGTTCTACGAAGAAACGCGAGTGATCGGTCACGGGGCGGCGGGAATCCCATGTCTTGCCTTAGTTACGTTGTAGACTACAGTTGCTTGTGTGATGCAAAATTTGTCAATGCATAACATATTCAATTTCGTTGACACAACTGTATGTTAAAACTTGTGTTATATATTCATGATTTTTAACTGTTATTTAAACATGGCTAGTTCAGCAAAAAAGTGCAAGATAGTATAAGTGTAACAGAGAATTTCAAACCTAGTAAATCTAGAAATATGGCAAGTAAAATATATTAGTAAAGGTGACAAAGCGGTGTGTGTTTGATGTTTTGGAACAGTAGTATGCAGAACTTCGTCTGTATAACATGGCATTTTGAAACAAAACACAAATCCTCTTGATAAAAAAAGTGAGCCGCATCAAAAATAATAAATTGCTTAGAAACCATTTGGCAGATGAATCCGATTCAGCATGCATTCTACTAAAAGTAACATCTTACAATTGTAAAAGTTATTTTTCACGCAATCTGCAACAACAGAATTCAGACCAATGTTACTTTAATTTGAATTACACGTATAACTAAAACATTTACAACGATACGGTATAAAAGGTACTTTTTCGTAGTAAATAAAGAGTTTTGAGTTGTTAGTACTTAGTTTTATAATTTTCCCAATAATCACAAGTAAAAATTATTTGACGGCACGTGAATACCTCATCAAACACTTCCTTAGAAAAAATGGCACGTTGGTCCATAAAGATTCGCCACCCCTGCCTATACTAGTAGGTGTTACCGTCATTAAATAGGAGTATGTTCCTTTCATTTAGTCACCACATTTCCCTTCATTTTCAAGAAGGAGACATTTCTTTTTGAATTTTTGATGACAGTGTCTCAATCTAATAAGAGTCATTGGTTCATATACCTCTTTGGTAACTTTATCTAAATCTTCTGCTACGCTTAATTGTTTTTGTGTATAAATTGATCCAGTTATTGAATCGGAATGTGAATCAATTTCAAGAGTTACTTTATTTGAAATAGAAGATTCAGTGGCATGATCTGTCAGTAATGCAATGGGATTTGAAGTGTCTCAAGTCTTTCAAGCAGATCCGCTATTTAACTAATGGTATTTATAATTGAAGAAGGAACCGTGCCAAAATCTATTCTTGAGATGTTGCTTACATTATTGTGTAAGTATTGCAGTGAGCCACTTAGATCTGTGCGATGTTCTCCCGTACAAGAAATAAGAGATGCATACATTTTTTTTTTCTTATAGCACTTATAATTGCACAACAAATTTTTACGTACATATTTCATAAACAAATATAAATTTTCTAAGAATTAAATTTTAGAAAATTTTGATGAGGAAAGAATTTTAAAATATAATTCAGATAAAAATTAAATCCCGGGTTTAGTTATTTTAATCCCGGGATTTCGAGACTAAAAAAAAACACCGGTATCCCGGGATTTTGGGACCTCGGGGCTGCAAACCCTATTCGGGGATCCCCAAGATTTTGAACACCCCTCCCTGACTTAATAGTTTTGGTCGAAATACATTTTCTAGTGGAGTTTTTCTCATTAAACGCAGTTTAGAGATCTAATCTAGGATGGCATACCTTTCAATTTTTCCACGTGGCTTTCAGAGTTTGTAAAAGAGAAAACTTAACGGTTAAATGAGGGACTCCGCAGAGTTACAGTTTAAGAACCACTGTTCCAGTGGATTTAAGTTTCGACTGCTGGAAGGTCAATCTTTGTGTCTCTCTCTCTGTAAAGTCCAGCACATTTCTTTTAAAACACTCCAGGTCATCTTCGCTTTATGAGCAGGAAAGCAGAGTCCTGTTGAACAGTTCAATCGTTTTCATTGAAGAGGATTACGGTTAAGGGCCTTCACTACATACTCTAAAATAGTGTCTTACGGTATCCGACTACATGCGACAACTTTAAAAAAAAAAAAAATTGAAATATGGAGATTTTTTTATGGTTTTTAGATTTATTTAGAACATTTTAAGAAAAAGAGGCTAAAATTAAGAAGAGATAAATAAATTATTGCTACTAAAATGGGTAAAAATTGACAAAAAATTACATAAACGGGGCCCGCTCTGTACAAATAGTAAATGAACCTATTCTCAATTTTTCAATTTTGATGTATTATTTTGCTATTCCTTTCTGAAATGACCTTCAGAATAAAAGATATTTTAATTTTTACAAAAACTTGATCACTTTATCTTAGTTATTATATGAAATTGCTAAAAAAAGCAGTGATTATATTCACATAAAGAACTGTTAGTTTTGTAATAAAACAGTGATTGATGAATCTGAAGGTTAAAACACTTGCACTGTTATAAGGAACATACACTAAAAATTTCAGCAAATTATTTTAAAAACTTTTTGAGCAATCGCTGTCCTCGTTTGAGCTTTTCGAAAAACATATTTCGAATAAGCACATTTTAAAATTTGACATCTTATGTAAAGTTATGGCATCTGATTTTACTAAAACACTTGTAGTTTTTGTTCTAGTGAATGGAAAATAAAAAAACTTGGTGTTTTTATAAAGCTAATAAGATTGCCTATAAAATAAAATCATAAAAAAGTTAGTTGATTTTTTTAAAAAATCTGATTTTAGGGTAGTCGGATACCTTAATAACCTTTACCATGGTTTTCACTTTTTCTTTCTTTCATACATTTTCAGCAAAATGGAATCTATGAGATGGCTTCATACTTGATAACCTACCAAACCGTTGAGGTAGCTGCATGATGAGCTGTTCTCTGCAATCATTTTTTTCCTTCTCTTTAATTTCATGAGTATTCCTTGCATTTACATGATCATTCTAATTTTTAAAAGATTCTTCAATGTTAAGGTATCCAACTACCCTAAGATCATGATTTTTAAAAAAAATTGACAATTTTTTTTTTATGATTTTATTTTATAGACCGTCTTATATTAGCTTTGTAAAAATACAAAGTTTTTTTTTTTTTTTTATTTTTTTTTTTTTTTTATTTTTTTATTTTCCGATTTCTAGAATAAGAACTACAAGTGTTTTAGTAAAAGCAGATGCCATAACTTTACATAAGATGTCAAATTTTAGAGAATGCGTTTTACTCGAAATATGTGTTTTATTCGATAAGAGCTGAAACAAGAACAGTGATTGCTCAAAAAGTTATTAAAATAATTTGTTGAAATTTTGTGTGTATGTTCTGTATAACAGTAGCAGTGTTTTAACCTTCAAATTTATCCATCACTGTTTTATTGCAAAATTTACAGCTTTTATGTGAATATAATCACTGTTTATTTAAGCAATTTCATATAACAACTAAGATAAAGTGCTCTAGTTTTTGTAAAAATTAAAATATCTGTTATTCTGAATGTAATTTCAAAATGGAATAGCAAAGTAATACATCAAAATTGAAAAATCGAGAATTGGTTCATTTACTATTTGTACAGAACGGGCCCCGTTTATGTAATTCTTTGTCAATTTTTACCCATTTTAGTAGTAATAATTTATTTTTCTCTTCTTAATTTTAGCTTTTTCTCTTTAAATGTACTAAATAAATCTAAGAACAAACAAAAAAATCTCCATATCTCCATTTTTTAAGAAAAAAAAGTTATCGCATAGTCGAATATCTTAAAATATTCGACTACGTTCGGAATCGTGATTTTGCAAAAGTGCATAAATGGATAATATTTATGATATTTAGTGTCAGATTAGAAAATGTATATAAAATGTTTTAAGAATAGTATTACAATGAAAAATTATTTAAGTACAAATTTGACCCATTTTCAAAATATTCTCCTTTTGTGAAAAATGCTTTTATTATAATAATATTTTGCCTGTATATAGCTCAGACCTCTGTACAGAGGCTCAACTAGAATGTTTGAAATATATAACTTAAAAGTGCGTTTATCCATGTTTTACGACAACAGAGGGGAGAAATTTTGAGAAAGAAGCGCCGATAGTTATTTCAATGAGTTGTAACTCTGAAAACAATGTGAATTTTTCAAAAATCATAGTTGAGCCTCTGTACAAAGGTTTGAGCTATTTACAGGCAAAATATTATTATATTGAAGCATTTTCACAAAAGGAGACATTTTGAAAAAGAGTTTTCTAAGTTAATTTTTTGCCGAAATATTGTATTTAAATAAATTTTTTGTCAAAATGTCCTTAAAACAATTTTATACATGTATTCTAATATAAATGGCACTAAATATCATGAAAATTATCCATTTATGCCATTTTTTAAAATCGCGGTTCCGAACGTATTCGGATACCTTAAAAGTTTTCTCGTCTGTGGCCGTTATCAGAGTGCCTTTGCAACAGTACTTTTGCTTTAAGATACTTTTGTCGCTTTAATTATTTTGTAAGAAAACGGCCAGTTATTTTCCGTAACCTAAGTTCTTCTTTTTCTAGAAAAGATATATTCTTTTCTGACATGTTCATCTGCTTAGCAAGAAGAGTCTTCTTTCGACAATGATTTTGACGAGTTCTCCTACTTGGACCAGAACTGGTGTTCTCACCGAGCAGGGACGACCCCACACTTCTACTACGGTAAGCAATGCTGTCGACCTTAGAAAAATCAAAGAACTATTCCATGGATGGCAAATTAGTGGCACGCGTGCCATTGATGGCACGTGACACAATATTTTTGGCACACCAGTGATCAAAATAGTTTGCTTTTATTTCAAAATTTCAAAGTTCGCTATGAAGTATTGCGAACAAATGCGTGTGATCGGTCGCTGTTTTTTAACATGGCTAGTTCAGCAAAAGAACAAACAGAGCAAGATAGTAAGTGTAACAGAGAATTTCATATTTGGTGGATCGAGAAACATGGCATTATTAGTAAAGTAGGTATGTGTTTTATGTTCTGGAGCAGTGGTGTGCAAAACATCGTCTGTAAAACTGTATTTTGAAACAAATTACGATCCCTTTTTGTCAAAAAAAAAAGTGAACCACAACAAAAATAATTAATTGCTTAGAAACCGTTTGGCTGATCACTCAAATTCACCATGTATTCTACAAAAATAACATCGTAGAATCCTAATATAAGTTATTTGTCATCCACAATCTGCAACAACAGAAGTCACACTGTTACTTTAATTTGAATTACACGTATAACTAAAACAATTATAACTATACGGTGCAAAAGGTGTTTTTTCGTAGAAAATAGTTTTGTGTTGTTTTAGTTTATTTAGTTTTATTATTTTCCCAATAGTCACAAGTCAAAATTATTTGACGGCACGCCTATGCCTCATTAAACACTTCTTTAGAAAAAATGGCACGTTGATCCATAAAGGTTTTCCACCCCTTGAACTATTCAAATCAAAACAGATTGTATCAACAGATTAAGATACTTTAAAAAATGGCAATTTGATAATGCAACAGTATTTATAAATTTCTAATGAATATAAAAAATCAATTTTGTTACAAGCAAAACATATGTGAATTTTCAAATAAAAACATGCAATATGAAAGTATTTAAACTTAAGAAGCAATTTAATTATGAAATGAAAAGTGGCAATAAGAAATTTAGAAAACAAATGTTAAAACAAGAAATTAAATTTGTTACTGAAAATTGTCAAAAAAATAACAAAGTATTTTTGACTTCACGCTACTCTGGCAACAGAAATAATCTCACGTATTATATTCAAACTAAATCAAAGCAAAGGAAAATATATATATGTGTGTGTATAGCTCCTGAGTTTAATACTTTTATTTACTCCAAATACAGCCACTAATGAATATTTACACTCTATACACAAGATCATATTATCAACATCCTTAATGTAATCGTATTCCGACATTCTCAATCAAGTGTTTTGTTTTAAAAATTTTATGTAGTGGCTATAATTTTTCTTTTGTTTTTTGTTTTGTAAAAAATTAAATATTTCTTATTAGGTCAATTAAACTTGAGCAGTAACGCAAAACAAAAAAATGTTCAGAAATTAAAGAAGTTCTTTTATAAACATTTTGTTCACAGCGAGCCATGTTTATTTATTTTTTCATGTTTATTTTCAGCACGTGTCCCTGTGCCATGGTCTTAAGGCTGTTTTCGCCATATGTATGCGATCTTGAACTTAACGCGGAGCACATTTTCGGATAGAAAAAAAATGTCTCAGTTTTTATAAAAATTTGTGACACTGTAACTCATGCATTTGTTTATAATATAGTGTTTTTAAATTTTCAAAATATTTCATAAATAATTAGTTTTTTCTTTTAACATATAAAGGGATGGCTGATTTAGCATTACGGTATAGGAGAAAAAACGCGAAACACATTTTATAAAAGAAAAAATGTGTCAATTCGGATAAAAATGAGTAGTATGATAAAATAAGTGATTCTCTATATTAGGGATTAGAATTATGTCGATTGTGATCAACTAGTAGATCACCAAGATATTTTGGGGTCACCGCCATTACTAAGACCTAAGACGCGCATACTAAAAGAAACGTATTTATGGAACACCGACACCATCTAGACTGGAGAATCATTTTTTCTCTATCGATGCGATTGTATTTGCTGAAGAAAATGATTCGATAAAGTGTACACGACATACCGTCGGCCTAATTATCAGACTGTGTAACTCCACCGGTGTAACTGATTTGATATAGGAGTGCAACCTCGCCAAGCGCTTTTTGGAGCGATTCCTTAATCCTTTTGTTTTGTATACGCCATGCCTCAGTGCTCGCTCCGCGTTTAATTTATTCCTCGATCAGTGTATAATCACTACTTTTTTTTATTTCATAATAAAACTAGATTTCGAAGGGAGAGGTGGTGGCAAGTTTTTAACATAAAAAATAAATACAACAGAAAGTAATATTAATGTATTACACTTCCAGATGTAAATTATTTACACTATTTTAAGCGTTCATTACACAAAATTTGTAACAATGTCTTACTTTTGCTGAGCAGAGATCCTGCAGGGAAAAAAACTAACACTAATATACGTTATCCCCATGGCAACCACATTATCGCATGATAAAAAATATCAAAGTAAACCATATTATAATATTATCGCCTATCTTGGCGAACATAAACAACAACTTAGCGTCTAGCCCTACTGTATCAAATTAACATCCCAGATGGAGTTACGCAGTCTGATAATTAGAGCAACGATATGTACCTTCTTTGGAAGTGTATGATGACGTTTAACACGTTCACTGCCGCTGTTAGGAAAAAAGGCGATCCCTACGATGCCAGTCGAAAAATGATTCTTTTCCCGCACGCTAACGTAAAGGTGGAATAAATGCTGATGATCAGCTCTTCCCGCGATTGCAGGGATTGGCTATTGTGACATCATCCCACACCCCATGCTTCTTTGGGATTGAGTTCTCGCGTTTACTTCACGTCCCGCGAAGGGCCAGGGAATTGGCAGTCAATAAATTAAAAACATTCGTTAGTTTCAGATTCATCGATTCTCGTATGTTCTCTGCTCGCTGTATTGAATACGTCCACGTTCTGGCAGTCGCTCATAGTTGTTCAAGCATTCAACTTTACAATTTTGTGTTACTTGAGTTTGTGTAGTAAAAATAGTAATCTGTCATGTTTTGAAACAGGGGTGCAATTTTGAAAACAAGTGTTAAGAAAGGAAAACATGCAGTATTAATACAGAATGACCCCTACGACACTGGGTAGATCGTAACACCTTAAAAACTTTAGAAATAGCCCGTACCCAGGAAAAGTCCTCCCACCCTTGCTCTGTATGATAGTGAAGCCAGAATATAATAGTAGTGTTGGATTACTTTTATATCTGAAAAAAATATTCCGAATTTGGGTCCTATTCTTTAACATTAACTGAAGACCCGACGTGTAGAAAGGCTGATACACGTTAAGTTTGTCGTGGCTCAAAGTCCTCACTTTGACACGGTGTGGAAATTCTCATAGTGTGTTTACCAGATCAGGTGTCGACCTCGTCATTTGACCATGGTTTAAAATTTTAAGATTCGTCACCAATAGCCCTTGAGCTATTTTAGAGTGTGACGTAAACAAACACTGACCCCTCCCCACTATAATGTTAATTTTTTTCCTACACTTTTAGCGCGCTTTCTTGTTTATAATTTATATTAAACAAATCTGAAAGTTTATCTCATTAAAAAATCATATCTCAATTTAAAATAAAATGTTTCATAAGCAATCAGATGCCTCAAAACAGCAAATATTTTATTCTAGAAAGAATATAAATTCTTATAGACTTTGATCATGGACGCAGGGACGTAACTACCACCGTATCAATGATACGGGGCCCCCAAGCTACAGGGGCCCCACAACATGTGTATCTACTGTCCCACTAATAAGGTTCTCATATCTATTTGATACAGGGCCCACTTAGAACTAGCTACTCCAGTGCTTGGACGGTATCTATGTTCCGCATGCAAAGTAATATAGATACGGAACATAAATCATAGTTTTAGTGAAAATCTGTATTGATTAAAGCGTGGTCAAATTAAAATATCATACCCATTTTGGGTCAGAGTGAAGTCACCATTTGATGACATCGACAGGAATAATTGAACCAAAGCAGAGCGCTATAGTTCACTCTTGTTCACCCAGGAAGAAAAGAACAAGGGGGAAAACATTTTAGAGCAACTCTATCAGAATATGAACAATAATCATTGATGATCTGAAGTGTAATTGGTACACCAGCAATCACAAGGAGTATTGATAAGCATCACAGAATACGAATTCTGAGTTTATAGTGCTTATCGCCACACTTGAGAACATTAACAAATGAACTCGTTCAATCTGGGATCTTGATGACTGGAGTAGAATTATTTTTAGCGGTGATTGTTACATTAAGGTAACAAAGTAACATTGTAAAAAGTATCTGAAGAAACTCGAGACAGCAGCGAGTCATTTATTCAAGCCTTCCCGTTGCACAGTTCCAACCATCACCTTTATGTCGCTATTCCATAGTCTTGAGTTCCCTTTCTTTGTCCAAGCTTCTTTAGTTGTTCATCAACAAAACTCCCAAACCCCTTTTCACAATATTCCGGAATTACATTTCAACAAGATAAATTAATATCTTTGTGCTTTCCAGTAGTTCCCCAGCGCGATCTAGATTAACAGCTCTTTCTCCAAAAGAACACTTTTGATGTCTGATGTGGGAGAGCCTTCAATTTCCCGGGAACTAAACAATCTTAGTCGACATTTTGAGGTGATTTGGCAAAAATCTTCCAAATTGGATCATCCGCCAGCCTTGCACATTAATTCCAAGCTTTGTTGAAGTGTCAGAGCTCGGTGAACACTTTCTTAATTGGTTTCCTACAAGTAGCTGTAGTCGACAAAGATTTCATTTTTAAGGTATCCGACTACTTTTGGAACCGTGATTTTGCAAAAGCGTGTAAATGGATAATATTTATGATATTTAGTGTCACTTAGATTAGAATACACGTATAAAATTGTTTTAAGGACATAATGACAAAAAAAAATTATTTAAATACAATATTTTGGCAAAAAATTAACTTAGAATAACCTTTTTTCCAAATGTTCTCCTTTTGTAAAAAAAATGCTTCTATTGTATTAATATTTTGCCTGTATTTAGCTCAGATCTCTCTACAGAGGCTCAACTAGAATTTTTGAAATGCATAACTCGGAAGTCGGTTTATCCATGTTTTACGAAAACAGAGGGAGAAATTTTAAGAAAATACGCCGATAATTATTTCAAATGGTTGTAACTCTGAAAATAATTTGAATTTTTCAAAATCATAGTTGAGCCTCTGTAAAGAGGTCTGAGCTATATACAGGAAAAATATTAATACAATAGAAGCATTTTTACAAAAGGAGAACATTTGGAAAAAAGGTTATTCTAAGTTAATTTTTTGCCAAAATATTGTATTTAAATAATTTTTGTCAAAAATGCCTTAAAACAATTTTATACATGTATTCTAATCTAAGTGACACTAAATATCATGAAAATTATACATTTATGCGCTTTTTTAAAATCATGGTTCCGAACTTAGTCGGATACCTTAAGCTGTTTATTTCACACATACAGTATACATTTGTGGTTGTGCATGTAAAGTTTTTCGTTATATTCAGATAAACTATTCTTAGTGAGCGTCATTTTGTTAAAAATCTTTATACACACTGACGGGGAAAAATCCCAGCACCAAGAAAAAATTATCGCAGAGTAATGAAATTTGGGCAATGCAATTGTCTAGTTCAGGGTGAATCGAACAGATGAATCGATTCACAAAAAAATCGAGGTCTAAAAGATCGATTTCTAAAAAATCGATTTATTTTCAAGCCTGTATTTACAATGTAAATAAGAATCCATTTTATGAAAAAAAAGAAAAAGATATTATAATAAGCGATCTCTTATCAGTAAAATCAGGGAATTTTTTTAGTTCAGGGAATTTGGTTTTAGTTCAGGGAATTCGATTTTAGTTCAGGGAATTATTTTTATTATCATATCAAAGTATATGGTATAAAAGAACACATTTATTTTCTAATTGTATTTGTTACATTAAAAAGTTTAGAAAATAGATAATATAGTTTATTGTTCCCAATGCTTAATATCTAAGCTTTTTAAAAACAAAAGTCTGTCAAGTATATAGAGATCCTAGGGGTTTCCCCTCATGACCGATTTAAATGAAAAAAGGCCTCAAAGGGAACATATGATCCCACGATACTCATATACATCAAGGTTTGGTGAAAGTATATAATTTTCTGTCCTTGTAGTAAGGTACAGGATCATATTTCAGTGCACAACTGCCTGGAAAAAATGTTTAAAATTTTTCGAAAACCCCCGACATTCCGGTGCATTCAACTAATTGCGAATTTTTATGGTTTTTACCAAAACAAAAAAATCGAATTGTTTTCTGGATAAATATCATTCTCTGAATCGATTCAATTTCATATCGTTAAAAAATTTTTTTGGGAAATGATTTTTTCGATTAATATCTCAAATCCCTCCTAGTAAAGATTCAAATAATTTCGTTTGTTGAGCGGATAATGGATATTAATATTTTTTTTGTTGCTTTAGAAAGTGCTGCGGAGACTTTCGAAATTTTGAATCAGGTGTAAGGCTTTGATACATTATCGCGAACCCAAGCTTTTAAGTGGCATCGACGTTTCAGTGGTAGGGGAAAGTGTCGTGACGACAAACGCCCGAACGTCGCGACTTCCCGCACCCGAAAACCCTCGAGGTTTTGGGGCGGTGTGTAAAACAGGCTTCAAACAAAGGAATCGTTGGGATATCCTCGGCCACATTCTGGATATTTACCCCAAAGGGTTTTACGCAAGGGGGTTGCTATATTCCTTGTATGTTAAACGAAGATCAATCTGCAGATGAAGATCTGCAATCAGCATCGCAGGCTGAATTAATGGACATGGCTTTGGTTCCCGAAATGTTTCGAGCCTTTACAAAACCCTGGCGAAAGAGTGTTGTTACTCGAGGGTCTTATTTTGAAGCCGGATGTGTTTCAACAGTTTAAATGGTAATACTTTTTAAGTTATAGACTCAGCCCGGGAACATTTAAATCCTACTATACGTACACACAAAATCTTCAACCATTTGAAAAGAAGGCACGAACATGGACTTTTTATGTAAGTTTGAGAGAAACTCTTTTAAGATACATGAAACATGCAGAGTGTATTTATTAAATTAGAAAACAAGTAATATAAAAAATTTAAGTCAATTCCTACTTAGGTCAACAAAGAAAATTTTTATTTTAATTATTTTTAATTAAATAGTTACAATTAATATATAAATATGTATATACATATGACAGAATCACAATATTAAGTGACAAAATAGAAAGAGGTTTTCCCGATTTTACTTTCTATGTATGGTGTTGGACTATTTTTGCTTTTGTTTGTTACTATTTATTCATCAATTAAATTTAATTAATATTATAGAATAGTATAGTAAACGAGAAATCACATTCTCAGAAATTAGGCCATCCCAGTCCCATTGGGATTCTATTCCACGACCAGAGGACTAGAAGTCCAACGCGCTATTCACTGTGCTGCAGAAACACAACAGACGACTTTCCTTTCTATACATGTTATTGGACTATTATTTTTGTGTGTTACTATTTATTCATTTTTTCATTTAATTAATAAATTAATATTTGAAAAAACTGTATTAAATTCATGTGTCATCCACTACAAGTTTTAAAAAATGTATTTGAACTTGAATGGATGAATACAAAGCATTTTATTAACGACTGAAAATTTGAACAAGATATATAATTGAATAAATATATATATAGGGAGAGAGAGTGAGCTAATAGTAGGATTTGAAAAAAAAATAATGAGAAAACTTTAAATTGAAAATTAAAAATAAAATTCTTCCATTTTGGCATTTTCTTAAGTATTATGCTTAATTATATGCAATTAAAAATGAACTTTTTTTTTTTGTGAACATTTTGGGCAAAAAAAAATTGATTACTTAAGGCAGCGTTTCTCAAACTGTGGGGCGCGTCCCCCTGAGGGGACGTGATAACTGTACGAAGAGAGATCGAGCATATTGAAAAATCGAAAACAAAAGATTATTTTAAAAAATTATTAATTTACTGAAAGTAAACAAACAAAATACCTTCTGACATAATAAAAAATAAAGTTAAAATTTACACTGATATAATATACTGATAAATGTATTTGTACTGCACAATGTATTTTATACTTAATTTAACAACGCTAAGTTAAGAAGAAGTTTATCAATCACCAGGGACCCCATGCGCTTGTCATATATGAAATTATTTTCAAAAATTAACACCTATCTTGATAGTCTGTACGGTTTATAATTAATCCTTTAACTGCCGATTACAAGTCACGCGTTTCGCTCCCCAATACCACCGTTTTCCACGTAAGCGAGTGTATGTCATGTATTGGAGGTGGAGGGGACAATAAATAAATCCTCTGAAATAAGTAAATTCTTCGTAAACACTCTCATGTTCCTTTCTACATTCTAAAGCCTGCGGAATAATTTTACGGATAGCAGTTCTCAGAAAAGATCGTACTTCGGAAAGACGTTTATATACGTCCGGGGCAATTAACGCTTTGGCTGAGCGAGATGTTTATATACGCCGGTGGCACTTAAAAAAGTCGTATTGGAGCTTTAGTGTCAAAGTATAGTATTACTGAATTCAATACATTGGCATTTGTATGGAGAGCAGGATGCGCGATGAAAATTACGATTGAATATTGGGTCGTAAGTATTGAAAGTTTGAGAAGCACTGACTTAAGGGGTTAAAATGGCAGTAAAGTTATCGCAACTCTGATACGAAAAATGTAACATTTTTGGTATTGATGTTATCAATTATTGCATGTAATTTGTTGAATGTTTCTGACAACCTATTTCTAAAAATCAACTGAACGGTTTTCTTATATCAACATAAGAATGAAATCTTAAAGCGAACATAAAAACTATCCAATATAATGAAACAAATATATGTATAACAAAAGAATGAATGCAAAATCTTCCACACAATGATAAGGTTTCTTAAAATTACTATTGATAAAAGATATAGTCATGTGTTGAAGAGTTATACTACTAACTGACTTTTCTGTAACCAAAAAAAAAATGGAATAGATAATATTCACAGATACAACTTGAATATAACAAAATCTAAAACAAAACATTATACACTCAGTCTTAAAATAGGAAAATTTGTAGAATTATACTAGGAAGAAAAACATTTTTGGATGATACTAGCGGAAGGAAATGGTGTCCTGCCAAGCCCAAAGAAGAATGATGTATTTTAGACGTTATCAGAGAATTTATTTCATTGTCAGAGATTTTCTTTAGATAAATATTATTGCTTAATTGTACAAGCAAAAAAAAAATATTTAAGCATTATTAATAGTAATTATAAAAATCGCAACTGTGTTTTTTACTCTAATTAAAAAATTGAGAATAAGACAATTACTTTAGTTCGTGTCTTATATAACCATAAAATGTTTTTATTATAACAAAAGCATTCTAAAAATAATTCTATATAAATAACTATGAATCAAAATTTTACTTTAAATTGTTTTGTTTTCTATATTTTTTTTCATGTCCCAGGAAGTTTAAATCGATCTGCGTGTTCGAGTTCTGTTTTCTGTGGCGTGAACAAACGAAAATAGTTACCTAAAAGATGGAACTGAACCTCAAAATCGCCGCGTTATTTCGCGGGGAGGTTAGGCGAATGAAGTAAAAGCTCAGGTGCCGTCCATATCAACTTGCGTTCAAAATTATGAGTTAAAAACCCTCATTTTTCTCCAGCGGGATGAATATTCAAATACAGTCGGACATCTATATAACGCGGAGTCGCTAAATCCCGAAAAAAAATATCGTTATATGGAAAATTCGTTATATAGAGGTTCATCTTTCAATTTTCCTTATATATAAACCACATAAAACAAATTTTAAATTCATAAACACTACATATTAAAAAAGTAATTTTTTACACCTTTTTGTAAATTAATAATATTTATTTTATATATCTTGCCTATCAAAAAGAAAGAAATACTGCAAGGAACGTTTCTTGATGCCTTTATCCCCTTCCTGAATAATTAATTATTTTTCTTTGATACTCAAGCACTTACGTTTTGACATTTTCGAGCTTCAAGAAACGAAGTTACCAGTACGACTGATCAGCACTGCAAATGAACAGAGACTATTTCAAGGACACGTGGATACGAAACAACTCCACTGAGGGTGAAAGATAATATCGAAGACGTTTCTGGTGACCTGGACAATATGGGGGGTCAGTTGCTGCTCTAAGCTTGCTCTGTAGCTCTAAACCCTCTTCGAGTGAACTTGTTTCCCTTGGGCATTCCGCCAATAGCCCTTTTAATGCATTGACGTGTGACATTAATAAATAATTAATCAATTAATTAACTTTAGTGAAATATTTCTTTATAGTGATATAGATAACCTGGAGATAATTATTTAATTTTTCACATTAACATCAATAATTGCCACACTTTTTTGTAATCTGAATGATGGTTAAACTTAAATGCTACATAACTATTTTTAAATAATTTGAGTTGAATATAAAATTTACAGCAATTTGTATGCTGATAGAAAAACGGTAAAAGTTAGTAATATATATATATATTACTTAATTTAATATGTATTTTTCAAGAAAACAATTCAATATTTTTTATTTACAACATGTTGTATTTGATTTAAATGATCATAACGTGAGTGAGAGTTCATTAACGTCGCACTGTAACGCAACACGAGGGATAGTGGTGATAGACCTCGTAATTCTGAACATCTATCAAGTGACAAGGACGACACCCGAGCTGGTACATCCTCTCCAAATTACCCCACAACGCCAATGGTAGGACTTTGAGCCTCGACAGATTTAACGTGCAAGAGCGTCCTAAACACGACGGGTCAAATGATCGTAGCAAAACAATTAAAGTAATTCTTTTTAGTATGTCAGACATATATGTATATTCACTTACTTTCACAGATTACAAAATTAAAAAAAACAAAAACATCTATTTATTCTTTAAATATTATAGGAAATTTCTGTCTTTTTTCACTACTATATTAAACAATTAACTTAAAATGCAGTTTTTGTATTTTTAAGGTATAGGACTATGTTCGGAACCAAGATTTTGCAAAAGCGTATAAATGGATAATTTTCATGATATTTAGTGTCACTTATATTAGAATACATGTATACAACTGTTTAAGGGCATTTTGACAAAAACAATTATTTAAATACAATATTTTGGCAAAAAATTAACTTAGAATAATTTTTTTCAAAATGTTCTCCTTTTGTGAAAAATGCTTTAATTATAATAATATTTTGCCTGCCTCAGACCTCTGTACAGAGGCTCAACTAGAATTTTTGAAATATATAACTTAGAAGTGGGCTTATCCATGTTTTACGACAACACAGGGGAGAAATTTTAAGAAAAACGCCGATAATTATTTCAAATGGTTGTAACTCTGAAAATAATGTGAATTTTTCAAACATCACAGTTGAGCCTCTGTAAAGAGGTCTGAGCTATATGCAGGCAAAATATTATTATAATAGAATCTTTTTTTAACAAAAGGAGAACATTTTGAAAAAAGATTATTCTAAGTTAATTTTTTACCAAAATATTGTATTTAAATAATTTTTTTTTTGTCAAAATGTCCTTAAAACAATTTTATACATGTAGTCTAATCTAAGTGACACTAAATATCATGAAAATTATCCATTTATGCACTTTTTAAAATCACGGTTCCGAACATAGTCGGATACCTTAATGCATAAAAAATTAGTTGTTTTTAAAGTTATTTTCAAATATATATATATATATATATATATGCTTTGTTTAATTTATAAAAGAATTAATAATATTTTGTCTATGATTATAAAATTACACACTCGTATATTTTTTCCAAGATTGAAATTTTAATGGTAACATGTAATTGCAGTTCAAGGGGAAAAAACAAAATGAAAAGAAATATATTTCAACCGTTGAATATTTGTTTGACAGGTGTCGATATGTGAAATCATCATTCAAAAATCATTTGGAAATCTGTAAGGATTCACAAACAACAGAACGAAAAAAAAAAATTGCGTTACTAAAATATATCTGTGCACACCACTTAAAAGCTCGAAAAATTCGTTATCAGATAAGACCGCTCAAAAGTGAAAGATATTTCTTTCCAAGACAGTAAGTGTTAACCTAATTCTTTGAAATTCTGAACGAGTGGGCTTATACACATCTGTTCAGAATAATAACATAAGAAAAAAATATTTGTAAGAAAATAAAATATTTTTTTCTTTCAAGAGCTGCAATAAGTATTTAAAAAAGTAGTAGGAAAAAAAATAATTCGTCGAACTTGTTTATGCTTACGAACGCGCTAGCGAAAGAGATATAAAAATAAAACGTGTCGTGTATAACGCGCAGATAAGAGGAATTTTCAACTGTAATTCAAAAGATTATACAGAAAATTTCATCTAAACGACAGATACTGCTGTAAACAAATCCTTGATCGACCAATCAATAAGTCGTAATCCAATATTTTTATTTGTTTACCTCATCGGCTTTTCGTTCCGAGCCACGTTTCTTATTGGTTACGCAACGGTTTGAAAATCTTTCCCCGTTCGCGCTTTTTTTCGAATTTGAAATCCGTTGGCGACGAAGGCGTCTTTCGCCAAGAGTTGATTCTCCGGCAACCCTGGGTCCCCGGATTTTCGCCTTGTGGCGACCATGACGCATGCTCGGTTACGTCCACTGACGCTAGAAGCAATCGCTGAGGGGGAAAAAAGAAGTAGTAGAGAGAGAGCATATAAAAAATAAAATAAAATCTAACCGTTGGTTGTGAGCGATAAGTTTTGTTTACGTCGTCGCACTTCTTAACCGCGTGACGTACAGGGTATAGCGTATCACTCGCTCTGCTTTGCAATCAGCGTATGGATGAGGTATATTTTTCAAAAATTTGAACGCTTCCATTTTTTTCTTGTATTTATTTTTGGCGGAGAAATTTTTTTTTTTCCCCATTCGTTTTCTTCCATGCACTGTCTTGGACACCTTCGCAGGGACGTGGAGTCCGGGTTTGATGTCACTTGTGCGAGTGAGGCGTTACCCATGAACTTTCGGTTTACGTAAGATTGATGGCGAAACACATCTTGGCACTTGGCAATACAGCGGTTGTGCGTTCCGATACTGATATGTTCCAAAATCTGGATAGATAAAAGTGCATTTCACCGTTAAAAAATTGTGATCGTTAATAAAAACGTGTCCGTTGAAATTCATCTCTGTACGTCTAAGCCAAGTGTGAAAAATAATAATAATAATAATCAAAAGCAAGTTTCAAGACCAACTGCCTAAAATGTAACAGTTATTTTGATGATTGCAAATACCTTTTGTGTGTATTCCGTGAATATCATTTAGCGAGAGGAGGGAATTTCGTTTGAATGTTCAACGTTTCGCCACCATGTGCTTATTGTTTACATCCAGAGAGAACTGCGGAAAGGACTGATGCGGTTTCGGCGATTTTCGAAAATAGCCTGCATGTGGTATTTCTAACTGAAATCTGTGCAATTATCACCGGAAATTTGATATTTCATTTTCTCGATAGGTTCGATTGTGTCGAAAAAGAGTTCTGATAAAAATCGGTTTTTGCATTTTATAAAATCGTTTGGCGGAATATATTTATAGATGAATGCAATATTTTCACTTTGCAGTACTGATTTTTTGTTTATATATTGCATGTATTTGAAGGAGCGTAAAATTTTTATATAATATTATATTGACTAAAAAAATTAGTTGAAATTAACTTTTAAAAACTTCATTTCTGTATTTTATTTATTTATTTTTCTTTGTCTTTCGCAGAATATATATATATATATATTACGAAAACCGGTTAAGATTTATTGATTGTTTTGTATCAAGCGATTCAAAAAGTTTTCCCGAAGTTTGTATCATATTTATATCTGTAAATCTACATCTGATTTTTGAATTCATCGTTATTTTCAGAAGTGAATCGGATTTATTTTTTAATCATATTCAACTTGCAATGGATTATAATATTTCGAATTTTATCTTTTTTTGACGAAAAAAATTTTTTAATGATAATTTAATAAAGAAAAAAAATGTCCGTGGATTTTTGCAAGTAAACTGTTTTTCTTTTTGAACGATGAACCGCAAAAGGAACGCCGTTTCTCAAACTAACGAAGACGAAAAGGAAGAAAATGCCGTTGTTCGAATACTACAATCGCGTACTTGTAGAAGGCTCTTTTCGTGGAGCCTCTCGGACGATACCATACCTGCAGAAATTACTGCCGAGGCCAGGGAGGAGCAAAAATTGCGATGGAACTTTGACTTCCAGACCGAAACGCCCTTACCGGGGCGCTACCAGTGGGTCCGGTCCAGCGAGGCCAATGGTCACAAAAAGAACGGGAGTGACGAACCTGAAAGGAAGAGGCCTTGTGGCGGCGAAAGCAGCAGTCAAAAGAGGCAAACCTCCCAGTCACGTGAGTAGAAACATATTTTTTACTGACATTTTCAAACGCCCACCTTTTAGGGTTCGGGTGTTTTGTTTACAAATATAACAACATTTTATGGAACACGTTCCAGTCTAAAATTTTCCGTGTGTAGTGTCAGGTGTTATCAATCAGAAAGAAGTGCACGTTACTTATTTTCTATAATTGTATTATTTACCCCCTAAAATTTTATAGATTACAATATTTTATAAAAAATGTGTATAAAAAGTTTTTTGGGAAGTTTATTGTGCCTGTATCTTTTCCCTGTTCTGAGTTTTTAGTTGAGATTTTACCTGTAAGTTAAACCATGTGTTTAACCACTTCTTTCATGAGAATAACTTTTTAAAAGATGATGTCGGCTTTTAATTATATATTTTATATGTGGGCAGAATATTTTTCAACCTCATTAGTTTTACATTTGTTGTACTAGAACTAAAGAGTGTTAGTAGATATGCATAGTTAATGTGCGTGTAAAATAATTCTTATTGCAGAAGCTTGATATTAAAAGTCATAGATGTTCATTTGATCTTGTGTTACATACTTATACGAATTACTAATTTTAATTTTGATCCAAGCAAATAGATGTTTTTTTTACTTGAAATAATCTGCTTATATACATAGTATATTGTTAAAAATATCAATGGGATGACTCATGTGTTTAAAACAATAATTACACTCAAGTTTGCAGTTGTTAATGTATCTTGATATGTTGCAACTTTTTGTATTCGTGCATTCATACCACGTTACAATTAAGAACATTTCACTCCTTTCTGTTTGAACGTTCGAATTACAGAAATTTAAAATTATAATTTGATACATTAATTGTCACATGCTTAAGTGGATATCACACAGGATATAAGTGGTTGCATTTTTATGTTAATGAAAAATTTATTTTTTGCCATGAGTAACAATTTAAATGAGATAATAATGGCTTTTTTTTCTACCGTTTTGATTTGATTATTTTGATTTCAGTTTACCCCTATTTTTCAAAGAATTTTTCATTTCTATATGTATATTTCTTTGAAATTATTATTATTAATAGTTATTAAAATTATGGAATTAAGGAAGTGGCAAATCAGGTCTTAAAGGACCAGAAACTTCTAAAAATATATTCCAAAATTTCGAACATTTTCTGCTATTAAAAGTGTGGCTAAAATGTTTATTCGTAATAAAATTCATATTACTAAGCGCACGTGCCGTGTTTGTTAAAAAGCTTTAAAAAAAAATTTGACGCGTTTTTGAAAGCGTGGGACGATGATGTTATATCGTATTCCCAGTATTTTTTTTTTTTTTTTTTTAAAC
Organism: Trichonephila inaurata madagascariensis; assembly: GCA_019973955.1. Taxonomy (NCBI): domain Eukaryota; kingdom Metazoa; phylum Arthropoda; class Arachnida; order Araneae; family Nephilidae; genus Trichonephila; species Trichonephila inaurata. The sequence goes on from BMAV01014815.1 coordinate 80,601, forward strand.
CTTCTTCCTATAATAAAACCAAGAATATATCTTTTAAAAGTTTAAGTATCCTGTTACTGATTTTGGTGTAGTAGAACCATTATTTTTAGATTTTTATTTCAGTTGATTAAGTTTTTGGTCATTTTTTTAAAACGATAAATAGTGTTAGTTAAAAAAACAGACAATATTATTATATTATTGGAAAGTTTTTAGTCTAAAGTAAAAATACATTAAAAAAAAGAGAAAATAAAAACAGTGTTTTAATAATAGTATATGAAAATTTTTTAAATCATCTGTTTTGTGTTCTACTCATTCTGGCTATATTTTGAAATTTTATCCCTTGACTGTGGCGGCGTTGTTAAACACTGGATAGCCAAAGAGCAAAATTTTGCGTTTGAAAAACAGATTCTTTTAAATACTTATGTGAAATTTTGAATACACTTAAGGACTGATGTTACAATTATATACTATTTTGGAGAAAATATCGCGTTCAATTTATCGAAATTGCTTCATATTGAGTAATTTTTGTTTTCTTTCTTTTTTTTAACGTACAAATTTAGAGTTATACTAACTTTGAAAATGCTTTTTTATCCCTTCATGAACATAAATTTGTATTCTTATTAACGAGATGGTGTTATTAAAATCAGGGGAAATTTCCCAATGGAAAAAAAATACGATTATAATAATCTTTGTATATCGTTTGCTTGATGCATTTTTAACGATTAAAAAAAAATTTAAATGTAGGTTGCAATTTATGTATGATTTAAATGGTTTTCTCTGAATAATTTTTTTTGTCGGAAAGATTTTTTTTAAACCGTTTAATTTTAAAAGGGTTTTAAAATATGTTAATGTTATGAGCTTGTCACGTCATTATCTTTAACCAACATTTCTATAAGCGAAATATAGTAAATGAATGTTGTTATATATTTTATTTTAATGTATGTGTGAAAAATGCATATTTTTCTGCAGGAAGGACGGGTGAAAAGAACTGTATGTACATATATACAAATTTTGTAAATTAACTTTTAAAGGAAAGTCCATTTGTCACGATGCTGTGGGCATTTGTGTTGTATTTTAAATGGAACCATATTAAAAAATTTTTTTGTTTGTTTAAAAAAAATTTCTGTAAATTTTTAAAGAAAAAAAAATGAAATTGATTAATTATTATTAAAGAATTTAAATATTTCACACAAGAATATGCCTTTATTATTAAGTTACATTAATGTGTATTTTATACGATACGTATGAATTTCCGCTTTATTATATTGAATTGTGGTTTTAAAACTTTATATATATCTTAATGTTTTGTTCATTTATACTTAAAAATCTAATTTTTTTCCCTTGCCACTATATATTTCACAAATAGATTATCGTTCATTTTCTACTGTGACAAAGTATTAACTATCCGTACGAGGAACGTCCCAATTACGCTAACTCAAATGTTTACATTAGAATAATAGAGGACTTTTTCTATGTAGCAATTTTTGATGTTAATAAAAAATATTTTAAATTTGCTGATTAAAGCAGTTTGTTCAACTTAAATCAGCTGTGGTTTTGCAGATCCTTATCGTTAGAAAATATTACTTCTCATCAGAATTGCTTGTGCTATGTTTTTAGGTCGTTCATATAAATTTATTGAAGTACAAAATGCCGCAATATAAAAAAGTTAAAATTTCCATCCTGAAAAATTTTTTTTTAAAAAATAACATAACGATATATTTGTGTCATTTCCTTCTGTGTAACTTTATGTCCTTGTTTTAAACTAAACGTATAGCAAATGCATTAGTTTTTATAAAAGGTGTAATGGGATTTCTTTATTTTTCTCTTTCAGTGCTTCTAGAAAGTTGTTTTATAAATCAAATGTTCAAATTTGATAAGCTTTTGAATTTAATACTACTAATTTATATATGATGTACCAATGGCATGTGAATAGTAATTCATTTGATTTTTATTGTACGGGCTTATAAATTTTACAAATATGAAAAAATTCAATTATTTCTTTTATACATTACCATGAGTCTTACGATAGTTTGTTGTTAAGTTGCCCCAAATGTCGACAACGAATTACAGAAAAACAAGTAATATTAAAAATTAAAAAAAATAAATTAAATCGGTTCCTACTTAAGTCAACAAAGAAAACTTTAATTTTAGTTACCTTTTATTAAATAGTTACAATTAATATAAATATGTTTATACATATGATTGTCACAATATTAGCGGCAAAATAGAAAGCTGATTTCCTGCAATTTTCCATTTCCTTTCTATAGGGGTGCTGGATCATTTTTGTTTGTTTGTTACTGTTAGCTCATCAATTCAAATAATTATTCTAATAAAATGTATAGTAAAAGAAATTTCTTAGAAATTAAAACCATCTCAGGTGGGATTCGAACCCGCGATCTTTTCGCAACAAGTACGGTGTTACAGGACAATGAACGATTTTCCTTTCTATATATGCTTGCTGACTATTATTTTTGTTTGTTACTAGTCCATTCATTTTAAAATTTAATTAATGAATTAATGTTTGAAAAACTGTATTAATATCAAGTGTCATCGATTACAAGTTTTAAAAAAATGTAGTTGAACTTGAACGGATGAATAGAAAGTATTTTATTATCGATTGAAAATTTTTGAAATACATATATATTTAGGGTGAAAGTGAACTAATATAGGAACTGTACCTGTTTCTATTTCGTACTTTGTGTCTTTTCTCATTTCTGGAAAGTATTTCTAAGAATTGAATTTTAATTCTGCACAACAATTTAATCCATTCCCCCTATTGATGTGATTCTTTTTACACACAAAAAAGATCTGTCTCCAAGAGAGAAACTGCCTTCAAATGAATGTTAAATTGTTTTAAATTGTAGAGATGATATATTTCGGCACCTGCTCCACTACTTTTTTAGAAATTTTAATTGCTCTGAAACCTTATATCAATTAACAAACGTTTGCGGAACTGCTTAGTATTTAAATGACAAAGTGCTTCAAGAATGGAAAATTTAAAGGATCTTTGAACTACTTGTATCACCCTTCGCAAAGATTTCTATTTCGCTGAACTACTCGTGGATCGAGTATAAGATTCAAAAATAGTATCCAACGTGCTTTTAGTTTTTCTTTTTATCTGGCCTAGAAAAATCTGTTTTTGCGTTGTTTTTTGTTGGCTACGTAAAAGAAAAGGATTTTGTAGTTTTGTCGCGGTATTATTTCTAGAGCCCTAAACAAGTTGAATTTCAACTGTTGATTTAGGTTATTTTTAAGCCATGTTAGTGTTAATTGATTTTTCGGCAGTTTTTGCGCGGTATACATATCGATGCTTATTTCAAGAGCATTGATGTAAAATGGCAAAATACTCCAAGTAGGAATATTGTAAATATACATTTTTAAAATAAGTCTTTCGATTCATACCATAAATATTTTTAAATAATTTATTTTTAAAAATTAAATTAAAAAAAAAAACTGTAGAAGGTATTGTTATGTGCATAAAAACAAGCATTTAAGTATCATGGAAAAATACATTATGCATATCTTCGTACCCACTCATCGTAAATTAGTTGCTTTTTCTGCAACATCTGACTGTCAATTTCTGCAACACATTCAATTGTCGCCTTTTCTGCAAAACATGTTTTAAATAAAATGGAGTTCATGCTGAATAATCGGAAAACAGCATCAAATTTAGTCTTATGACAACTTTATATTCTAGAACAAAATTTTCACATAGACCCTGAATAAGAATCTATTTGAGCCTGAAAACACCCAAGTTTGGGTGTGCAAGTGGATTTGTTATGTGAAGTATAATTTTACATTTTAATTACTATAAAAGTTTGTTCCTATATATATATAATTTTATTAAATCTCCCGTTTAAACAACCATTTTAAATTCATGAATATAATGATAATCTTATGAAATTTGTACTTACCTATTTTACATCTAGATGAGAGTATTTTATTTATTTTATTTAAATGTTATAAAAAAAGTGTATTAAATGTATTAAAAAAACTATATGAAAGATTTAGGAAATTGTAATTTCCTTCAAGGCTTTTAAAACTTATTTCTTTGAAACCCGCTAAACTGAAGTTTTAAAGTTTTTGCAAATATAAAGCTTATTTAATTATAATATAAGGCGATGCAAAAGGAGTTTATTGTTAAAAAAGAATATTTAATACATTATTATATTACAAGTAGAGTACAAAAAGTGTTGTAAATATTTATTGCATGCCTATTGAAAAAACTATGTTTATCTGTCAGTTTTCTAAAACATTTGGTTTTAAAATTAAAAGAGATTTTGTAAAATTTGTACTATTCAATTAATACGTGTCAATTGCAAATTTAAACTAATCCTTTTTTATCCGTTATACCGAAATGTGTGTGTGATTTCCTTACATTTCTATTAGATCGATCTAAAAATTTTATATCACTTTTTCAGCAGATTTCTATTCGTAATGAAATTACAAACATTTCGCTATATCTACATAAACCAGAAATGTTCGAACGTTGATTTATATAAAACTTAGTACTGAACATTTTTTTTTGAAAGTGTTTAAATAGTTTTCTTGAACAGGAACGTTTTAATACGAGGAGGATAAAGAAATTGTATTTCTGCTTACAAAAGAGATTGAGAAATATTTTAAAAGCCCTTTCTTCATGGTAGAGAGTTGAATTGACGAAATAAAAATTATAAGATTTGCGAATTTTAGAAAATTTTTTTATTTTAGTAAATAAAGAAATATTTTGTTAATTTAAATATTGTAAAATGTGCTGAAATTTAAAAAAAACCCCAACAAATTAGAGACTATCTAAAACTTTCATCTAAAAAAATCCCATTTAACAAAACTTAAAACAAAATTTTGAAATCTCAAAAATCGCTTATTTTGTGTTTATACAATTTCTTTTAATATTTATGTTGAAAATTAACATTTTTAAATTTGAAATATACTGAAGAACTGGTATTTTTAGTTAAATCCTTGGTTAGAAATACATTCCATAAAGACATTTTCTTGAGTGTTGCTGTATATAATTTATATTTTGTGAATTAGATGAAAAAAAAATTGTAAAGCATTGTTTTCAAAGAAATGTTTTTTTTTTCAAACATCGACTCTATTTAAAATGAAGATTTGCGTTGCTGTATTTTTGTTTCATATAAATAATCAGCAACAAATAAATAAAGAAAGATAAAAAACAAAAGCTGAAGCAAAAATTTAGGAGACGGAATTTTTTTCACTGGTATAAAATTATTTTATGATTAATAAATCATCATCAGCATTGGCATGACAGCCCTTTGGGAGTCTGAGCCTTCCTCAGAAGTTTTTGCCATTCTGACTTCTCCCAGTTCTTCACTTTCAGAATGGCAAAGTCCTCATCCCCACAGTCTTTCCATCTCTTTTTGGGCCCTTTCCCTTTGATCTTTTATTTGAGGGAGTTGCATTAAAAATTTTCAATGTTGTTCGTTCTGGGCCCAATTTTATATATGCCCAGCCCATTTCATTCTACTTAGTTTCATGGACTTAATATCATCACTATTTTAAAATCTTATAAAAAATAAAATAAAAAAGAAACGAGTCTTACAGTAGTCGCATATGATGTGTAACATCTGACATGTTATCGTGGTAAATATGCAATATTAACTTTTTCCTGAAAAATATGAAAAATCGGTATGATTTGAAAATACCTTCTATCGAATAATTATATCTTTGATGAAAATTGTATTTAATTAACAAAGGAGTAATATTTTATCAAAAATAATTATTCTTGTTCCGAATTTGTAAAGGAGCTTATAATAATATCATATAACTAAAATATATACAGCGGCATTGAAAGATTTTAAAGTATTTAAAAAACCGTTGAAAAATCACAGAAGGCCAATAAATACCGGTTAGCAGTCGAAACATTCTAATTTGTGTTCATTTCGAGCTTGAGTTCATCATTCATAAAAGCTATGAGCGCTCAGCTTTCGGCAACTGAAGTTAAAAGTTAAAATCACCACCAAAATCAGGGAAAGCGATTTATAATTTTTTTAAAGTACAAATGCAGGAAATTCCTATACTTTAACCGTTTGATTCGAAGAAATGTATACGAATTTACTAAATCTTATTTGTTGGTCGATGGGTTATGATTTTGCGTAATTTCAGGTTCTCAGGTTTGTGGATTTGAATGAATTTGAGAGTCAAGCGTGCTTCGAGGTTTCTGGATGGCTTACTTAGTTTTGACCCTCATGTAGTGAAAGACGCAGCGCTACGCACTCCTCATTGGTCAAATCAAGTAGCGCGAGCTTAAGTCACATCCTGTTACACACATCCAACCGCTCTTCAGAAATCACTCCCCTTCAAATACTATCCAGCAACTGGAGAGGAAAGGATGCGCTCACACTAAAAACGATAAATTAAAATGGCTTTAAATAATCTTTAAAAATTAAATTGCTGTTTCTAAATTTCACTATAATGGCATTTAAGTTTAAATTGTAGATTTATATTATAAATGTTATTTGTGGATAATTTTTGATTTTTAGAATCATTTTATGAATCTAAGAGCATAAATATTTTAAACAAAATTTTAGTTTTAATACTCACATCCATTAAAAAAGAATTATAAAAGGTGCACAAAGAAAAAAAATGGTTTGATTTTAAATTTATTTCCACGTAATTTAGATGGAATTAATGATGAATTGAGATTTATTCTTAAAGATTGTATACTTTTCTTGGGGACGAATCTGTAATTATTTTACCACTGACTTTTGTTTTAAAATAAGATTTTTTTGTTTGTTTACAAATGCAGCCAGTGCGAAATTGTAGAAAGCGGGAGTCCGTTCAGTCCTCTTTCTGACAAATCTGTTCAAAATTATTGAGTTCCTTCGTCCATACGTGGATGTCCATCAGTCCTCATTTCCTGGACAAATCGCCCAAAATGCCAGGTTCCTTCTGTCCACATTTACGTCCATCCAGTCCTCATTTCAGACAACTGACCAAAATCATTGAGTTCCTTCGTCCATAAGCTGCGTGGATGTCCACCCAGTCCCTATTTTTATTAACGGTTCAAAATTATTGAGTTCCTTCGTCCATAGCTGTGGGATGTTCATTCAGTCCTCATTTCTTGACAACGGTTCAAAATTATTGAGTTCCTTCGTCCATAGCTCTAGTATTGCTTGTAAATTCGATGTTAATTTAATCAATTATTATCTTATTCCCGTCCAATTTTTCAGTTATCTCAATTGCTTGTTTAAAATTGCTTGCTTGTAAGTAGGAAGTATATGTATTACAGAAGTGCTTATAAAAAATTTCCAAAGTTGTTTTTAGAATAAAATAAAACGTAAAATGTTTCAATTTTTTTTTTTTTAAATTTAAGTTTGTTCAATTTTTAATGCAGAAAATGTGCATTAACTAAGATAAGGTGGTTTTAAATTACTTTCTTGTTTAAAACAGATAGTAAATAATTTTGTTTTAATATTTGCTGAATATTTTTTAAAGCTTTCCATAAATGTGAGATTGCTTGAAAAAACATTTCTTTCTCTTTTCGGAGAGCCTGCTGTTTAACTAGGAAAAACTATTCTTTTCCTATTTAAAGTATTCATTATCAGTCGCCAGGACGGTGCAGTGCTCCGGTCTCGCATCAAAAGATGAATAAGATAATCGGGTTGAATTCTGGGAAGCTTGAGTAAAGTATTCTAACGCGTTCCTCACAAATCCCCGCATTGCCCTAGGGATTCTAGGGGGCCCAAAGCATGACGATAAATAAAGTGCATGTATTTGGGTTTAGCTTCTCCCAAGCTCGACTTTGCTGAGAGAGGGGGGCATTATTCCCTCCGTTACGCCACTGAGTTAAAGCAAGGATTACTTTTCGAGAAGGAAATTTTTAACTAAAACAAGTGCATAAACACGGAATTCCTTTAAAAAAAATGACGATGACTGGAGCTAAATATTTATCGAATGTGAGAACTACTTAAAGAATGTTAAACACATTTTTCTTGTCTGCTAAATTTCACAAGCAGTAGAAATAAATTTTGGATATACAAGCAATTATTTCTGAATTTACATTTTATTTTTAATTTTGTTTTTTGAATTTCCAAGACTTTCTTGTTAATAAAATGCAAATGAGCCTCAGTTTTTTAATAAAATTTCTGTGAAAAAAAGTTAATGTAATGTAATTTTTAAAATTCAGCATTATTGAGAGATCCAGATTTAAGACTGGATAAAACTTAATTTATCCAGATAAAAATACATAGAAAAACAAAAAAATTTTTGAACGACAGAAATTGTTTCGAAAACAACGAGCATTTTCTATAAAAAATTTTTTTAAAGAAACCTAATTTTTTCCGCCACCACCTCTTGATAACACCACTGTGTTTACACTTGTAACACCAGCATTGTCATTTAGAATTCGTAAGGTATCTCAAATATACCAAGTACTCGCCACTTCATCAGCCTTTATATTATGTACACCCCAGTGGCGTACAATAAGGGTGTGGTCTCCTAGTCCGGCTCCCCTCCCCATAGCCCTTGATTTTTTTCGATTGATTATAATCCTATGTATATAATGCGTAACATTTAATGAAGTGTTTGTTATTAATAATTTAATTTTTTTTATTAATACTAATTATTAATTGAATAATTAATTTTTTTCTGCTTTTTGTTTCCGAAAATTGACAAAAACTAAAGAATCTGTTGGGCGGCGTATTGGAGCATGATACGAGAATGGTGGACTTCAACCCTGGACCCCCTTCCCCGGAAAATTTCCCGTGTGGGGCCCTAACTACAAAAACTTCTTTCATGGGGGGTTTATTAAAAAAAAGGCAAAAGCACCGAGACGTAATCTTTATGCTAAAAATAAAATTCTTTTGGTCTATGAGAGTTGTTGGAATCCCCAAACCCTCACCCTTGAGTACACCACTGACCGAGGTTCAAAATTCTAAAATCTGAGTCGCTCTTGGCCCAAAATGACAATAAATAATCAAATAATCATGTTATTTAGATTTGAAAGCAAATGACTCAATCCACAGAAGAACTTGGCACCTTTTCAAACTGAGTCGACACAACAATTTTCCATAGAGATTAAGTTTTCTAAAAACGTTTTTCCCAACGAAATTTTCTTTTCTTAACCCTATTTCGTCATCTGGAATATGTAACAACTATTTTCCTATCATCACTATGAAGTATTTAATATTAGAATTGATTTGTGGAAATCAATTAGTCCCATTTGTTTATCCATTTTTCCCGAAAGAGGGGATTTCGACACAAATGCTAGTGTCAGCGTTCCAGCCTCCACGAAACCCCAAATTACAGCCGAGATTTCATCTTCAACGAGATATTTTTTCCCCCCCGGGATCCTTTTAAAACCAAAAAATCGCATGCTTTATGCAAACAACCCATTGTTGACTGTGATAAAGAGAATGGGAAAAAAATGAAAAAGTTAAGTTTTTCGTTGCAGATACGATTCTTCCGCGTTACTGCCTTTTATTTTGCTTTTTTTTGCCTGCTAGTCGGAGTTATGTACGTTGATGATTTATTCGGCTGTATATTTATTCATTGCTATTTTGTCTGGATGAGTCACTCATTGGATTGGCAGATTTGTCAAATAGGATATCCTGTTCACTTGATATTCTATTAATTTCCATTTTTTTTTTGTAGACTTGTAATGAAATAAATATAATGGAATTTGTTATATTTTCAAATTGTGTTGCTTTGAGCGTTATTTATTGTGATCACTGTAATGTGTAGTGATAATTTTTAATTAAAAACACAACGCATACATTATTGAAATTAAAATGGATCAAATAATAGTTATTAATTAGCTATTAAAAGTGGAATTGCCAGAGGTTTGAGGTTGGTTACTTGCAAATGCTGTTCAAGTATATGTTGATCTTCTGTACACATCCAAATTAGAAAATATCTCGAGCTTTCGAAAATGAAAATATTACACATTTAATTAAGTTCTCTCTGTAAAGATGGTGTCATTTCGCTGACTGTACTTTAAGGATGTCTTCGCCAGATGCACGAGGGCCTAAACTACATGTGGAGCATATTTTCAGATAAAAAAAATAACTCAATTTTCATGAAAATTTACAACATTGTAATTCATACATTTGCTTACAATATAGCGTTTTTAAAATTTCAAAATATTTCCATAAATAATATTTTTTTTAATTTAACTTGCAAAAGGATGCCTCATTTAGCATTACGGTACAGGAGAAAAGGAGAAAAACGCGAAACTCATTTTAGATAATGTGTCAACATTAAAAATGAATAGTATGATAAAACAAGATGCTCTCTGTAGGATATCGACTCCAGAATGCAATATTAATCTTCAGTACTTTTATATCTGAAAAAATAGTCCGAATTCTGTCCTATTCTTTAACATTAAGCGAAGACAGCCTTAATAGTTTAGTATAAAATGAAGTATGCTATAAAAACTGGGTGTGTACATCGTTAATTCAAATATAAGAGAATTTTGAAATTGCAATTTCAAGGTGTATTTTAAGGCATGGACGAACTGGGCCTCGGCCTCAGTTGCGGACATCATTTTTTTCTCGACTCGGCTTCAATAACATAACAAACATTATTCCTGGACATATTCTACGAAAAATTGGAATTTCAAACTGTATGCCAACTGTGGCAAGACTGCATTATTTTGTCATGCCAGCCGTGCATGGGCCTACCACCAAACACCATTATTTAGTAGAAAGATGTAGTCGGAGGAGTCTGTAAGATTGTGAGTCACGCACATTTATTTGTTACTGTTTGTACGAGTATTTGCCAACGCATGCTATATACGGTCTGCTTAAAAGTTCGCGGGTGGGGCCTACTTTTGCATAAAGGCCTAGGACTTCAAGAAGTCTTAAGATGTCACTGCCTACAATAAAGTTTTTCAATCAGGGAATTTTCATAAAAATATGACTTAATTACATTGTCTAAGAAAATTAATTGGTTTTATTATAGTTCCTCCATAAAAATCAAATTCGTTAATAGTTGCTATAGGAATATATTGTATTACTGTGAAATACGCTACAAAAAAGAAATAATTTGCTTTAAACCTTTTTGATATTCGGTTTTGTTGAGACTGTTGATTTGATATTTAAATTGTTGAAGTAAAATATGAAGTATAATCTGTATGTGTTATTCCGTTTTTTAAAAAGAGCTTTCCAAAATTGGATACTTTTACCACAAACAAAAGAAAAGAAGAAAGCATGCATACTTTTTCTTATCTTTACTAACTAATTTTCTGTTGATGTTGGAGATCATATTTGAATAGTATTTGTGAAATCATGGATTAAGACACTTCTAATTTAACTTCTACTACAACTCAAAATATTAATTAATTTTAACTATAACATGACGTAATTCAAACGAATGATTGCGTGTGGTTAAAGTAGAGAGTGCTAAATCATCCATTTCAAATGCCACTAGTATTAACTAGGGAGGTTGCACTGCAGGTCAGTCAAGGGTTATCCAGAAAACATTCGGCCTTTTTTAAGTTGCCGCTACCCATAGACGGTGGTAGATCTTTGCCTTTACCCGGGTCGGTATTTTTCACAAAGCCTTTGAGTAGCTTACGCAATAAAACTTCACTAAAAGGCCTTTTATCTGGTAATGTTAGTGTGGTCACGAATTTTTGCTGACGCATTATTCTTGCTAATGATACGCATGAACTGATTTCACCGAATGTTGCTGTAAAATATGGGGGGTTGATTGTCTACAGATGTTTTATGCATTTCTGGTTTCTTTTACAATCATTTTTGTTTAAATCTGATACTTTTTATATATTTTACTCCGGATGCAACTTTTTCTGTAGATATTGACTCGTAATTTATGAGTATTTTAAATAAAAATTACATTCTTGTATCATAATTCATTTACTTTTAATATTTTTAATAAAGGTTTTCTGGTTTTAAGTAGCACATATACTTTTTCTGTTTTAATAAATTTATTATTTTCTAACTATATCATGCTTATCTCTGATTTTATTTCATTACAAGCTTATGTTTAAATTCATGCAAAAAAAAAAATTATTGTACTTTCATAAATACATTAAGGGGGTCGCGGTTATATGGAGAAAAAAATACTTATTATAATTGCTACCTACCTATGTGAAAAGGATGTTCTATGGTATGGAGATCATGAGAAAAATAATTAAAAATCAATAATTTCAAAATTAAATATTGCCACAAAGGGTTCAATTTTCGAAGGGAAAAAAAAAAGATGGAAAGAATTTTGGTTAGATGATTTTAGACTTAATATAAGTATTTTTTTATTTTAATATAAATACCAAAAGCGATAATTACTGATTAATGAGTACTGTGTGATTGGTGAGTAAATGCAATGAACACTACAAAAAAAATTTCCGAACTCAATGCTCTACCCAAACCGTCAAATCAGTCCTATCCAAGTTTTTTTTCTCGTTTTCCGCTTTGTTGTGTTCTGTAATTTCTACTGTAGGTTTTTTTAAATTGCATACTAAAGAAACTGTTAAATGTACTTGAGATGGTTTTTTCCTTGCAACTATTTAGTAGGTGCCCTTTCATCGCAATAAATATTGAAAAGTCCTAAACTGCCTGTTTTCCTTTAACGAAAATGACTGATTATTTAACATAGAAATTAATTTTTTATTTTATTTTTGCCGAAAACAATCCAGACATCTCTTCCCATATAGGTATGTTTTTAAATTCTGAAAAAATAAATATTTCTATCCACCCTAATGCATATGCACACAAACTTTTTTCACAAACAAATTCGACATTTTATTACTCGTAGTTATTTTATGTATTTTAAAAAAATTTAGTTGAAATACTTTTTTTTTTGTAAAATTTAAACTGCTTCTGAAAATAACGGTTTATTCCCATTGTCTTAACATATTACATTTTTAAACACTTGAGTATTTTGACAATTATAAAAATTCATATTAATAATAAAATTTATTCGTAAAGAATTGCTAACTCAATCATAACTCTCCTTTTCCTTTATATCGATCACATAGAGAAATATGCTGAGTTTTGAATTCAAATAAAAAAAATGAGATTCCTATGATTGTGTGTAATTTATTATTTAATATTTGGTTATTTCTTATCAGTGACTCTCCCCCCTCTCATTACTGTAGACTTGATAACTGAAAATTTATTTATAATAAAAGAGCTAATTATATATATACTGTGATGTTCTGTTTGATATAAATATTTGATTCTTCGAATGATGGAATAATTATCACTTGTGTTCGAGGTATTGAGAGAGAGAGGGTGCAGAAAAATAAATAAAAGATATAGATATTTGCTCTGTCTAAAATAAACTTTTAATTGATGTATAATTCGCTTAATGCAAGCAATTTTTTCATTTCAGTATTGTGTACCCTTTTTTTTCTTATATTCTTTGTATTTTATTCTGAAGAGTTTTTGTTTTGCTTACTTATTACTCTGTTATGCTGTAGCTTTGGTGTTTTTAGTTTAGTGTGTATTTTTTCACAAATCAAAAACATCTGCTCAAGTTAGATAATAAATATTTTTTTTTTACTGAAGTAAAATAGGTCTTAATGTTTTTCGACATCCATGTTATTAATACAAGATATTATTATATTTTATGCATATAAATTTATTAGAACTAGGCTTTTTTCCTGTTGATTCTTTTATGTGTAGCAGTTATGTACGCAAGAGAAGTGGAGGTTGAACTCCTTCCTCCCATAGACCAACATATTTTTAATTTTTACCATAAAGCAGTGGGGTTCTTGAACTGTGGTCTGCAGACTCCTGGGAGTCCCTAGTGTCATTCTAAGGGGTCTGCGAATGTCTCTAATTTAATGTTAAGATTACTCTGTCTTACAGACTGAACGGCGTCGTGGAAAAAATTGAGATGTGACATTATTGAGTACATCACTAATTGATTACTAGAATAGATCACTAACAGAGACGTCTTAAGACTTCTTCTTCCCCTACGCAAAAGTAGGCCCTGTGCCCCTACGCAAAAGTAGGTCCTTGGCTCCTAGTTAAATGTAGGCCCAACCTATGACCCTTAAGAGTAAACACTACGTAACATACATTGTCCAACACAATACTCATACAAACAATAACCCGAAACAAATAATGCATGTTTTACAATCGCACAAACCAGCACGACTGACTGCCGCCTTTTGACTAAGTGAGTAATGATGGTGTATAGTGGTAGGCAGTGGCTCACACAAGGAGGGGTCCTCGGGTTCGGACCCTCCCAAAACCCTTGATTTTTTTTCCGATTGATAATAATCCTATGAAGAGAACGTTTGAATTATTTGTTATTAATAATTAATTTCATTAATTAATGCTAATTATTCATTCAATAATTAATTTTTTATTGTTTTTTGTTCCCGAAAATCGACAAAATCTAAAGAATATGTTGAGCGGCGTATTGGAGCATGATACGAGAATTATGAACTTTCAATCCTGCACCCCCCTCCCTTCCTGAAAAATTCCTGTGTGTGCTACTGGTGGTAGGCATAGACTGGTACATGGACGACGGCCATCACATGTAGCCAGGACATGTTCGAATTTTCCAGGTTTTCGAAGAATACAGCCAGAAAGAATATTTTACCGTTGAAATTATTTGAATAATGATCTTATTAAGGCTGAGTCGAGAGTGAGCCGAGGCCCGGGCCCAGGTGGCCCATGCCTTAAGACGTCCCTGATCACTAATTAATATAGTTAAGTACATTATTTATTTATTTGAAATTAGTATTTTACAATAATTTTATATAAATAGATATTTACCGTTTTCTTAATAGAAAGATGTGTTAAAAAAGACTATATAAGTAGCTAAAAGGACTATATAAGTAGTCCGGCGCTCTCGTCCATGTGGTTTTAGAAAGTAACCCCCTTCTGTACGACACTGATGTAAAGATGTATCATTTTACTAAGATGAATTCCATGTTGCAATGCTACTTTTAATTTGTAGTACTTACTGTTAAAAAAGAATTAATTCAAATTTGCACTTGTTTGTAATGTATGCCTAATTATTCTATCTCATTAAGCCATTTAGTAATTTTTCCACATGAATAATTTCGTTGGATATTGCATTCGTGCAACAAACCAATGACTGTAAACTGTTCACTGAGTAAGTATCTTGTAGGAGATTTTTTTCGTACCAGAATTCCTTTTTTAACTTAACACTTGCAATCAGTGAACATTAAGACATAAAAACCTACTTAAGTTTTACTGAAAATGTAATACATATCGTCTTCTTTAACTGCTAAAATTCAAAATTGTATGTTGTTTAAAATACCCTTTATAACAACAACAACAAAAAACTATGCACCAAAAACGAGTTGACCGATAGAGACAAAAATTGGTGTGTAGAAAGATTATGTACAGAATAAAAAATGATTAAAATTTCAGAAAAATTGAAAAGTGTTTCTAAGTTACTAAGTAATGAGCTCAATAAGGTGTTGACCCATCTCTAGCCTGGATGCAAGCTGCCACACGACGTGGCATAGTGATAAAGCCCCCTGATGGTTTCCTGCAGTATTTCTTGCCAAATTTCCTCTAATTATCGGGCCAGGTCATCAAAATTTCCTGGTAAATGCAGTCACCTTCCCATCATGTCCCAGGCATGCTCGACTGAAGAGAGATCTGGCCGGCCAAATAAGTGTTTGACAAGCTGTAAGACAGCTCATAGCAATACGTGTCGTATGTGGTCTGGCTTTACCTTCTTGAAAATAAGGCCAAGGTACTGCAAAAGGAACGGTAGCAAAATAGTTCTCAGAATGTCGTCAAAGCACCGTTGTGCTGTAAGTGTGCTTCTAATGACGACCAAAGGGGGCCGACTGTCAAAAGAAATGGCACCCGAGACCATAACTCCTGGTTGAAGGCCAGTGTGGCGTGCAATAGGGAAAGCAGGATCGGCACCCTGCCCTGGGCGTCTCCAGACACGCCTTCGATGATCGTCAGGACACAGTTGGAAGCGGGATTCGTCGCTAAACACTATACGTGTCTAGTCAGCATGATTCCATCCTGATCGAGCAAAGCACCACTGTAATCTGGCTCGGCAGTGTACAGGCGTAAGTGGCAGGTGGCGTAGCGGTTGGTACGAGCGTAAATTTCGCTCTATTAGCTGTCTGTGAATAATCATGGTGGACACTCGTGTGCGGGTCGCACGTCTGATAGTTGATAACGATGAATTAGGCACTGTGACAGCTGATCTGACAAACAATCTGTCCTCCCAATCTCCTGTGGCCATAGGTCGACCGCTACCATCATGACTCTAAAATCTATCATTGACCACCCATTCTTGCCAGCATCTTCTAACGGCCTTATCGATTAGGCCCATATGACGAGCGATTCTCCGATTAGCCCAACCTGCCTCTTTCAAACTCTTGACAGTTGCTCGTAATGAGCTCGAATCCTGCGCCAATAATTTTTTTCAGTGGTTGAAAGGTATCCTAAATCGCAATGCAAAAGAAATTTTGACACTCCGTTTGAGAATTGCTTCTTATAGACACCTGCTGTGTGTGCAGTTCTGATGCGCTGTAGCTTCCGCTATTCAGTCATTGGACACCAAATTTTAATCATTTGCATGTGCGATACAAATGTCTTTGCATGCGAAATTTCTTTACAATCGGGCAATTCCTTCTTGGTGCGTCGTTTTTTTGTTATAAAGTGTATAATGGAAGATTGCCACACATCCTTTTTAATGCTTAAATTATCTTTATTTTTTAGTATAGTTTTTTTTGCCATATCAAAAGTTTTATGCTTCCATGTAATCGTTTCTCAAATTGAAAAAAAAAAGTTTAATTTTTTTATAGTGCAAAAGTTAAAAAATTTGGACCCAGAATCATTCTAAAAGAAGAAATCATTCTATGCGAATGATGTATTATCCCTAGGTGTCTTATTACATCCACAAAAGATGAGACAGAAAAAAAAAAAGATCCTTCCTACTGCCCGCAATTTTCTTAAGCTTCCAATTTATGATTGTGTTCGGAGAAAAAAATTAAAGGGTCTCGCTACAATTGCTGCAAGATGCACAATTAAAAACCGATCGCTCCAAAAACAATAATACTAAAAAGCAAGATCATAACAATAATAATAACGGAAAATCAACAGCGTTTGCGTCAATGTATCAGAGATTTGCCATGGGGGAGGGGGAGTGAAAAAACCGTTTTTCAATGACCTTGGCCCAGAAACCGGTTTTCCGACCCACTTACAGGGATGCTGCCATCCTTTTCTTTTTTCTTTTAGTTTCTTTTTGCTTGTAAAACAAAACTCGCGTTTAGGGGTTTCGTATCATCTGATTTGCGAGGATTCCGAAACTGAGATTTGTATGGTTTCGGCAGAGGCTTATTTTGAATTTTTTAGTGGCATTTATTATATCTCTGCCACCGGAATATAATATTACTTTTTTGTTACATTTCTTTATTTGATACGGTTAAGCGCCGTTGATGTTCCCGTAAAAAGTTCGTTTCATAAAAATTAGCTACTTAATGTCATTTTGTTTCTCGATTTTTTTTCCTGCAGAAATCGATTGTTCTTTCTTATAATTAATTCATATTTAGAAGTTCCCTGTGTAATGCAAGTCTTTTTTTTTTTAAATGAAGAAATTCGTCGTTTTTTAAATTTGATAAAACTTTTGATTCGAGTCCTAATAGTGAAATTGGTGTGTGTAAGAATAAACTTTTATTGCATTTTTTTTGTACATTATTACTATTCTTTGTTATGTTTATATACCATACAATTTATATTTGTCTATGAAATCTCAAATATATTTTCTGAAGTTGAACATATATTTAACAATTCTTTGAAATTATACATGTTGTTTATTTTAAATGTATTGTTTATTTTCTAAGTATTCCATCATTGACTTTTATATTTTTAAAGTTAAAGTCCTCAATATTTTTTAAATAATGTTTTGGTCTTTCTGCTCAATTAATAGGCTTATAGATTCAATTGATTAGACTCTGATGTTATGTCACAAAAAATAGAACTCTTACCTTCTTTTTATTTTTTATTTGATAAGTAACAGGATAATTTAAATCTTCAACTTGGAAAATTTATGTAGTAAAGGCAGTGTGTTTACAGTCTTAACACTTACCCATATTTATTATTTATTTACGGTTTTGTATGTGCTGTAGAATAAGTATTTATACCTGTTTGAAAAGTTGTGTTAAACGTCATAAAAATTATTCGAATATGTGAGGTAATTATATAATTTGAAACACTAACTTTAAAATAAGTTGTCATGGTTGTGCAGTTAATTCATTTTTTTTTTTATGTTGAGTAAAACATCTTATTGCAGTTAAAAGAAATGGCGAACACAGATTCTTTTTATTTGGGGTTATATTCCTAAAACACACACAAACGTAAGCGTGATGGGGTTATCTCTATAGTGAAAATTAAAAATTTGTAGGTCTACGGGGGTTGAACCCCTAAATCTACTTTTGTGTACGCCAGTAGTTAAAAGTTAAGCAATCTTTTTTCCGATCTTGTGTCTGTTCTAATTCTCAATTCCTAAAGTTCATGAGGTAAAATTCTTTTATTTTTTTATATTGTATACTCTATATAAATTCAACCGTTTTACTGTTTTTTTTTTAACTTTTTTAAATAATTAAATTCATCACTTGCCTATTAAATGCACCCTTATTACTAATCGCATTCAACCTTGTTTTTTTATCGGATTCATTTTTTTCAAATAAAATTCTTTTTCTTTTCTTTTTTCTTTTTTTGTAAATGAGAATAAACGAATACTATGCTCGTTTTAAACATTTGGAAATTTATTGATTTCTACTCCGACGTATATTATTTTTCAGATTTAAGCTATTAAAACTTAAAATACATTAATATAGTGTCAATGTGATGTTATTTTTTTTTTGCTAAAATAAATAAATAATCGGAAAACAGGCTCCATTTATGTTTTTAGTTGGTTTATTTTGTGAATTCTTATTATTTCTTACCACAAAAAAGAACATCTCTGAAATTTTTTTGTGTGTATGATAAGACTTATAACTGAAGTAAACATTTCCACTTTTTTAAAATCTGAAAAGTATTAACAACTGAAAGTTTTGTATAGCAGTGGTTAATGTGTTGCACATTTTATAACCGAAATTTAAAATAAAATATAAATTTAAGAAACAAAGAAAAATGATAATGTTTACGTTTATTTAAATATTCATAGTATTTGCGTAGAAAACTTTATTTGTAGAATATGCGAATTTAGAGTCCTTAACATGGGAAGTAATGAATACGTGTGAATAAATTCAAGGATAAGACAACTATGGATTCAAAGATAAGACTAACTATACCATTTTGTTCCAGTCACCTATGGTTACTTCGATGACGTTAAGTCACTTCCTAGAAGAACTGGTTTGTGGTTAAACTAAAGAAATGTGCCTCATTCATGTGGTTCATGTTGTTTTTCTTCGTTTCTTTTTAAATCATTATATTGAAGCCGAAGGCAGATTAACCGTCAGCCATAACAGTACAATGGTGTCATCTCATGTTCCGTTGAATTTCTTCTTCTTTTTTTTTTAAAAAAATTCATTTGCTCGTATAATTGCTTACTATACAATCGTGTAAGAGAAGGATATAAGATGAACTTTTTATAATGATCCGTTTTTCAGTGATACAGAAGTCAAGTATGTAGATTATCCTAATTTTCGAATTATTTTTATATATCCTAACATTTGAGTTATTTATACTTATCCTAGCATTGAAATTATTTTTACAATTGTATTTCATGCGGTGGCACACAAAGGGAAGGGGAAGTCCAGTGGTCCGACCTCCCTATCGCCCTTGAATTTTTTTTTTGGGTAGATTATAATCCTATGTATAAAGTACGTAAAATTTAATTCAGTATTTGTTACCCAAAATTTTTATTTTATTAATTAATGCTAATTATTTATTCAATTTATTTTTACTGTTTTTGTTTCCAGTAATCGACAAAATCAAAAGAATATGTGTTAGGGCTCATGTATGCTACTAGATGGCGCTATTTAAATTATAAGATGTGTATTATTGTTTACCAGGGAGAATTAAAAAGCAATGATTGAAGGATGCTGTACGGGCCATTTGCTCTAAGTTAGCGATACTTATATATATTGGTTTATGGAATGTAAAAACAAAGAATGGGGAAAGAGGCTGTACGGGCCATTCGCTCTATTTTAACCATTCCTTTTTTATATATATTAGTGAACAAAGGAAATTGAGAAAGGACATTAACAAAATGTTTGCTGTGTATGGGTATAAAACGAGAATGGTGGATTTTTGATCCTCGACCCCCTTCCCCCCTTGAAAAATTCCGCTGTACGCCTCTGTTATATATACATGTGTTTATGTGTGTGTGTAGTTATACTATTACATTAATTTTAAAATAATGTATCATTTTTTAAATTTGAGACACACGGAACCAATTATAATGCAGAATACGTATTTTATATAGACAAAAGTATTATCTATTTGACCGCAGAAACAGAATTCGTAAGAAATGTTCAATAAATATGTTTAGTGAGCAGTAGCAAATGCAATTTCTATGAAGTAGTTTTAACGTTATTTTCAAACTGCATAACAAAGCGCATTGTTTATTTCATATAAGATAAACTTATACGAACATTATGACGTTATATAAAATATTTATTTTTTCTAATGCATTGCATTGTGAACTCGGTGATATCTATCTCCTGTTTCTTAACGAGTTATGATTCGGCATTTGAAATTACCGTGGAGAAAGATCATTCTTGATAAATGCCAGGTTTCAATAATGAAGTAATATTGTTATATATTACTATTTAATTAATAAAAATAAAAACTAAATTATTGTTAAATAACGAATAATAAAATTTTAAAGTATCGGGTTAAGTTTGATTACATGTATCGTGAGGCATCACACGATATGCCATTCATATTGTTTTTCATTTAGCTCTGATTTTATCATCTGGCATCATTTTTGACATATTTGTTTTTTATTATCGCTTCATTTATAACTATACAGAATAAATTAGTGATACTGATAATTATTCGAGTAATTAGTATCATTAAAGATGACGAGTTTTGGGTTCTGATGATTTTGATAGATTTTTATCTACATTGTGTATTATATTTAAAGAATTAAATAGACAAGAATTACAATTAAAAATTAATTTTCAACTCCATTATTTTATTACTTAAATATAATAATAAATCAAACTAAAAGCCATTATTATAAATTTTTATATTTCGCAGGATTTTTTTTTCATCAAGAAGTAATAGATACATCTATCTACCTTTCCCCTTTTTCTCCCTGTTTTTAACTCATTTGCTTTCGCAGCTGCGTGTTCGAGCTGCGAGAAACTTTTCAACTTGTTGTTAAAGAAAAGAATTTTTTTTTTTAAATTTTAAAAGAAGTGGAAATAAAAAAAAAACTATCTGCTATAACAATAGTATTTTGTAAAAAGACAGATGGTATGGAATGTTAATATTTACTTTTGATATCTTTATTATATTACTTAAATAAATTTCTTTTTTTATGTTTGTTATTTGAAGTAGTAGTTCAGAATTGTACGATTTAAAATTCTAGTTTATTATTTCAAACCTGCGCCACTGTAATTCAACTGTCGACTACTCAACTCTGTTCCTGGAATTGTTTGTTTTTCAAACAAAAGAAGAATAGTGCACTAAGAATAATATTTTCAAAGTAATTGAATATTTTGATACGGATATTTAGTGTGGATATCATATATTTATTTTTGGATACAGATATTTTCAAAAAATTTTGTTGTTGTGTACAATAAATTTTTCGCGATATTTAATGATAAAGAAGTTTCGAATGAAATAAATCAAAATTGTTATTTCAAAAACCTTATATTAATCAAAATTAGTATTTAAGAGGTAACAAACTAATTAAGATTTTTTTTTCTTGTAGAAATTCCAATTTTTATTTTAGTCAATTAATGTTTATATATTTTTTTCTGGTGAATTGAAATTCGAAGGATTGGGTTGGCAAGATAGTAATTCCGATTTTTAGCATGAAATTTTTCTGCACAAAAAAAAAAATTTTTATCTGTCAAATATTTTTTATTCTGTTCAATTACCTGTTTGGATTTTTCTGATAGCTTCATGAATCTGCTCTTATTGAGTGTCAGGTTCTAATCAGCAAAAAAATTTGACTAAATGGGAAATGAGGTCATCGTTATTAATAAAACTTTTGCTATTTAAAAAGTTTTGTAAAATTCAAAATAAATGATAATTAGATGGTGCAAGGTTGGGGCTATATGAAAGATGCAACATCACTTTCCAACAAAGTTCCAATAATTTCGTACGTCTTGCTAGAGATTATGTTAAAGATGCATAAGTTTGGACCAGGATCTTTTACGACTGAGGTTATTGTGGACAATCCATTTTTCATCCCCATCTTGCATCATCAGATTATCATTTAAATAGAAGTTAACAAAACTTTTTTAATGGTAAAAATTTTAGTAATAATGATGACCTCAAATCGCGCATGGTTTAGTTTTTTGCTGATAAGAACCTAAAACTCTTATGATCTCAGAAATATGAAGTCAGAAAAATGGCAACAGGTAATCAAATAGAATGGAAGATATTTGATTGATTAAAGCTTATTTTTTTAGCATAGAAAAATTTTACGCTGAAAAACCGAAATTACTTTCTCACCAACCCAATAGTATTATTTAAAATAGCTTTTAAATATACATGTAAATTTCAAATAATGAAAAAAAAATAGACATCTGATTGTGAATAACGTAATATATGATCTTCCATTGAGTTCGATAAGAGATAAGATAATTTAGCCTAATTTTCCACTCGTTGCACTTAAGCATCATTTTTCATTTCATGTAACGTATTATGAAATAGATTTCGAATTTGCTTCATCTGTAAAAACTATTGTTTGTTTAAATACATATCCAATGATAAGTTGCTTTTAGAAATGTAACAGAATTACAAAAAAAAAAAAAAAACATTTTTGGGAATTTTATTGGTGTATTGAAATTTTTTATGTCTGTATCCAATCAATGATTGATATGTTATTATAACAACTAGAACTCGTTCTTCAGTCTTCAATTTCTAGTGTTTTGTTTTATTATTATTATTCTTAGAGCACACAAACGCATTAAAAATTTAAAAAAAATATTTCCTAAATTGTATTATATTCTATGAATAGAAATGCTAGGCATATTGTCAGTATTCCCCTAAAACCATACTATTGTTTTACATTAACTAATTTAATATAAATTATAACATATTAGATAATATAAAAATGCATTTAATTTCACTGATTTACGTTAGCTACAATTCATAATATTAAAATTTTTTGTTATTTTATAAATATCTATGTGAGATTTTGTAATTTTGTTCGTCGTACTTTTTAACTTCTAATGAAAACTGTTAAGATATTTTTGCAATTATATCGTAAGTATTCCCAAAATTTCTTGCAGGTTTTGCTCGTTCATTTGAATGTTTGTCTTATTTTTATATTGCATCTCTCGATACTAATATTTATTTTTAAGCGTTATTTTTAATTAGACCATCATATTTTTTATTAGGTATAACTTTAAAATTTGTTCATTATATTATAGCGTTTTGTTTATATTATATTTAATGGGGAATTTTCTCGTATTTTTATTGTTTACTATAATTATTTGAAAGTTCAATTCAGTAAGATTGCATGATTCCAGTAGTTCTTAAAACAGAAACGCATTTATTGCCTCTCCTCCCTACTTATTTTGATTTTTAAGGAATAAATCCTTTGAAATATAAATATTTCAATTTATAAAATGATAAATATTTTAATTTATAAAATGATAATTTGTACCATATTTAATAATAAATGTCCATTCACTATGTCATTGTCACTGGAATGACTGTCAGTTTTTAGAAATATATTTAAATATTAAAGGCTTTTTTTTCATAGAATTATTTTTTCTTTACTTTCGACTTCAGCAATGCTAATTGGTTGTTAGCATTCATCAAAATCTTTCTTTTGCATCATGTGGGAAATTCATGTTTTCTCGTAATTAATATTTTTAAGTCACATGAATCCAAATATGTAATTGATCACAAAACTTGATAGTTTTTTTTTTGTTTTGTGTTTCTATAAGACTTATTGCACCCTCCCCTGATCTTCTTGTTCTCACTATTTAAATTTGGTTTAAGGGCCTCGCAGTATAAAATTAGATCAAGCAACAACTACATTCTATGGATTGATATGTATGTATATATGTATATTAGCATTAAAATGTTTTAACAGTGGACACAAAACCTGAACGCATTTAAAATTTTGGTAACTTTTAAACATTTTTGAGGGTAAAAATGAAATTGGTGTTTGTAAAAGAAATGAACTGATACAGAATGGTTGTATATTTGTAAGTCATCATTAACACAAAATACCACAAAAATAAGAATCAATTGTTTTATTATTTATAATTTTTTGGTGAGAAAACATTTTGAAGTAAATTCTGTAACGAATAGAGCATAACCATTATGTGGCTATTTGTTTATTTTCATGGCAGAAATCTGCCGTATCGTATTATGTATTGTAAATTATTTTACATAGCCTTGTTTTAAATGATAAATATTTTCTTTATTTATTTTTAACTAAGCATACCTGTCACTTTCAAATCGCTTTTATTTTTGATTATGTAGTAAACCTGTACTAACACTCTGTTTGGTGATACTATATTTTGAAGTTACCATATATTTGTAGTCATGTTTTAGAAACAGATATTGGATTTGAAATTATAGCGGTTGAGAATTTTAAAAGAGACTTCATTAAACCGTTAAGGAAAAAAAGAAATATTTTCTCTTTTATTTGAAATATTAGCAGTAGACAAAAATAAAAATTAAAAAATAAAAAAAAGTCAGTGGAAGTCTATTTTCTCTCTTCACCTAGACATTGATAAGATAGTCATTTTTGAGCTAATGGACCTCTTGTTACGGATCCCTGATAAATTTAAGTACGTAAACAAATGTAAAAGCGAATCAAGTTTAGCTACCTCATCCATCAGTGAAGACAAGCAACATATAAAAAAAAAGATGTCGAAGGGGAGAAAAGAAAATAATGAAAAAAAAAAAAAAAAGGATGAATAAATAACACAAAATGCATCTTAGCGTTTCAAATCTGTCGGAAAAACCAAAATACTTTTTATAAAAATCAACTATCGTTTGATGGGGAGTCTTTTCCCCCAAATGATAAAAACAGTTACATTTTTCTTTTGTGTCGAAGGCGAGGGAAGGGGAAAAGAAGATAAATAAAACTTCTCGTTGCCATCTCCCGATTAACCAAAAAGAAGAAAAAAACGTCAGAATTCTACGAGCTGGGATCCGCCTCTTGGGGGTTTGAATTCGCGAACGTGTTTCATCATGACGCAACTAATTTTCTTGGATGGCATAGCTAGGGGGAGGAAGGATTCAAGGCCAAACAGGTTTATGGGTCAGGTGGACCTTTATTTTTATTTATTTATTTTTCTTAGTGCCCAGGTTGAAGAACGACTTGAAGGTTGCTTGGAGTTTTGCTTGTCTCTAGGCTCATTAGTTTCTCCCCTTAGTTTTTTTTAAAAAAATCTTGTGTTGGGTCCTCTCGTTTATTTTTTTGAATATTTTTTTCTTCGCATACAGAATGGAAGCGTTAAGACTTGTTCCGTAACTTGTTGGTGAATTTTTCAATTTTAAAATGTCTTTGTTAGTGCCTGTTGGGGAGTCTTTTAACAAAAGCTTGTTTTGACGTATGCAAGTTGTAACTGTTCGAAAAATTTTACGACTCCGGAGTAATTTGTATTTCTGCTCTCTCCCCCTCCATTTTTTTTTCATATTTTATTTAATTTTTTTTATTATTATTATCGTTTGCTTAGTTCCGTAGAGTAGTCGCGAAGGGGGAAAAAAATAATAGTAATTGTAGCTATTCATCATGTTGATTTTTAATGCAGAGCTTACGGCTAGGACGTTTTTACGTTGAGGCAATAAAATAAATTTAAGAAAAAGCAACAGCTTTGAAATGTGTTATTTGGCGAAATTGTGGTACTCGAGGCATGTTACAGAATACGCCGGGCGCATGCTCTTTATGCTATTCATTTTATTATCTTTAAATGAAATAAATGAGATAACTAGATGTGAAACTAAAAATATTTTATTGCATTTTGTCGTAAATCAAGTTAATTAAATCCGGTTTGAGGGTAACATGATATGCGAATAACGAACCTTTAACTTTATTATTTTTTTAAAAAAAATTAAAAAGTCGTTATTTAAGTATTTTTATAAGGAAGTTGCAATACACATAAAATGTATTTCTTCTAAATACATAATTATAATTCTTTGACCTTCACAAATAGAAAATGTAAAATTTAACTTCGCCGGAAACCCATAGGAAGTATACAATTTAAATAGTTCTAATTATGTAGGTATTGAAAAAAATTAGATCTTTAAATTTTCAGTTTTAAAAATGCAGGAAAATTATCTAAAATGTAACTTTTTGTTCATTGATGTTGCATATGATTTCTCATTTCGGTTAACTTGTTCTTAGAAATGTATCTTTTTAATTAAAGCAGTTATTTAAAGCAATTATTGCACAATATTATTCAAAAGTTGATTAAAACGGCACAAACTAAATTATTTGTTTAATTTCATTAAACATTTTATTATTATACTTAGCAACATCTTTGTTTTTGCTTTTCCGCTCCTTAATTGAATATATACGTTAACTTCTAAACACCAAATTGTTATAAATATATATAATTTATCGGATATATATATGCGAACTATATTTTAAAAATATAGCTTTAAACAGTAAATGCCTTAAAATTTTGTAAGAGTTGGCAAATAAGTAATTTAATGAATGAATTATTAATTTTAAGAATGAATTATTATTGTTGTTTTCATTATTTTTCATGTATACCCAGACATAGATAATATAATGTTTATTTGATCATTGCATTATTATATTATATAATGTTTAAAACATTACAATTGACATTTTCTTGAAAATTACAGTGTTCCTTTTGAATTGATCTTTCGTTACTCATTGTTGAAATTTGATTGTGCTGTCATTCGCAAACGATTAAGTACACATCGCCCTTTATCTTAACTGTCCTGAATATATATTTTAAACTTTAAGAAACAAGCCCCTGACTGCCTCATGTAAGACCTCAAACAGAAAAGGGGAGTGAGAAATAAAAGTCGCACACACAGAGAATCATAAAAATTAACTTTACATAGTAAAGGATATGCATAATGCAATTCGGAATTTATTAAAAAAAAGTAATTTATTAAAGAAAAATCAAACGTAACTGTTTGATAAAAATATAAAATCTTGGCCTAATCTAAAGAACATTTCTATTATCAAAAAAGGATTTTATTTTAAAACAAGAACAGGTAACAGGTAAATACATATTGTATATATATATATATATATATATATATATATATAGCAGTTAGTTATATATATATATATATATATATATATATATATATAAATTTTCCTCAAATAAATTTCAAAATGAAAAAAAACTTTAAAAAATCTGATATTTAAATTTTTTTTAAAAAAGAGTCGGTGGGCCGCAACTTAAGTACTGACGGGCCATATGCGACCCGCGGGCTGTGTGTTGGACACCCCTGATATACATTAATACATGATATGCATCAAATCTAAAACCATTTCCTGACTTGAATGTCTGGAAATGGTTTTAGATTTGATGTGATTTGATATCTATGAGTGCCCCACGTCGAAACTCAATGAGAGCTGTTGATGATAATTTTGAACATTACGTCAACATGAACAGTTTCAACAGATTTGCATCAACCCTTTTATACGGCAGGACTTCAGTGATCACACAGCTACTTCGACCTCGAAAGTCATTTCACAGAACACGCACAGAGTGAAGAAGAGATGATTTGAAATGGTTTTATTAATTTTTAAAAAAATAATTTAAATTTTGTTTTGTCGTTTACATGTATTTTTCTTCACAAAACAATTGTTCTTTTTTTTCAGTAAATATCCCCAAATCTTTACTTTAAGGGAATGCATTTTATAATTATGGGCACGTAACTTAATATTTATTTTTAATTGTATGCAGATACTACAAAATCATTTAATGTTTTTTTATATTTCTTATCAGATTTATAAACTACCTTACTTTCTTTCGCTTAAGGTATCCGACTACGTTCGGAACCATGGCTTTTTAAAAAGCACATAAATGTATAATTTTCATGATATTTAGTGTCACTTAGATTAGAATACATGTATAAAATGGTTTTAAGGAAAGGTTTTTTTTTTTTAAAAAAAAAGTTAGGTTTTACGCAACAACAACAAAAAAAAAAATTATTTAAATACAATATTTTGGCAAAAAATTAGCTTAGAATAACCTTTTTTCCAAATGTTCTCCTTTTGTAAAAAATGCTTCTATTGCATTAATATTTTGCCTGTATATAGCCCAAACCTCTGTACAGAGGCTCAACTTTGAATTTTGAAAAATTCACATTATTTTCAAAGTTACAACCATTTGAAATAATTATCGGCGTATTTTCTTAAAATTTCTCCCTTCTGTTGTCGTAAAATATGGATAAACCCACTTCTAAGTTATATATTTCAAAAATTCTAGCTGAGCCTCTGTAAAGAGGTCTCAGCTATATTCAGGCAAAATATTATTATAATAGAAGCATTTTTCACCAAAGGAGAACATTTTGAAAAAAGATTATTCTAAGTTAATTTTTTTTGTCAAAATGTCCTTAAAAAATTGTATGCGTGTATTCCAATCTAAGTGACACTAAATATCATGAAAATTGTCCATTTATGCGCTTTTGCAAAATCACGGTTCCGAACGTAGTCGGATACCTTAAATGTGAACTTTTCCTAACAAATGTGTTTCTATCATAAATTTTCATTTATAATACTTACCGTAAAATTCAAGGTATAACGCGCACCTATGCTTTCAAGCTGCATTTTTTAATTTTAAGATATATTCGCCGTATAACGCACCCCTCTCCCACTTTTTTTTACGAAAGAATCTGCATTTACGTTAGCAATACTATTTATTGTGTTTTAAAACCTTTTTACGAGGTATTTGCCAAGATTTTTAAAAAATATTTCTAGAATTTACAACTCTTTAAGTTTATAGAATAGGGATGTGTCATTTCTTTTAAATAAACAGCATTTCGAGATCTATGTGGAAGTGTAATTTTCTTTATGTTCTTTTTTTTATTTTTCAAGATATCATTTTTTAACGGCGTACAACGCGCACCCGTAAATTTCGACCTAATTTTTTGGATTTAAAAGTGCCCGTTATACGGTGGATTTTACGGTATTTGAATATGATGTTTTCGCTGTATTGATATTATTAAAATTCGTAAGAAACTTAAGAAGAAAATTACTAAATAAAAACTAGGTTTGTCTTACGTGGTCATTGATTGTCTGCTAATATATTGAAAAGTTTTTATATTTTCTTCAATTTCGCATGTTTACATTTATAATATGTGTTTCACTTTCTATTCGACTCATTTTGAAAACAACTTTTCTACAAGTTCATTCGATTTTTATTTTAAGTTGATAAAATATCTACATTTATCGTTTTATAGAGTAATTCACACGAAGCATAAAAAACACTCAAACGAGAACTTGGTTTGTTGTACTCGAGAAGTCATTCATCGCATTTTCCCCAGATACCATCTCCATAAAAGTCGAGATCCAGAAGCACACACAACCCTGTTTTTAACATTCAAGTTTTAAAAAAAAGTCCGTTGAAGTTATGTTTGAATACTCCCTCTTGAATTTCCCATCAAGCCCCATTGCGTATGCATCCTCACGTGCGTACCTTACAAAAGAGCGAGAACTTCGCGTAAAAAGTGCAAGATTACGCTTGCCAGAGCACGTACGAACGCGTCCTCCGCCGCCAAAATGAAGTCGAATGGCTGAAATCGGTTGCATTGTTCCACAAGTCGGAGCAGACGATTTGAGAAAGTTAATTAACCACTTCAACTTTCACTATATTTATGCGCACGCACACCAAAGATGAAAGCGATTTTCCAGAGCATGAAGTGTTTCTTCTCCTCAAGGACGCGCTACTGGTTAAAAGAAGAGGATTTTTTTTGTTTAGTTTTGTGTTAAATACTTGTTTGGTTGTTTTTTTCTTTTTGCTCTTGTTTGTTAAAAAGATTGGCGTGAATAGTAAAGTTGATTAACCATTCACTTTAGACATTAGTTATTTTGTTCATGCATTTTTTTTCTCATGAGAAAAAAAAAAATTAAGTGCTCTTGGAATTTTTTCTTTTTTTGAGTACATTCTTCACTAGAAGATTAATATTTAGTTGCGTTTAGATAAAATCTTACACTTGGTGCGTTTATATTTTAATGCTTTGCTATTCAAATTCAGAATCTTCGGGATACGTATACCATCGTAATAATTAAATTAAGTACTCTATTGTTTGTTGTCGATACTGTAATATATAATTGAATATGCTTTTCAAATCATTATATACTGAAAGTTATTAGGCCACAATTTCATACCATAAATATGTTTTTAATTAAATAGAAATGCTTTTAAAAATGTTCTCATTCTTTTTTCATGAACACTTAACGTATTTGGTAAAAAACTTCATTATCTTTTTTTCAATTATCTATGGTTGCAAAAAATTTGGGGGTCAGCTGAAACAGAGGTTCCTTGCCTTATGGATTATATTTACTAGCAGTTCAGACATAAAATTAACATAAAACCGCTGATATATGTATTAGTTTATACATTCTTGTTCAATACATTTGTATATCATATTTTGAAGCCAGAGATTATTAAATTCATTATGCAATATTTTCGCACGCGTGTTTTGTTGGTAACATGTGAATACCAGGAAAATATATATACACACACACTATTTTTTATCAGGTTTTTCATCGGTGGAACTTGTGTGTCTGAAATTATCTCAAGGGATTATGGAAGGCTTTTATACAAAAAAACAGTAATACATATTTATGTGCAATCGCACATACTCTTCTGTATGAAAAAAAGTGCTTTAAAACGTGAATCAAAAATATTCCCCCTCGTTTGGCAGTGTTGTGATTAATAAAAACAATTGAACAAAAAATGTGTAAAATGAGTGAAAATATTTTTCCTTCTTCGGAAAAAAAAAGAAGGGCGATGTAAAGCGATAATAAACTCGACGTACATTTGGTTTTCTGAAATGCATTCACACTTAAATTTTACTGTATATTTTCTGATAGGTGAAGCATTCACATTGAATTTTGGACTTAAAGCAGCATAATATAAAAGACATGATAGAAACATAAGTAAACAATTTAAGTTCATAAATATGTCTTTAGTATATAAATCTACATTTAATTTCGATTATTTTCAAATTAATATGTGCGTACACATAGTCAAATATTCCAAAATGTTCGAAATTCGATGTTTTTTACGTGGAATTGCGTTTCCATTAACAACCCGCTATGTAAAAGAAACATTACGTCATAAAAAAGTAATAATTGTATCTCATAAATATATCTATAATATGAACAAAAAGTTACATCCAAAATAGATTTTGTGTTCATGTCCCGGGAAAAAAAATGATAAAATTTAAAAGGAATTTCATCAAATCCCTAAGAGAAGGATGGTAATTGAGAGAGATTTTAAAAAATTACGTTTTCGGTCTTTTCCCTTTATAAAAAATAAAAAGGGTTTGAATAAACCCGTGATTGTTTCCCGTGAAATGATGAAATAATATTGGAAGAGTTTAAAAGTGTTTATTTAACACAAAAAAGGGTTCATTATTAAACGTAGAAGTAAAATAATAAAACAATAGTTAATGAAATACAAATTTTTTATTCGAAACTAATTAACAAAATTTAATTTGAAAAAATTTGGCTGGTATTTTTTTACGGGAAAAATTTTCCCTCGGTTTTCTTTTTAACCCCTAAAATATCAATCCCCCTGTTAATCCTATGGTGCCATTTTTTTTAAAGATATGGGGGGTTTATATTTAGAGGATGGTTTGGTTAGGAAGTACCCAAAGGGCTTTGACCCCCCCCTCCGTGTTCCCCCTGGACAGCATTTTGCCAAGGAAAACCCTTTACGTTCATCATTTCTTTCCGGGAAAAAGTTCAGGGACCTTTATAAAAAACACCCCTTTCTTTCATCAGGGGGAAAAGATCCCGAAGGGCGGGGGTTTTTTTAAAATCTTGTCAATTGATCCTATCCCTTTTGGGTTTATTTTTAAAATTCCCAATTTTTAAAATTTCCCCCGCGAACCCTCTATATGGTTTAAACTGATACCCCGTTAGAATATATTTTTTCTAAAGTAATTCATTTTCAAGGATGCATGAGGGGCTGAATTATGAGATTTATGTTCATAAATACATCTCGTAAACAATGAATTCAATATCCACATAATTCTTCCCGACGTGATCGCTATTCAAGGACATTAATTACCATCCAGTCTTTGAATTCCGATATTCCGCTTCGATAGTCTTTGAATTCCGCAGCGATGTCTGAAAGATACATACAAAAAAAGGACGTTCAAAGATTCAGACTCATAAATACATTTCTTCTAACAACAATCCACAATCAAGTAAATTCTCAGGGGATGGATGCCAACGGTCGTTAATTGTCGCCAAGGTGTTCCGTTCGTGTATAATCCCGGGATTACCCCAAAAACCCCATCAAAAAAGGGCGAAAAACCCTTTTCTTTTGGGGAAAAAAAATCCCAACGACTGCAAGTCATAAATACATCTCCAAACAACGAATTCACATTCAGATAATTCTTTCCCATTTAGGTGGGCCCCCCGGGGAAAGGTGTTTTTGGAAAAGGCATCCAGAAAAAAACGTCAACAAAAAGGTTGGCGGAAAGATTTAAAAATGAGCCCTTGGGTCCCAAAGTCCCGGGCGACCCTTTTTCCGGGGCGTGGATGACTTGTTGGCATCTTGCCAAGATTTCAGCTCTCCCTTTGGGAGTACTACGCGGGCCGTGATGCTTGGGAAAAAAAAATTGGGGGGGGGTAAAGTAAGATGGGCGACAATTTTGGGAAATACGGGCAATGGGCCGTTTTCATTTTTTGACGTCCTATTTTGGGAATTGTTCTTTGGCGGGAGGCTCTGTGATACGGATATTAAGGGTTTTATTGGGTAAATTAAGCGCCCAGTAAAAGGATTTAACTGCTTCGTAGAAATTTTAGAACGTGATTCTTTTCTAACTTTTAAAAAAGGCTAGAAAGACGCGTGGGTAAGAGGTTGTATTTATTGGGATTGTTAACAATACAACACTGGAAATTTCTGAAGAATTCTAGACATTGCTCTCCCCGATCTTTTTATTTCTTTATTGGTGAGCATGGGACATTTTAAATTATTAATCGGAATTTTTACTTTTAAAAATCCTCAAAAAAAAAAAAATACAGATGGTACTTTTTGTTTGAATTATTATTTCAGTTCAGAATTCGCTCTATGTATTTTTTTTAAAAATAATTTTACAATACCTTTATGGTTATAATAGTAATCCAGGAAATAAAATAGTGCAAATAACCCAAAATGAATTAAATTCTGTTGGTACAGAAATGTTCAGTGCGTCTCTTACAGTGACACACATAAGAATGGATGGGTCCATGGGTTCGGACCCCCTCCCTCCATAACCCTTGATTTTTCCCCGATTGATAATCCCGTATAGTGAAAATTTAAAAAAAAAAAAAAATTTGTAATTAAATTTTTTAAAATTTAATGTTTTATTTTTTCAGTAATTAAATTTTTCCTTTTTTTGTTTGGGGCCTCGTTTTTTAACAGCATTATTTTTTGTCGAAAATTTGTGACATATATTGGGATAATCAACAATATATTGCGAAGAAAAAAATGTGAGCCGAACTTTTTTTAAAACATTTAAAGCAAAAAATGCGGTAAAAACTTGATTATATAATTAATTAGAAACCATTTAGAAAAATCGGCACTCAGGTTTATTGAAACTTTTAGAAAATATGAAAAGTAACCTGTGAATGTTAGCCGAACTTTTAAAAAACAGTAATCATAATAATATTAAAAACCTTGGCATATTTATATCTTAAAAAATTCATTGCTGATAGCTTATTGCAAGTATGGAAGTGTGATAACGGTAATTATATTATCTGAAATTTTAGAAATTTTGTAAAGAAATATAAATGCCACACTCAAACTTTTAAAAGTTATGAGAAACATAATCATATCCCGTATTAACCTTATTGTTGATAACTTTTTCGTAGTCTACTGGAATATTGTGTGTGTGTGTCACTCGAGATTTGCAATTCCAATATATGATAATACTTGAGTCACTTATATAAATAATTTAGGCTGCGTAAATTAAATATTAATACGTTCATGTTTCAATTACGTCATTTGAAATGTAAAATGCGTATATAAATATTTTCTTCGATAAACATTTTACAAATATTTTAATTATGATATGAAATTATTATTTGATTATGATATGAAATTATTATTTGATTATGATATGAAAAATCGATTAATATATAATTTTAGGTAAAAAAGATGGGGCAGTTGAAGTTTTACGATGCATGCAAATGCTGTGGATTTAAATATGTTATTTATTCTCTTTGTAATTCATTTTTTTATAAAATAAAAGACAGGTTCTGTGGGTTTTTCTTTTGAAGGAAAAGTAATCAAGAACATTAGATTCTTGTTTTTTAATATAAAGTTAAAATTATATATTTACATTATGTAGATGAAATGTTTATTTCTATCATCTGAAATTTTAAATATATATATATATATATATATATATATATATATATATATATATATATATATATATATATATATATATATATATATATACTTGCAGATTCTTAATATAATTTTAGAACAGGGGCGTAGCTACCGCCGTATCAATGATACGGGGCCCCTAAGCTAAAGGGGCCCCAATATGTGTAACTACAGTAACACTAACAAGGTTTTCATTTCTAAAAAAGGGCCCAGAATAAGTTTTGATACGGGGCCCACTCAGAACTAGCCACGCCAGTGTTTTAGAACAATAAATTTTAAACCAGATTTAGTTTTCGATAAAACGAGCACGGCATATTATTCATGTTATTTAAATTAAGGTAGGCATTTTTTAATTATTTGTTGTTTGTAGGATTAACTGTACGATTTTGAATATGCTAAAAATTTTTTATATCTGTTATCCATTCAGTATGTGAAGTAATTGCTCTTTTTCAAATATTGGCTTAAATAAATATGATAACGGAAAAAATATATCTTTTCGATCATATCATGTTGAATCTACAAAATTCAAATGCTATTTATTAGTATATATCATCCGTAATTTTGGGAACCAATTATACATTGTGTTGTCCTGTCAGTTTTTAAATTGTTACTTTTAAGTTATCTTCATATTTCTTTTAAAAGTGTACGGCAAATTAGTTTTGCTTTATAAATTGTTTTCTTTGATGTAAACTGATTAAGAAAATTTTGCTGAATTTTAATATAAAATATTTCCACTTAATATAAAATATTTCCACGTTAGCTATAAAGTAAAGAAAAAGAAAGCATTAAAAATGCTCTGAAATGAATAGTATGCTCTTATTTCATAATTTATTAAATGTTCAATGAAATTTAATTTTGCAATCAGTTTGCTTCTTTCGGAAATAATTTGATTTGAAAACGTGTTCTCTGTTTTTTACAATTCCACATGCAAAAGTTTGACAGAAATGTTTGACGAGCTTTTGAATTCATGTTCGAAATTATGTTTGATAAAATAGTACTTTATTAAAATTACACTAAAAAGAAATAGTGAGTAGAAGATATTCCTCCCATACATATTGTTCTTCCCTGTCGCGATTTCCATGAATACTTTTTAAGGAATTGTTTTATACGAACAGTTTAAGTCAGAGACGTTTTCAAACCTTTTTCCCCGCCGGGCCACGCCCATGAGCTAAGGTATTTCACGCGAGCCGCAACGTATTGCAGATAATGGAACAAACGCACTATACCTTCAAACAGCATTGGACAAAATTTAGTATATATAGCGTATATATATAATATATATATATATATATAAATATAATAGTTACTCTAACATACTTTTAATTAACTTTTTTAATGATCTATAAATAAATCTTTTTGATTCTCTTAGGTTTAAAATAAACATTGTAATCTTAATCGTAGTCGGCTAAACCGATTTTACGTGAAAATCTGGAACCACACTATTACGTAATAGGTCACGCGCTTGTGCACTGTTGGTATATAAACACCAAAGCTGATGTAATAATCGCTCTCTTTCTCTGTTTGCCACTATAATATAAGATTGAAAATACTTACATACTTTTGTCTTTTGTAATTTGTGTATAAAATGTGCTGTCCACTCAATGTGAAAATAGAGACAATTGTGCTTTAGTGCTGCTGATGTGTGCTCATAATAAGGAGGTTAGTACTATTGCTGAAGACATTTTATACTGAATGTTTCATATATATATATATATATAACTCATTCTTAACTTTTATTTTAATACCATATTAACACACTGCATTTTTTTATTGTTTTGGGATAATTTCCATTTTCTTTCATCTATGACCAGGCCTCTTGCTTGCATTGTACTATTAAAAAACCTATTGATAGCAAAATTGATATATTTGGTTGCTTGATTGATAGAATTTCCCGCAGAATTTTTAGTAAATTGTTCTTTAGTAATTGAATTTCTTACTGCAATGGGCCCTGATCGGGCCATTCAGAAAACGCCGGCGGCCCACATGTGGCCCGCGAGCCGCAGATTGAGTATCACTGGCTTAACTTATTTGCATAAGTTAAATCTGGTGATACTCAGGCTATATATTTTCCTTACCAGAAGTAAACTAAGGAACATTGTAAAAAGAAGAGGTTAAAGTTGAAGGCTTTCGCTATCTGTTTTTGCTTTGCTGACAAATATAAGCGACCTAATTTGACTGGTGCATTCCTTTAAAGATTTGTAAAAAAACAAATAGCCTACATCTTTTGACTGACGAGAACACAAATCATAGTAAAATACGGTTTTTACCCTAAAGACTTTAGAATTCCTCCCCAAGTTTTATTTTTGAAACCGGGCAAAGAAATCAAACCCAGTGGCCTTTTTTCTCTCATTCGGACCATCGCCACTACGCTGAAATATAGCATCAATTAAAAAGAAACGAGCCCAGAAACTACGTGAATCGAAGATTGCAAATGGGACGTTTAGTAGTACCAAACGATAAACCTGTCATCCTATTTCCTCTCTTTCCCTCAACACATCCGTAAAAAAGAGCAAGAAAAATCCGTTGCCCCGCACAATAAAATTTTTTTTTCAGCTGTACTGCTCAATTACCTCCGAAGGAAACACGAAAAACATTAATCGTTTGATGCGTTGCAGGGATGGTGCATTTCTTTTTTTCCCCTTCTTTTTTCATTCGAATGGGCCCGTTTCGCGACAAAAGGTTCCAAGCAGGTCTTTCTTGAAGGGTGGGAAGGAGGGGAGAGGGCTGGATTGAGTGAGGGCTCGAGATAACGAATTATTTTCATTTCGTGCAGTGGAGAGTAAGAAAAAGTACTCTCCACCCACCCCCAGTTAGGGGAGATTCGTGACAATCTGTCTTTTTCACTCTGCGTTCCATTTGGAACGAGTGTCTTTTGCTAAAAAAAAGAATGTAAAAAAAAGTAAGAGAATCTTAAGAAAAAGAAGAAAAAAAGAGGGAGTAAAGTAGAGGAAAAAAGAAAAGAACGAAGAAACTGTTTTATATCTTTTGCGGAGTTCTATTGGGGCCCATCAATGGGTCTTGCTGCAGTGGAGAGAGAGCTTTTTGGGGTGGGGCCAAATATTTGGGGCTATTTTTGCAGGCTTATATGGGGAGACACCAAGAGATAGAAACTGCCACAAGCTCTCTTTTTTGAGGAGTGGATGAAATGTTTTCGTTTTCAACAGTACTTAGCCTCTGAGAGTAATCCCTCCCTCCATTCTGGAATGGATCCGAATTCCATTTTTTTTTTCTACATGCGAAAGTTTTTTCTTTCCATTTTTATCTTTAACAGGGGTATACGAATGGATGAAGAATTAAGCATTTACTGCTGACGTTTCGAGAGCAGAATTTCTTATAAATATAGTTAGCATTTAATAGATTTAATGATGGGAAATTTTATTATTTATTGGTGGTGGTGGGACTAATCCCATCTGGTCTATTGAAACTTTTCATGAGTCCATAAATCTGTACAAAGTTTTAAACAGCGGGAGAAGCAAAAACCTCCTCCGGGAAAACCCCAACATTGCATTGCGCAGAATGCGCTGGGGGAAAAAAAAAATTGATGTTTTTTTTGGTGCAAATGGGGAACTTCTTTTTCGACCCCCAAAATCATACCTCAGGTGACCAGTCGAAAAACGCGGGGAAACCCTTTTATATGATTTGGAACCCTTGAATGATGTGGGGGTTCCCGGGTGCTTTTGGGACCATGGGTATAAGGAGAGGGACTACCCAGGTTCTATTTAAAAAATTCTTTAGCCCTGAAGAGATCTAGTGACGGGACCAAAGGTTTTTCGGATCCCGGATCCGGTAGCCCCTTCGCCAGGTCGTCCGCTACTTCATTCCCGGGCAGGCCTACATGGGAAGGACCCACTGTAGATGGGTAGAGTGCCGATCTGAAAGCGTTTAAAAAAAGGGGTGGTATACTCCGCGGCTGCGCCGTAATTCCCGATAAAAGTTGGATGGATGATCGGCTGTCTGCCCGGATCCCAAATTTAAAAAAACGACTTTATGGTAAATTAATGAAAAACACCATGATTATTAACTGTTCTAAAAGACAGAAGGGTCAGCATTTCTTCTGAAATTTTTTTACCGGCCCGGTGTTCTTAAAACCCCCTGCCAGTAGTATTTGTTTTCCCATTTTTTTTGGTGTTCTAATTCCAAAAAACCGGCTTATAACGCCCTTTTGAAAAAATAAGATCGAAATTTAGGGATGTGCGTTATACGCCGGGTATAAAAACGAGAGCTTTAAAAACAACGAAAGAGATGAGCATAAAACAAATTTAGTTCTGCTCATATTGAAATACTGTTTGTTTAAAAGAAATGGCATGCCTTATGAACTAAAAGAGTTGTAGTTTTAGAAGTATAGTATTTTTTCAAAAGTCTGTGGGAGATAATTACCTTGAATAAATGACTTCAAAACACAGAAGAGCATTGTATACTAAAATTTCATATTTCTTCGTAAAAAAAAGGTGGTGCGCGTTATACGGGAATTTAAATACCTTAAAATAAAATGCGTTTGATTAGTGCCTATCCCCGGATTTGGATTTTTTTAAATATAAATACCTTATTTTAAACGTCAAAAAATACCAGAAACGCAATAATGTGTGAAAGTTTGTTAATTTTGTTCCTGTACGCTTTTTAAAATTAAATTTTGTTTTTTTAAATGTTTTTTGACGTTATGTTATAAAATTATTGAAAACTTTTGGTGACTTTCTCTTAAATCTATGTATAAGATTTATAAGAAATACGTTTACCATCGGGTAAATAAATTCAAGCTTAAGTTACTGAAAGAGTTATTGCACACACACAGAAAATGTGTTATTGATTATTTTTAATATGTTTTTGATTAAAATTTTATTGTAGTGAATTCAAAATGACAAATCCCAAGCTTTATAAAAAATTCTTAAAAATTATATTTAGTTTTTTTGTTTAAGTATTTAGAAAATATCTATGAAAAATGATTTTATCTTAATTTGAAAACGAGTAATTTGCTAAATTTTCAGAATAAAACCAAAATACACTTGCAGTTTGATTTCTTAAAATTACGTTAAAAAATTTAAAGGCATTTATTAATATTAACTTTTTTACGATTATTTTGAATTCTTTGCTATTCGTAATGCGAAAAAATAATTTTCAAACATCTATATTTTATGACATTGAATTTAAAAAAAAAATACTTTTCATTAACATATAAGTTTATTGGAATAATTAGAAGTAGTTCTTTACGTCTTTTTACTATCGATAAAACCTGTTAAGAAATGTTAATTTGAAATCTACAGTTATATTATATTTTCTACGACACTGGTTGATAACTATAAGAAATTATATTAGCTTAAAGTTTTCTTTCCAAAAACAAAATAAGGCCAAACATTTACTAGACGGAAAAAAAAAATTACATCTTAAAAAGTTAAATTTAGAAATAATTTGTACATTTTTCTTACAAGCTATAATTGGGTGTGAACTTACTGTTACTGAATTACTGAGAAACTGGACAACTTTTATCCGCATTTTATGATAAGAACAGCAGCTGTATTCTTTATACAATTCATCAAAATGATCATTAAAAAAGTCATTGTGAGATTATATTTTTTGAATGTTTCCAACTCTCTTTTCTCTCCAAATCAAGATCTCCCCTTTGTCACAGTCGATTAACTTCATAATTCTGAAGCTCTGTCGGACTGTGGGGTCGACATCCGAACTGCAGTTCACTTTCCACATTAACGCCATGCTAGCGTGACGACTTAAAGCTCCGGCATATTAGTTTCCATCAGCCCTTGCTACTCGATGATCTTTAGAGATTCTAAATGGAAGATAGTTCAAAAATTCTTGTAATGTTTTCGATTCTGTGTATTGGTGATTTACTTGAATCCAAGCCGGATTCTAAAGTCTCAATGTTTTTGTGAAAACACGTTGTCATTGATTCTAAGCTGCATCCTCAATTCTCTACACATTTTTGAGAAACAATAAAAAATGTGTGAAAGATTCTTTAATATCCGGTACTTAAGAATTTTTAAAACAATTTTTATGAGAAGTAATAAGAAATTAATAGTTTATTTATTTTACCAGTTTTCAAAACTTACAAATACATACATGGAGCCTATGATTAATCTAACCGTCAATATCATGTTTCGAAAATCATTCGTCACCTCTTTGTCACAGCTGACTTCCGGAATTTTTGCTGGTGTCGCCATATTCCCGCACAGTGTCGTCTTCCGTGCCATCCAATGCATTTTATGCGACATTTTTTAAAAGAACGTACTATAGAAGAATGTTAAAGAACTATTAAAGACTGTTGAACATTTGAAAGCAAAAATTATTTCGTTTTGTTTACGCCATCGACAAGTGCCGTTTTAAGCTCATTTCGGGCCCTGGGCACTGGCGGATCGAAATTTATAACCAGAAAATCTGGTTATATATTCTGGTTTCCAATTTATTAGGGCCCTTCCAGGCTCCTGGCCGCCCACCCCAAGCGCCCAATGGATAAACCGGCTCTGCCATCGACGGATATTTGCTTAATCCGTGTCAAATTTTCAGTGGCTGCTACTCTGTTTCTGTGCTTCCTTTTCATACTTGCGTCATGGTGAACTCGTCTTGATGTTATTACCAATATCTTTGATGGTGGTTAGGTGATTAAAAGAAAGCTTATACAAAATTTTTTCCTAAATACGAGCAGACCAGGGGCGTAGCTACCGCCGTATCAATGATACGGATCCCCAAAGCTACAGGTGCCCCAACATGTGTAACCACAGTCCCACTACAGGGCTCCCACATCTAAAGAAGGTCCCCAGAGGAATTTTGATACAGGGCCCCCTCAGAGCTGGCTACAACCAGTGGAGCAGACAACAATGTTTAGGATATATATATAGACTGAATACTGGAGATAAACTACGGAAAGGAATAAGTCATCGATACTAGTGGCCAGAATGGACAGCTACATTTTTTCTTTTGAAATGAGTGAAAACTCAATTTTTCCCATCCAATAAATATTTTGCCTTCGGTTCCAAGTGATTCCTCGACTTCAGCGGCATTATCACTGGAAAAATAGTGCGGCTTAGATTCGAGGAATTACCGTAGTTGCAAGATTCGAAAGGGGTACGGTAGCCGATTGTACATGGTTGCGAGCTCGTGGTCGGCTTTGTATTATCTGATTCGTGGGTTCGAGTCTTAATGCCATTAAAACCCACCGTGTAGAGCAGGGGTGGGCAGACTTTTCCAGGGCACGCGGGCTACTTCTAATTTTTTCAAGGTGTTGGTGTCCACCCAGTAGGCGTAAGTGCAGTGAGCTAAAAGAAAGTATAAAATACAGCCGGGCCTCCATTTTACGAATTTCTCTATTTAGCGAAATTTTTCTTGAATCCAAGAACATTCTCCGATTTTCTTAGTAAAATTACCTGCAAACAGCGAAGAGCATTTTCTATACAACGAAATGTTCTCTTATGATTCGATTTTTTTCCGTATTTTTTAAAATACCGTATTTTCTCGAATCTAAGCCGCACTTTTTTTCTCAATGTTAATGCTACTGAAAAGCGGGTGCGGCTTAGAATCGAAGGAAAAAATTTTTGGGGGTATTTAGAGTAAATTCCTTCATGCATGTATTTAAAAATTTATAATACTATAAAATAATTATTCACAAAATTTCGTAAAAATTTGGGTAACGACAAGCCATTTTAGACTATTTTTTTAA
Source organism: Trichonephila inaurata madagascariensis (assembly GCA_019973955.1). Taxonomy (NCBI): domain Eukaryota; kingdom Metazoa; phylum Arthropoda; class Arachnida; order Araneae; family Nephilidae; genus Trichonephila; species Trichonephila inaurata. The sequence goes on from BMAV01014815.1 coordinate 122,873, forward strand.
TTTTTACAAAATTTGTTGAAAATTTGGGGTTGGTTTTGAACATGGCGGGTTGATTCGAATAAATACGATATTTCTGGACTTTCGTAAAATGAAATGATTATTAGGTCTTAGTGAAGGCGGCCACTCCAAAATGTCTTGGCGGGTCCATGGTCCTTCGCAATCGACTTAATGCCCACCCCGGGTGTAGAGGGACATATGTACGTTAAATCGTGTCGGGGCTCAAAGTCCTCTTATTAATGCGGTATGGAAGTGTGAAGAGTGGGTACCTGTTCACAAATGTCATCCTAGTTACTTCAAAATTACGAGGTCCTTCGCCAAAAGCAGTCATTTGCTTTCAGTGCGTCGTTAATAATTAAAAATACTATAATGTATCATTTAGGCCCAGTGGTCGAGTGTATCGCGCTTCCACACCACTGGTCCGGGTTCTATTCCTGGGTAGGGCAAGTTTGACTCAGCTTTTCATCACCATTGCAGTGGGACGATAAATGAGCACCAAGCGTGCTTGGACTTTGTGGAGACTCACTTCCAGACTGACCATCGGGACATCTGCTCATGCAGCTCAGACCCAATAGTCACACACCATACTGAGGTTGGGCACAGTAGGCCCTGGCCCACTGTGGGCTTGTTGTAGGATTTGGGTTATAAGTTTATGTTCAACGTATTGAGAGGTAAATGATTACCGGGGTAATCGCCATGAAGTCGGGCACCAAGCTGCATAAAATCTTTCCAATTGGTTGAGCCAGCACACAATGAAGAACGGCCAAAGCTGAGAACCGATATATATATCGTATATATGCCTGTCATAGTATTTGTTTTGAAACACTTTAAAGTCTCCTATCTTTAATAAGAAGTGATCGTTTCGGTTGATAGCATTTGCTGTGGTAATTTAAAAACCTCGAACTTGATTGTTTTGCATATAACCCTGTTGCAAACCGCTGAATAGTTTTACTCTGATTGGATGCACTGTAATCTGCGCAAAGATTCTTGGGGAAACCTGGCTTTGATATTTAAAATCGCCAGATAATACAATTTGAAACCACGTTTTAAAAAATGCGATTTAATTTTACTTATTCATGAGAATTTTAAAATTATTAAGGATTTTCTTTTTTAAGCTGTAAGATTTTTTGGGAGGTTTAAATAAATAAATAGATGCATGTTATAGATCTTGTCCAAATCGGAACGATAGAAGAATAAAAGTCATCACATAGATTTCAGTATTGATATCAATTTTTTGTAGTTTGAGACAGAGTGATTACTGAAGTTTAGTCTTTATATTTTGTTGTAGTTTGTGGAGCAGTGTTTCTCGAACTTTTGACAAATGTGTACCCCTCCTATAATTTTCGTAACGCTGATTAACCCTTGTAAAAAAAAATGGATGCATTTTAATAACAAGCAAAATATATTTATTTATTCTTTTTTTTGTGACATATACAAAATAATAAGGAAAGAGAAATAAAATTATTCATAATGATATAAATAAAAGTTATATATTATACACAACATTTATTTGAATTAATGAGAAGGATGAAATGGTTTGTGCTGAGATGACAGATTGTCATCATTTGATTCTCTGGTTGTTAATTTTAATCTGAATTCGGTTCCACGTCCAATAGTCTGTTCCTTTTTACCGACTTAACGTCTACAAATGATGTAAAAGCAAGTTCACATAAATATGAAGTTGGAAAAGGCAGGATATATCTCAGAACTCTTTCTGTTAAAACCGGATACACATGTTACATTTGTAACCAGAATGATGTTAAAGTACACTCATATTATTTTTCAAGAATCCGTCCGAAGCCAATTCCAATTGCTTTTCTTCCGCATGCGACAAATCTTCTGTCATTGATGTTGAGTTAATATTAAACGGATATCTTATCCATTCAATATTTTTTTTCAAATCAGGGAAACAGTTTTTCAAACCCACTTGTAAACTCCTCAAATGCAGTGTTGTGCATTTCAGTGAGTCTGTAACGAAGTGTAGTATATTCCGGTCATATTACACCGGACTATCTCTCGCCTCACAAGACTGTCTTGACTTCTAAGAACGTAGAATTAGGCGTATCTAAACACGGTGTAGTGCATATCCCATCAAACTCCGGCGCAATGCGTAACCCGGGGGTTACGCGTACCATACTTTGGTAAACACTGACTTAAGAGTGTCGAAGTCTGTTACCAGGGCTTCAATTGCGTAGCTTTTGTATTAAGCTAATCAAACAAATCAAATACTTCTTTTTTTGGGATCGTGATCCATACTCCGTTGAGAATTTATTTATTTATTTATTTTTTTAGAAAGGACTATATATCGAGTGGGGACGTTTAAAGAGATAAGCACACAAGGCCATGAAGGGTCACCCAAGAGAAATCTGCCAAGATTATTTAGGGGGCCCTGGGCCCTTAAATACCAAAGTAAGGCCCTACTAGGATTATTTAAAAACGAAAGACGGTGTACGCATTTGATGAATACTCGGTATAAAAGATAATTTGTGCTGGGACAAATAAATGTGCACGATTCTCAATCTCAAAAACCTAGGCACAAACCGGCTCGACCGATGGCCCACACTTCGACTAAATGAGTTGAATGATTGCTTATGAAATTAGACCTAGGACTAGACATGGACAACTGTCATCGCATAATAATGCAGTCTTACTACTTTGGCCACTTGACATGCAGTTTGAAATTCTCTGTTTTTTGGTGAATATGTTCGGGGATAATATTTGACCACATTAAAATGATTTGAATCGTGATCTTATTAAGACAGAGTCGAGAACAGACGAACCTGTGCAGAAACTGAGACCCCTGGGCCCAGTTGTGGCTATGCCTTTGGAACGCGTCCCTGTATACAATTATTTAAAAATCCATGATTAAAATTCTATTTTTGTATTTCTCTTCTGTAAAAAGAATAAGAGACATGAATAAGCTGCTTCTCACAAAAAGTAACTCAAGTCTACTGATACTCTTACCCGAGAATTAAAATTAGTAAAGAAAACCAAACGTGTTTAAAACCAACATTGTAAATAGGGACTCGAATTAAAACAATGAACTGGCAGAGCTAAATCCACCAAAACTAGCCCCTTGTCTTGGTCCTGACGCGCAATAAATCAGTACATTGATAAATGACTGGCGAAAAACCGTTTGAAAACCTACTCGCTTTTAATTGAAAAAAAGCTCTTGGTAATCCATTTTTGCTTAGCCAAATTCGTCAGCATACGTCATCCAAAGGGTGAAACCATCACGTCAAAAAGCTACAATGAGAAGAGCACTTTCAATTAACTTAGCTATTCCCCCATTGATGGAATATTTTCGCTCTCTTCATTCACATACACACTATTAGTAACACATACTGTGCAGTAAATGGGATGCTTTCGTTTCAGACACATCAGGTGGATATAGAGTGATAATGGGTAGAGGTAGGAACAATGAGACTTTACTAGAACACGTCTGGGGTAGGGTAAAATTTTGAAGGAAAAAAAATAAATGGCTTTGTTGTCAGTTCTGGACAACACTTGATGCTGCATTATAAACTAACAATAGGAAAGAAGGATGTATAAAGTTGCTTTTAGAGGCCTTACGTTAAAAAAGGTTTCAAAAAAGGGATATGTAACGTTTTAGAAGGGGATGACTCGGAACTTTGTGAAAAGTATTCAACAGTTTATTACTCTCTTTACTTTCCTTCGTATTTTCATTTTTCTTCCAACTTTCACGAGCGCACAGGCACTAACCAGGGTTCTAAGAAACTGTTTAAGTGAAAGCAATGTCACAGCAGGAGCCAGTTGGTATAATATTAATACCATACTCAAATAAAAGTGACTGTTATTTAGGATTATCCGACTAGTAGTAATTTTTTGAAAAACGGAGATATGGAGATTTTTGTGGTTTTAGATTTATTTAGTACACATTTTAAGAAAAAGCTAAAATTAAAGGAAGAAAAATTATTACTACTAAAGAATGGGTAAAATTGACCAAAAATTACATAAGTAGGGCCCTTTATTATTGCTAATGATATAAATTCAGGTGGTTTTCAATTTTGATGTATTGCTTGCTATTCCTTTTGATGACCTTCAGGATAGTAGATATTTTAACACTTTGCAAAACTAAGGCACTTTATCTTGGTTATTATGTAAATTTCTTTTTATAAGACTGGTAGTTATTTATCATATATAAGAACTGGAAATTTTTGTAATACAAAACAGTGATTGATAAAACTGAAACACAAAAGCCACTTCTACTGTTATACAGAACATTAAAAACAACCCAGCAAAATTATTTTAAGCACTTGAGCAGTCGCTGTCCCCGTTTGAACTTTTCGAAGGCATCACATTTCGAGGATAAAAATGCATTTTAAGTTCAACATCTTATGCTCAGAATTGTGGCATCTGCTTTTACAAAACTTGGTTTTGTTTCTAGTGAATAGTAAATAAAAGGAAAGTATTTTATAAAGCTAATATGAGATGTCCTGTAAATATAATTATGTTTATTCATTTGAAAAATGGTACGGGGTTTATCGGATACCTTAAGTCATGGTTCTTCTGACTTTTTGTTCGCCGTGGCCCCCTCACAGTATCATTCTGACATCTAGGATCTCCCAAGATTTTGAACACACCTTCCTGACTCCCAACACATGACTGAGTGATTTAAACATTCCCTCAATAATTCTTAAACTGCCTCTGCTACTTCTACAGAGCTTTTTAACACTTTTTTTTCCTCCTGTAAAACCAGTAAGCATCGTTCAGTGCTTCTCAAATGGTACGACCAATATTAATCTGAAATTTTTCATCAGCGCCCCATCCACCTCCATGGGTATATAATGCATTGAATTCAATTATGCTATACTTTGACCTGCTAAAGCTACATTACGACTTTAACCTCTTAGGTGCCACTAGCGTAAATATACATCTCACTCAATCAGTGCATTAAATGCCCCGGACGCATATATACGTTTTTCAGAAGTACGATCTTTTTTGTGCACTGCTGTCGTGAATTATTTCGAAAGAGGTTGGACAGCAAGGACCTGCTAGAAGTGTTTTGCGAAGGATTTATATATCGGAGGATTTCCATAATTGTATGCCTTTTCCCCCCTACCCCAATATATCACATACGCGTGCCTGCATAGATAACGGAGGCATTGGGGTGCGAATTGTGTAATTTTAATCGGCAGTTCTTGGTTATTTATAAACCGTAAAAATTATTAAGATAAGTGTTAATTTTTGTACATATATGTACATTTTTGACAAGCCCATGAGGGTGAAGGTAATAATTAAATTTTTTCTTAGCTTGGTATTGTTGAATTAATTATAAAATACATTATGTTGATGTTTTAAGTGTACATTATATCCCAATTTGTGAATGTTAATTTAAAAATTTGTATATATATATATAGGACTCATATCTCTCTCTCTCTCTCTCTCTCAGAATGTATCTCTCTCTCTCTCTCTTATTTGTTTACTTTTAGGAAATTCATAATAATTGTAGTAATCTTTTGTTCTCGTCTTATCAATATGCTCGCGCCCCCCTCGTAGAGTTATCACACCCCTCTAGGGGGCATGCCCTGCAGTTTGAGAAATTCTGAACTAATTAGTAAATATTACGTTGTAGTTATGGCTATATCAGAGGCTTACTGGAGGGTCCCTGAGTCGTCAAGCTCAACTTCCCCTCAAGGCAGCGGTACGCTCGATTTACCGTCTTATGTACGCCAAGTACGTAAAATTTAAATATTGGTTGTCTAATAATTAATTATATTAATGAATGTTTGATGTGTAAGTGAGGTACACACCACTTCCATGTTTTTGTTCCCGAAATCAAAATATCCGAAAAGGAGGAAATATCAATTTGGGGCGAAGCGAAGTAATTGGAGCCATGATACGTGAATGGAGTGGACTTACCCAGCCCTGGACTTTTCCTCCACACCTAGAATTCCATAGTAATGGCCAAGCAATTACCTTCCATCAAGTACAAAACAAATTAAAGATTTTCTGCACATTGAAATGCATTGTTCTGAAATGTAGTTCTTTCATTGGGCGCAATTTAGTGGTCTAGTCATGATGCTCATCTTTCAGTTTTTCTAAGGTATTTCAGAGTCTGTAAAAGGGAAATAATAATATTAAGTACTTGAACTCTTAGAAAAGCCCTAGGACTAGAAGTCCCTGTATCCTGACATTCGGAACCCGTTGCTTAAATAAGTAGTTTCAGTAAGGAGTTATTAAAAAAGTTTTAATTCAGTATATATTTAAGAATATCTAGGATCTGATTAAATGTTTGATTTCCTGATGCGTTTAATTTCATATGCATTACTGTTATATTAATTACTGTTTAATGGTTTAAATTCGATGACGGTCGCATGATAAAAACAATCACGAGTTCTCCATTGAATTCAAATTTGACGCTAGACTTTTACTTTCTTTAAAATTTAGATACAATTTTATTATTCTTCAAGAAGATTTTAAAAATTAAAAAAAAAGTACTTTTATCATACGCGCGCGTACTTTTAATTCAAATGCATTTTATTCCTATGTGCATTATTATTGTCTACAAATACATATATGCTTTTTAAAAGAATCTGCAAAAAGTAAAAATTGGCAACATCGAAGTGTTTGAATTTATTGGCTGAAAACACGTGTTTGCTTTGATCATGTGGCTATGACGCCACATAAATTTTTGAATTGATTGGCTGAAAACGCGTGTTTGGTTTCATGTGACTAGGATGTCACATGAATTTAGCTAATTATGTTTTAAATTGCCACTGAAACCGTAGAATTGAACATATAAAAAAATTAAAATGTCAAACTGCTTTTTAAGGGGAAAAAAATGAATGCAATGCAAGATTATTGAAACAAGGAAATATATCCGTTTTAAATGAGTTGTTATAAAATTAATAAAAATAAGATTCTGAAGAGAATTTAACGTCTAGATATTAGACAAGAAGCGTCCTCAGGTGCCTGATTTCCAGCTCAACTTCAAAACCAAGAATACTTTTCCCTTATAAGTTTCGGGAGAATGAAATTACATTTTTATTGAGAGAATACCAAAATAATTTTCTGAGGTAAGGGGATTAAAGGGAGTGCTTCCAGGGTTTTAATTCGAAACGATTTAATGATCAATTTAATGGAAATATGGATCAATGTATAGTTCATATGCTGAAGAAATACAGCCATATTTCTTTAAATTTCAGGGGTACAAACTTCAAGTTTTGAGGACCCAGCCAATTAGGAGCGATTTCGAGCCAAATTCCAGAAAGAATCCATACCCATACTGCAGTACCAGTACCGCATTATCACCTCCCCACTTCGATTTCCTCCTGAAATATCCCTTTTTAGAAATTTCAGCACTTTCCACAGAAGAGATTAAAATTGCCAGAAATGCAGAGACGTAAAATCCCATCCGGGGCCATCCTAGGAATTCATATTTTTATTCAAGTCGTCAGATTTTGTCATTCGACTTCACTTCAAAATTTACCAAAAGGCGTATTGTTGTTTGACTTATAATCATCGAGTGTCGTTATTATGTTGTTTCAAATAGAATGTTGTTTCAGTAATAGAACTATCTTGTAATTTTGCTGTACTCCTAACGTTAAATCTTTTCTATAAATAGTTTAGTCGATCTAATTTTGCACTACATGCGCTCCCTCAAAATCGTAATTTTTAAATTGGGGTGAGAATAATTGCATGTTGCTGCCAGACTTCAAATGCACTTAGAAATCTTCAACCAGAAGTAGTCACACTTATAACAACATTTTTAAGGTTCTTCTGATTCCGGAACAGATTTTTAAAGGCGCATAAATAGATTTTCATAAAAGTGTCACTTAGGTGCAGATACATGTATAAAAAGAGCTGTTTTGGGACATTTTTGACAATTTTTTTATTTAAAACTACAATATTTCCGGCTAAAATTAACTTAGAATAACCTTTTTCAAAATGTTCTATTTTTGTGAAAAGTAGCTTCTTTTATTATAATATTATGCCTATATGTTTGACTCAGACCTGTACAGAGGCTCAACTATGAACTTTGGAAAAATTTGCAATTCATTTTCCGAGTTACAATCGCATTTAAATAAATTATCCGGCGTTTTGCACTTTCTTAAAATTTCTCCCCTCTGTTGTGTAGAAATCCATCGGGATAAATCCATACCACCAGAGATTCATCCCATCAAATTTCAAAAATTCAGCCCCGGTGAGGGCCTCATATTTTGCCAGAGTCCTGCTTACTTGGGGAAAGCCCTCATCAATACACCGAACCAAGAATAATTAATAGAAACATTTTCACAAGGAGAATGTTATATAAAATTGGTGAATGAATTTTGTCCAAGAATATGGTACTTAAATAAGTACGCATTCTAACACTATTCTTAAAAAGAATTTTATATACATTTCATAATCTGGACGCCTAAAAAATGTCCATCCATCAAAGCCATCCATTTTCCATAAGCACTTGCAGAGAAATCTTGCCGGGTTTTCAGGAACCACAGTAGTCGGATACCTTAAACACATGATTACTAAATTTTTAAAACCCTCACCATAAATTCGATAAGTGATTCTCGATCTTTAACGTAAGGGCAGTTTTCAAGCAAAAGGTTCTCAAGTTTATTTCTCGTATGCAAATTTTACTATCTCACTCCAAGAGAGAATTAACGCGATTTTGCCATTTTGTATTAACGCCCTTTAGTGGTTTTAGCCAGAGGAGTTCTGAGAGAGAGGTCTAGGACCCATTTATCCAGAAATTTCATACGGGGCCCATACGGGAAAATAAAAAAAAGAAATGAGTGCCTCATTCAAATTGAGATTTGTTTAGAAGATTACCAAAGTATTACTTTTCGTAATTTACGGGAATTGCATCATCATTGAGTACGGCCGAGTACCGAGTGAAGTGGCCTACGCCCCTCGGGGATCCACAAACAAAACCCACCGATTGTACTACATCCGAAGATAAAATCAAGTTCGGGAATTCACCAAGGTGGTACACCACCGACCAAAATCGAATGGGTCATGGGGTCAGTCAGGAGCCTAAAGTGGCCCGCGATTCCCGGTGCTTTCAGCCTGGAAGTATGGTTGTAAAAGTCCTGTTACGCCCGCGGAGGTGGGCTGACAAATGTAAAGAGGATCCAATACATGCCGATTTAGGAATCATGAGTCAAGTAGGTATGGAAGTTTGATGGATATTTAAATCTTTCTTGATAACTGATCGTGATTTACAGAAGTTATGAGGTACGTCGCAAATAGACCACGTATTGCTTTGGAGTGCGACGTTAATCCAAACTTTATCAAATGAAAGTCATATATAGGGCACTACAAGGCCTCATTTTGGCATGAGGTGGTCGTTCGGAAAGTGGGTTGCGGGATTCTTTTTAGGAGACCAAGAGTAAGTTCAAAAACAAGACGTATCGTCGAAAATTATTAGCACAATAATACAGCTTGCGTAAAGGTGACGTTAGTATAATGTATCTATCTATAACAAAATAGATTCATGTATTTCATACATGTAAAGTTTTTAATAAATTGTTTCAAATTGGGAGACTAGCATTTAATGATTAGATGTAGCATTCGATACAAAGTTTGGCAAAATAGAGGTCTAAACTTTGAGTCTATTGACAGGGCCGTTTTTTACCTCCACACCTCCACCCTAGGCATCTAAACAGTACGCCCCCTCCCCCACAATTTTCCGGCTTGCACCCCTCCTTCAGTTTTTGCTGGCGGGGTTTTGAGTTTCCAGGGAGGGATTTTCCACATGCTCTTATATACACTCCAGTAGCGCAATAGCGCACAGAAGAGTCGCTTCCATTTCTGGTGTGGTGTCCTGGACTGGCAACCGGCAGCCAATAAGAAGGGTAGTGGCATGTTTTTGTAAACTCCTCTTGTTCATTTCTTACTTTGCAACAGCACGGACCCTCCTTTTTGTAAATTAGTACAGTAAATAAGTAAAAATCCGTTTGCAATTACAATATAAGTGCACACATTGAAATGTTTTAAACTTATTTTATTCTGTCTTTTTCTTTGCATATCGTTTTACTACATTTTACTTTTGGAACATCCTTATTCTTTGTTGAGTCCCGCTATCGTGTGCTTGCGCCAACAAGGGCGCAGTACCAGCAAAATCGCCCCTCAAGGCTACACGCGGAGCACGTGCTCGTTAAATCAATTAAGGTCACAAAGTCTTGTGGAATCACGAGTGCAGGAAACTGGAGAAAATTTACCTCCCAGGAATTCGGGGGTTTCATGCGCCCTAAAGAGGTGGTAGGAGTGGAGATAGGTGGTGTCGCCATCTATCGTTCCTTCGGGACCTATACGAGCTAAATCGTACTGTCACCTGTAGCGGTGTAAGGCCTCGTAGCCAACGACAGGCGTACTTCTAGCACATTGCCATGATGGTTTTGTATGGGCCTCGATCTGACTATGTCGGAACGGGATGGCAACGACAACTGCAAGAGTTTTCCCGAGTTCTGATCATTGCAAAATTGTTAATGACATCATTGTAATTAATATCCATTGTAATATCATTTTGAGTGCATAAATACCGATGAACTGTTCAGCATTTCTTTCCCTTATTCAGTTACCCACCTCAAACCTGGGTCTTTGCGCTCTCGTGGGGCAGGAGATAAACATTGATTCGTTTTAGCGGTGGCGTTCGCTGTAATTTAAATTTTTTTCCCCTTTTTTCGCCCTCCAGTTTTTTACGTCCCCAAATCTTTTCCGCCATAGGCGTATTGCCTGGATAAGTTAGACGGAAAGAGGGCCTTATTGATAACGTTAACTTGAAATGAGACGGAAATTGTGTATCAAATCATACATTGAAACAAAATTACTGAAATCGTTCGGTATTCGTGAGACTAGCTTACGCAATCTAGTTTAGGAATTAAATATGCAAAAACCTGCATAAATATCATCAGTAAAGTGGAACAATTAAATTTCCTTTTTTTACCCTTTACCATTTCCAGCTGTCTCTGAAGAAATGATTGATGGCCGTTGTGAGCCTTTTTCAATATAGAATCATGTAGGTGCAGCTTCCTAATCACTGGTATTGGACGTCTAAATACGAGATCTAGGATTACCGTAAGCCAGGCCCAGAGTCCGTGATTACCAGGTTTTCCACCTCCATCACGGGGAAATGGGAAGCACATGCAATCGCCCTACCGCCAGCTCAATTCCGTCGCCAGAGCCAGGAATCAGGAATGTCAGGGGTACTACATCCCACATCCCAAAACACATCCCAGGGAATTCAAACCGAGTGCATGCATGTCATTTGGTAGCGACAAGAGTTTCCGACAGCCCAATCCAGTAGTAGAATTTCTCAAGAGAAGAATCCGAATGCTCATACTAAAATGGCGTTAAAGTCAAGCCTGTGAAAATATTTTCCTCAACATCAATTACATGGATTCTCAAATTTGTAATCACTAGAGGGACTGCTCGCTGACTTTTGCCGGAAGAATCGCTGTGACCTTGATGAAATAAAGGGTTACTTCAGATTAAATAATATGGTGTCCTTTCCACTAAGTGCTTTAATACTATTTCGGGGAATATAAGATGTAGTAGAGCATGGAGCAGAATAGTTCTGCTGGTGTCTCATTACCAAGGGAGCTCGTTAGAGTTGCCGGAATGGGTTCTTGAATCAACTGCACGTCTGTTTTGTTTTAATTATTTCGTTTCACGCTTTTCAGTGTTGCCGCAGTTATTGAAGGTAGAATTACACCACTGATGATTTGGAGCTTCGTCAGGTGAGAAATAAAAGGAGAATTATCCATAAAGGTTAAGAAATGTTTTTGATACGATTTATTTCACCATTTCTCTCTCTGTGGCTCTTTTTTCTTTTTAGAATACAGTTTTATTATTGTTTTTAATTCACGGTTTTGTTATTCTGGTATTTGGCTCTTCCGCGTTTTTGAGAAGGATGTTTTGAAACGATCACCGTTTTCATCCACCAGGAAGAATTCGATTCATTCAGTAAGTAAGGAGAGTATTGATTCGGTACAATTAAAGGGTTCGCGTTTTGCGCAGAAGGGGCCAAATTTAAATGATTCCGGACGAAATACCCTGATTTTCAAAACCAGAACTCAAAATTACCGGGATTCAAGTGTTGAGGGACCAAGATTCAGCTAGGTCTACGCACTGCTCTTTGGATTTTCAACCGCTACGTCAACATGAGGACAAAAAGGAACCTCGACGGGCCATAATGTGGATCCAGCCTCTTAATACTTTGGTTTTCGAAGTGATATCCAAGCACCAAACTTGCGAATAGAAGTGCAATATGTTCCGCATTTTACTCGAGAATCTTATTCAAACTATGAATTCTAAGCCGCACCTATTCTATACGTTTTTTTGAGAAAAAAATAAAAACAATGTGTAAAGGGAGACTCTCATTGATTTCTCCGATACTAAAAGTTAAATTATAGGTTTAATAATTAATTTATTTTACCAGTATTAAAGTTTCTAATACACACATGAACCTACTGTTAACAACCGTCCATATATGTTTCGAAAATCATTCGTCATTCCCATTGTCACAGCTGGCTTCGAATAGGTAATTGCGTCGCCATTTCTTTTCAGGTGTATTCACCATCGAACTGCATTTGTTATGCGTTTGTCTGTAGATTGTTGAAGGTTAATTAGTAGATTATTGTCGGGAACAATATATCATTTTGCTTACGCTTCATTGATGCAATATTTAGTTTCATTCTTGTCGAATGTTCACCAACTGACAGTTGAATCTGTTTTTGAAGGGGTGGGAACTGAATTTCCAGCACTAATTCAACAAACGGTACACCGCGCTACTGAGCCCCTACCGAAGCCGCACCCAATTTTCAGTACCGTGGCACCAGTAGGAAAAATGGTGCGCGTCTTGTTCGTCTTGAATTAACGGAAGGTTTTCACTTCAGACGCGTTTATTTCTTAAAGTACTCCATTTTTGCAAAAAATTTAATCACGTTCATTTTATTAGAAATTCGGGTTCCATAAAGGAAGGGAATCACACAGAATTCGGTGAAAATCGATTTAGTAAATACTTAAAGCCGCGTGAAATCATGAAATATATTTTTCGTTAACTTGATTCTTCAATAGAAAATACGCACGCATAGTGACGGGGATCAGTTTTCTCTTAAAAATTATTTAATTCATCTGTTGTCTAAGTTTTTTTTTTTTTTTTAAAAAAAAATTCAAGCTATTACCTAGAATGTTTTTTTTTAAATTACATCCCATGATACATTTTTAGAGAGTTATTCGAAAACAAATATACTTTAAAAAATGATGGTAATTAGGAAACTGTAATGCTTACAAAAATGAATATTACAGAATGCACCCTCCAATGAGTAGCTCAGGGGAATTCAATTGTGTGGATGACTATATGAACGTAACAAATTTTAAAATCAAATAATCCTTATTTTTTTAAATCACATATTTACAAATCCTGGCTTGCACTGTTTTCATTTTTGAGTTAAAGTTTTTAGGAGGTACGAACGAGGAACTTAACTTAAAAAACTCACGGATGAACTTCATATTTATTCAATCCGGCATACCCAAAATGGGTGCCATACCCAGCACACCCCACAGAGTTATAACCGCACTTCTGTGACAAAATAAGATTTTAATCCAAAATGGTTTTTATCGATTATCCAAATGTTTGCGGTTGCTATAATTTTAAAGTTGAGAAACAATAAGAATGGAATAATTAATTTGTTTTCCCAATATTAAAAACTTTTGTACGAATACACACACATGTACTATAGTTGCTGTAAACGGAAAGCGGTATCATGTTCTGTTCACTCCTTCCATTCTAAATAGCGTCCGACTTTCCAGTAGTATTAACACGGGAAAGAAAAAAAAAAAGTGCGTCTTTAGATTCGAATAAAAATAACGTCATTTTCTAACAAGTAGTCATATATTTATGAAATTCAAAATTAAAATGCTTGAAGTATGTCATGACCAGGGGTTAAGCCAGAACAACTATGGGTTAACGAGTGCCATTTTTCCCAAAAGAACTTGATGGGGGTATGGAGCGTACTTGCGTCAAAATAATTTTGACTTGTGGTTGTGGAAAATAATAAAACCAAATACCTAACACACAAATTTGTTTATTTACTACAGAAATACATTTTGTATTTTATGGTAAACCTAAGTGTTTTAGTTAAGTGTGAAATTCAAATTCACATATAAAAGTAACATACAGGGTATTGATTTCTGCTATTTGCAGAGATAAGATGACAAATAAATAATATTAGGATTAGGATTTAGATGCTACTCTTTTAGCAGAATACATGGCGTTTGAATTGGAATTATCTACTTAAATGATTTTTAAAGCGCGTGGCAATGTTATTTCATCTGCAGGAAGGCTATTATTCCCTGACTCAGGCGGTAGGCCGGTGAATATGGGATTTGAAATAGCATGGGCTGGCCTTCTTCTTCCAAATAGTTAAACCCATTCCCCTCAGGAATCGGAATTTAATGTTTCAAAATTTCGTTACTGGCATTTTACTTTTGTACTTGCTAATCTTTCTGCTTCAATCAATGTTTTTCCTTGTTTCCAATAGGGTTTTGAAAAAGTCCTAGTGCCACTGATGACTGACAATATAGAGAGGATCATATACGTTGAATCTTTTGATGTGGTATGCAAGTTAGGTGAGGGGGCTAGCTAAGATGTCGTCTTCGTCACTTGATCGTGGTTTAAAGTTGTGAGGTACGTCGCAAATAGACCACGTGTTGCTTTGGAGTGCGACGTTTATCCAAACTTAATCAAGTAAATAAAATCTGTCGAGGCACCAAGGCCTCATTTTGGCATGAGGTGGTCGTTCGGAAAGTGGGGTGCCAGCTCTTTTTTTAGACCGTGGTTAAAAAAACGAGGCACATCGTCAATTGTGCTGTGTAGCTTTAAAAGGTGACGTTAGTAATGTATAACAAAATGAATTCCATGTATTTCTATACACATTTAAAAGTTTTTAATAAATTGTTTCAAATTGAGAGACTGGCATTTAATGATTAGATGTATTTTATTCGATAAAAGTTTGTAAAATAGGGGAAATTTGGAGTCTATTGACAGGGCCGTTTTTCACCTCACCTCCACCCTAGGCACCAAATTGTTAGCCCCCCCCCCCACAATTTTCAGAACACTTGCCCCTCCTTCAGTTTTACCTTTTTTGTTGGGCGGTTTTTCCCCTTCACTTTTACCCTTTATGTTTTTTTCCCTTTTGGGAGAGTTTTCCATTTTCCCCCAACTGGGGTTTTCCTGACTGGAAAACCGGCAGCCGAAAGGGGAAATAGTCGTTTTTGTCCCCTTTTGTTCATTTCTTATTTTTACGGCAACACGGACCCTCCTTGTAAATTAGTACAGTAAATAAATGAAATCGTTTGAATTACAATATAGAGTCACATTATTGTATGAAATGTTTTAAACTTGTTTATTCTAATCTTTTTCTTTGCATATCGTTTTACTACATTTTACTTTTAGACATCCTTATTCTTTGTTGAGTCATTTTATCATTTACTTGCATAACAAAGGGACGTACCCAAAACCCCCGAGTAGCGGGGAGGGCCCTTAAATCAGTGGGTCTGGGTGGGCGAATCAGAGTGCAGGAAACTGGAGAAATCCCCCCCAATTCAGTTTCCCCCTGCCTAAATTGGGAGGTGGAGATAGGGGGTGTCGCCATCTATCGTTCCTTCGGGAATTTCTCCGATCTAAATCGTACTGTCATGTATGAGGCTCGGGGTTGCCAACGACAGGCGAATTTTTAGCCCATTTAAGAGAATTTCGGGCCACAATCTGACTATGTCAGACAGGTGGCATGAGCAACAAAAAAACAGGTTTTTCCCGAGTTCTGATCATTGCAAAATTGTTGATGACATCATTGTAATTAATATCCATTGTAATATCATTTTTTGAGTGCATAGCACCATTAAACTGTTCAGCATTTCTTTCCCCATATTAGGTCTTATTTCAGTCTTTACTCTCTTTAAGGGCAGAGATGCTTCTCTCGTGATTCGTTTGGCGGTGGTACGTTCTCTGTAACTTAAATTTTTTTCCCCTTTTTTCGCCCTCCAGTTTTTTACGTCCCCAAATCTTTTCCGCTATTGGCATGGGCCTAGTGTGATTAAACGGAAAAGAGGACCTTATTGATAACGTTAACTTGAAAAGACGGAAATTGTGTGTCAAATCATACATTGAAACAAAATTACTGAAATCACTGTTCTGAGACTAACACAATGTTTAAGAATTATGTAAACCTTATAATAATATCAATAAAATAGACATTAATTCCTTTTTTTTTACCCTTTACCATTTCCACCTGTCTCTGAAGAAATGATTGATGGCCGTTGGGTTTTTTCCCAATATAGAATCATGTGGGGCGGGCCTTCCCCTAACCACTGTTGGGGACCCCGTCAAATACGAGCGTTTTCCGGATTATGTGGCCAGTCATGATTACAGGTTTCCTATCAAATAGGAAACTTTGTATCTTACACCAACAATTCGATATGACGAATCGAATGTCAATTTCTCCAGCATCCAACACATCAATTCGGCAAGTGCATATCTCATTGTGCTAAACCAGTTCCGACATGATGTGTCTGAATTTCTCAGAAGAGATCGAATGCCTCTTTTAAAAAAAATGGCGTTAGTCTTCGTAATGTTCTAATAATTACATGATTCTCATTGTAATCACTAGAGGGAGCTGCTCGCCTTGACTTTGCCGGAAGAACCTCATGTGACCTTGATGTCAAGGTTACTGATTAAATAATGTGGTGTCCTTTCCACTAAGTGCTTTGTACTGTTCGAGATATAAGATGTATTAGAGCATGAGCAAATAGTTCTGCTGGTGTCTCTCATTACCAAAGGAGCTCGTTAAGGTTGCCGAGATAGGTTCTTGAATCAACTGCACGTCTGTTTGTTTTAATTGACTCGTTTCCTTTTCAGTGTTGCCGCAGTTATTGAAAGGTAGAATTACCACTGATGATTTGGAGCTATTAGATGAAATAAAAGGAGAATTATATAAAAGAGGAGTTGAAATGTTTTGATACGATTTATTTCTCGCTTCTCTCTCTGTGCTCTTTTTTTCTTTTTTGAATGAGTTTTATTATTGTTTTTAATTCTGGTTTTTGTGTTATTCTATTTGGCTCTTCACGTTTTGAAAGGATGTTTTTTTAAGGAAACGATACTTTTCATCTGAAGAATTCCGTTGTTATTAAAGTAGAAGTACATTGATTGTTTATTAAGTTCACGTTTTGGAAGCTGCACGAAGGGCTATTGGCGTTGGACCTTCTAATTTTAAACCGACAAAATTGCAATTCAAGTATTGAGGACAAAAATTCAACTGGTCCCCTTTCTCTGCTGATTTCAACACCACGTCAACATGAGGACAAGGAACCTCGACAGATATAATATGGATCAGCCTCTTAATACTTTGGTTTTTCAGTGATATCGAAACTCAAATTTGCGAATAGAAGTGCAATATGTTCCGCATTTACTCGAATCTTATTCGCCATCAATTCTAAGCCGCACCCCCTATTCTCTACACGTTTTTGAGAAAAAAATAAAAACAATGTGTAAAAGGCTCTCATTGATATCCGATACTAAAGAAGTTAAAAAAAAAATAAGGAGAAATTATAGGTTAATAATAATTTATTTTACCAGTATTAAAAAGTTTCTAATACACACATGAACCTATAATTACTCAACCGTCCATATCATGTTTCGAAAATCATTCGTCATTCCATTGTCACAGCTGGCTTCGGAATAGGTGATTGCGTCGCCATTTTCTTTTCCGGAGTCGTATTCCGTGCCATCCAACGCATTTGTTATGCAACATTTTTTAAAAGATTGTCTCATGGAAGAATGTTAAAGAATTATTGTAGATTGTGTGTTTTAAACATTGGCAAAATTATATCATTTTGCTTACGCCATTGATGTATATTTGTTTCATTCTTGTCGAATGTTCTGTGACAGTTGAATCTTTTTTGAAAGGGGTGGGAACTGAATTTCCCTAATTCAACAAACATTTTGCCTTCTATTCTAAGCCGCACCCAATTTTCAGTACCATTAACAATGGAAAAATAGTGCGTCTTTGATTCGAGTAAATACGGTTATTAACAGAAGGTTTTTCACTTTTGAATAATTTATTTCTTAAGTACTCCATTTTTACAAAAATTCAATCGTTCATTTTTATTAATTAGTTTCTCAGGAGGAATCGCTTAATTCGGTGAAAATCGTTATTATGCAAACGCGTGAAATCCTTGAAACTCATTTTTCGTTAACTTGATTCTTCAATAGAAAATACGCATAGTGACGGGGATCAGTTTTTTTTCTCTTAAAAATTATTTAATTCGTAATTCATCTAAGTTTTTTTTTTAAAAAATTGAAACCATTTTGAATGTTTTTTTTTAATTATATGATACATTTTTAAAGTTATTAACAAATATATTTTAAAACCTTGTTAGGTAATTAGAAACTGTAATGCTAAAAAATGAATATTACGAATGCACCTCCATGTTGCGCTCAAATTGTTAGTGACATGGGTGACTATATGACGTAACCAAATTTTAAAATCAAATAATCCTTATTTTTTTAAATCATATTTTACAATCTAGCTTTGTTTTATTTTTAAAGGGATTAAAGTTTTGGAGAAATTTTGTTTGAACTTAAAAAAAACTCACAGTAACTGTATTTATTCCAATCCAAGGCGCCATCGATTGTATACCGCTTCCCAAATTCTCAACACATTTCTGTGACAAAAAAAAAAAAATATTGTCAAATGGTTTATCGATATCCGATATTTACGAAATTTATTAACAATTTTAAAGTGAGAAACAATAAGAAGCGAATAATTAATTTGTTTTCCCAATATTAAAAACTTTTGAATACACACATGAGCCTATAGTTGCTGTAACCGACAGTATCGTGTTCTGTTCCTCCTTCCATTCTAAGCAGCGTCCGATTTTCAGTATTATTAACACAAAGGAAAAAAAAAGTGCGTCTTAGATTCGAATAAATAACGTCATTTCTAACTAGTAATCATATATTGTAATTATTAAAATGTGAGTATATGACAGGGTTGGCGAACCTTTATGGGTTAACGTGCCATTTTTTCAAAAGAACTTGATGAGGTATAGACGTGCCGTCAAATAATTTTGACTCTTGTGATTATTGGAAAATAATAAAACCAAAAACACACAAAATTGTTTATTTACTACAGAAAAATACATTTTGTATTTTATAGTACTAAATGTTTTAGTTAAGCGTGAAATTCAAATTATATAAAGTAACATAAGGGCGATTTCTGCTGTTGCAGATAAGATGACAAATAAATAATATTAGGATTGGGTAAGATGCTACTTTTAGCAGAATACATGTGCTGAATTGGAATTATCTGTCAAATGATTTTTAAGCGCGTCTTTAATGTTATTCATCTCTGAAAATATTGACTCGTAGCATAGACCGATGAAAATATGGTTAAAATAGCATGAGCCTTCTTCAAACAGTTAAACGCATCTAGAATCGAATTTAATGTTTCCAAAATTTCGTTACTGGCATTTTTACTTTTATTGCTTGCTAATCTTTCTGCTTCAATCAATGTTTTTCCTTGTTTCAATACATTTTTGAATCCATATTGTGAATAGACAAGAAATCAATAAGTTGCACTTCAAAAATTCTTCAATTTCCATCCAATCGAATTTTGGCAAGTTCAGTTTATCAAATGATATCACATCAGGGTACAATAAAAAACTTTGGTTCTTGATACTCCCTTTTAACTGGAATTCACAATTTCACTGAAAATTCTTTTATTGAAGAATCAATCGTGGTTGATCGGTGGCGTGCCCATCAATGGCACGCGTGCCAATGATTCGCCATCCCTGGTATATGATATCCCTTTATATATTCTGTAAATATTATATGTTTTCTTAGTAAGAAAAGTATAATTAATCGGTATAAAAATATTCAATTTATTGAATATATTTTTCATTAAGGGGACATGGTACGATTTACGCGCAAAAAATTTTAATTTAAGGATTTTCAATATTTTTTTGGTTGCCTCCTATGTATGTATACTATGTTAAACATGTTTTGTGCTCAAAATTTCATAAAAAGCTAGCCATGTAATTTTTTAAAGAAAAAACTTGAAATTTTTCAAGTGATTTTAAAATGCTACTCCTCCTACAAAAACTGACGTACACGCATGAAATTAAATTTACAAGTACGTCAAACTATGTGTAATAAAAGTTGGTATGGGTTTTGCGTTAACGTGATTGGTATTCTTACAATACTTCTTTTTAAGAATGTTTATTGAAAATTCCTTAAAAAATGTATAAATTCTGAATTTAATTATTTTTAAAAAAAATAAATATTGCTTTGATTCAAAAATGCATACCAACTTTTGTTACATGTACTATTGGAAATAGGTAAAAAACATTTCAAAGCATTAGGCGCAATAGAAAATGCCTTAGCATTTTAAATGAAGACAAAATAGTTATTTTTTTAAAGTTTTGATTTGCCATAGGGATGTGAATAAAAACGAACGTAAAAGCTATCATAATTCTGTATTTTTTAAGTTTAGAGCTTTCAAATTTTGTGAGGTTATAGAGAAAAGTAAATAAAAAAAAATTTAGGCTAAAAAAATTAAATTTGGTTTTTTGACCGATTATGGTCAATTGAATCGTACTGTGTCCTCTTAATATCAAAGAAAAATCGTACTGTTTTTGTAATATCATTTTAAGAATCGTAATTAATTTCTTCTTTCAATGGCTTGACAACCCTGGGTGCGTCCTGGCCTTCTCCAGGCATCCCTACTTGGCAACTGTTTTCCAGTTTCCGACCTTTAAAATTTTTAAGTCTCTTTCAACACAGTCAACCCATCTCAACGGGGTTCTGCCCCGAGGTCTCTTTCTCATGGGCTTTATCAGAAAGATTTTCTTGCAGCAACGATCTTCATTCCTTCTAGCGAAATGACCAGCCCATTTCAGTCTATAATTTGACACATTTTACAATATCAGGTTGTTTGTAAATTTTGTAAAGTTCTAAGTTAGATCTTCTCCATGATCCATTCACTTGGAACCCACCAAGAATGCAGCGTAAGATCTTTCTCTAGAAAATTCCCAAAACTTCCTCATCACGTAAAGTCTATGGACAAGTCTCTGATGGTTAAGTCAGGACTGATCTTACAAGACTTTTGTAAAGAAGTAATTTAGAGAGCTCCAAACTTGAGAAAACTGAATTTTAAATAACTCTTCAAGCATAAAAACATCTATTTGCAGCAATGACTCTTTTATAAATTTCTGTTGCCAGCTCGTTTTTATTATTTATCTCCGTTCCTAAATAAGTAACACTGTAAACTTTTTCAATTTATAATTGCTGATTTCTATGTGACTAATTTGTAAGTTGGACTTTAAACAAGGTAAATAATTAGTTTTATTCTCATTTACAGATACGTTAATTATTTTAGCACTTTGTTCTAATGCCATAAATGTCTGCGTAATTATTTTATTTGTCCTTAAATTTTTAAATCCTAAAACTATAAAGAGTTGATATTTTTATTACCAAACAATTTGAAATGAAGAAAAGCCACACTGAAAGCTTCACTAATTGTATCATAATTATCATGTTCAGTGATCTACTTATTTATACTAATCGTATTTTTGTTATATTGTCAGAGTTATGTAATCACATTATTATCATTACCATGTTCATTTTGACACTATTCTGAAATGTTCAGTGAAAGTAAGCGAAAGACTGAAAAGATATGGCAAATATATTTTAGTAACAAAATATTTTTCAAAAGACACTTTCACACAAACTTTCATAAAACAATTTTGTTGGTGACAAATTATATCCAAACCATCTACTCGGAATGGAATCTATTAGTAAGAGAATGACTGAACCCCACCCCCACACAGTAAAGTGGTTATTTTGACAGCGAGATTTTGGATGAGCACAATTTCAAAAGCTAACATTAAAATTTTGTCTTTGTTATTCGGGATCTGGTGCTGCATTATTTATTTTCTTAGTATGAATTTGCTGTTGTTTATAAAAGAAATTTTTATTTTAATCCAATATTTCCCAAAGAGATGGATCTAAGAATTTGCAATATCTGAAGAAATGCATCTAACCAAAACCATCTCTGATCTATAACATCACAAAATAAATTATTCTTTCCTTAGCTTTTTTTTTGCGTGTCGAGCTGTGCAATTCTTGAATGAAAACAGTTGTCAAAAAGGAAAATAAAGTACTTTTTGTTTATTGGATGTTCATATTTCTTAAACTTATTTTTTCCAAATTTCGGGGAAATTTTTTGGATTAAAAAAAAAATCTAAATCTAATCGTCGAACCTCCATGTAACGAACCTCTTTTTTTGGATTTCTTTTTTTGGAACTTTTCCTGAACCCAAGGAATTTTATATTTTCTTTGAAAAAAAACCCTCCAAATGGAAGGCTTTTTTTCTAAAAAGAACTTTTCTGTTGAGATTCGTTTTTTTCCCTCCCTCTTTAAAAATATTTCTTTTTTCTGGAATTTCAAATGTTCTCTCATTTCACCATTCAACATTTTATGGTGATCAGTGACCAAAATGTTTTTTTACCAAGTCCCCAAACTCACTGAGCAATAAAAGCTGCAATCTTTCAAATAAAATAACAGTTTTTCCAGAAATTAAATTTTTGGCCCATGCGGTAGTGTATGCTTAAAATTACTGATTTAAAATTACTCGTAGGCGTAAAATTAGAAAATGTTAATAAATTCATTAGTTTTAATAGAAAATTATTATTATAAAGTTTAAATGTATTCCTGGTACAAGTGTATTCCTGGATAATGTCTTCATATTCCTTGTTTTCCTTGAAGATTTCTTTTTGATGGTAAGATATATAAAATAAATTGATATTAATTTTCAAAAAAATTGTGAATAATTTCTGTTTTTTTAAATAATGCATAGTATTTATGAATTTAAAATTTGTTTTATGTGGTTTTTGAAGTATATTAAAAGATGAATCTCTATATAACAATTTAAAACAAATTTTTTCCCCGAGTTTTACGACTTCGTTAAACAGAGGCTCGACTGTAATCTAATCTAAGGAAAGAAGATTTAAAACTAATGTTAATTAAATACCAAATGAAACATATATTTTCATATTCAGGGAGTCGTATTAAGGTATCCGACTACGCCCCGGAACGGATTTTAAAAAGCGTATAAATGGATAATATTTACGATATTTAGTTCCAATTAGAAAATGATATAAAATTGTTTTAAGAATGTATTACAATAAAATTACTAAGCAATATTTTTTACGAAAAATGAAATAGAATGACCCCTTTTCAAAAAATTCTCCTTTTTGAAAAAAAATTTATTATAATAATATTTTCCCGTATATAACCAGACCTCGTATAGAGGCTCAACTAGTTTTGGGAAAAATATAACTAGAATGGGGTTTTTCCATGGTTTACGACAACAGAGGGAAGAAATTTTTTAAAAAAAAAAAAAAGGGTAAAATTTTTTTCAATGGGTTTTAACTCTGAAAATAATGTGAATTTTTTAAAATCGTAGTTGGGCCCCTTTTTCAGGGTCTGAGCTATATATATGCAAAATATTATAATGATAGAAACATTTTTCAAAAAGGAGAACATTTTGAAAAAAAATTTTTCTAATTAATTTTTTTCCCAAATATTGTATTTAAATAATTTTTTATCAAAATATCCAAAACAATTTTATACATGATTCTAATCTAAATGACATAAATATCATAAAATTATCCATTTATGCCTTTTGGGAAAAACAGGGTTCCCAAACGTACCTCAATGCATTAGCTGAAGGCATATGATTAAACTGTGATTATCCCCTTACCAAAAGAAAGAAACCCGCTTTCCAGTTCAAAACATTCCCATTTTAAGCTTTGGCATAAACCATATTTCCCATCAACGTATCTGACAATCTTTTTTTACTTCTCACACGAAGCCTGGGAACTTTCTTCCAACTGGACAAAGGTCGAACACCCCTTTGCAGAGCGATTTTCAAAACTCGCGTTTTTATGATCCATAAAGGCACATACATCTGCCACGAGCAATGCAGGGTAGCTCGTTTGAAATTATGTGTGGAAGAATTTACGAGCATTTTTCGACCCATTATCCTCGAATGTTGCGCAGAGGGTGCGATTGTCCTGCGCCAGGCCCTCCCTCCTCCCCAACAATACAGCAATCAAAATTAAGAAAAGGGGGTTTTTTTTTTTTACGCAAAAGGTTTGGTTTTTTGTGACTTTTCTCAAACCAGTTTTTGGGGCGGGGTTGGGGGGAAAAAAAGGGAATTTTTTTCCCTTTTTTTTTTTCAGGAAATTTTTGTTATTGCTATTTTTGATGAAAAAGGGGAAAAAATGTGATTTTTTAAATGGAAAGGTTTTTTGTTTTTTTTTTTTGTTATTTTTCCAAAAGCATTTCTTTTTTGTCACCAAAAATTTAAACCGAAGCTTTCTTGGGTTACAATGTTCAGAATTACCCTTTTTAATTAATTTTAAATTATTTTCTAATTTTGCTTTAAGTTTTCTTTTTATTTTTTGGAATTTTTAATCAAACCCTTGTTTTAAAAAAAGGGAAAAGGGAAAACCCTTTAAAAAGGAATCGTTTACGCTCCTTTAATTCCCCCCCAAAGTGGATTTCCGCAAAAACTATTTTTAGTGGATCTCTATTCAACAAAAGAATATGCTTACCAAATTTCAAGTTTGCAGGTCTAATAGATCAAATTATAGAATTTTATCTGCAACTCCCCCTTAACGCCTCGCAACCCCCTTAGGGTAAAATTTTTCCCTCGTTTTTTCCATCTCCTCCTTGAAAGGAACACGCTTGCCAAATTTCAAGTCTGTGGGTCTGATAGTTCAAAAATGAGAAATTTATCTATAGCGCCCCTTAACTCCTCGTAACTCCCCTTAAGGGTCGAATTTTGAAAAATCTTTTTAAAAAGGTTTCCTACTAAACTGAAGCTCCCAACCCCCAAAATTCAATTCAGAAAGGTTCAAAAAGGTTCGGAGATATTTTGTCCCCTCAGGGCTCACCTTTTTTAGGGGGGTAGGGTGCCCACAACCCCGAGGTCCCCTAGTTTTTCTTTTCCTTTTCCCAAGGGGTTTACTATTTTTGGGAAACACGGGTTTTCACGCCCGGGGTCCCCCATTTCCCCTTCTCTTTTTTTCCGACCCTCCATCTTGTCATCCAATTTTCCTTTTTTTTTCCCCGTCCAACCACAAAACCTATGAATTTTTGGCGCAGTATAGCCAAAACTGGCTCTTGCGCCATAAAACACCAAACTCATCATCATCATCCGGAGATATTGTGATGAATGAGAGAATCGCTTTTCTTTTCTTTATAGATATAGAATTCTCAAATATTATTGTACTATATTCCGGAAATAACGGTTTCTGAACGTATTAGCGATTTTCACTCATTTCTTTTGAAATGATACCAGAATATATTCTGATAATTAAAGGGAAAGGGTAGAAAAACCTTTATTTTAATAAAAATTTTGAAATTAAATTAAAAAAAACTATAGCGTGGAAAAGTTTAAAAAAAATGTTTGACATCATTTAATTTTCCGAATACAATGTAAACAAAAAAATTTAAAAATGTTTCAAAAATGTGTTATTTTTTTTTACTTCTGAAAAATTTCGAAAATTTATTTTAATTATTTATTATTATGTATTTTTTCTATCAAGAAAAGAAAAAACAAATATTAAAGGGAGGAAAAAAGGTTTTGGAAAAAAAAAAGTTAAAATATTTTTTTACTCTTTTGAATGAAGTCCTTTGAAAGAAAGAGAAGTTCCTATTTTTTAAACACATTTCTCATGTGTAAATTTGTCATTCAGATCATTAAAAATATGTATCTTTTCTTTAATGAATTTGTACGAGTACCTTTTCTCTGCAATTTATACATCGATGGAGCTGCTGAAATCCAGGTCATTTAGTTGAATTGTAGGAATGTTTGCTGTTTGAACATAGTTCGCTTTCTGAATCCTCTCGTAGCGGAATGTAGAGTTTTTTTAATTGCAATTTGGTTGAAAAATAGCTTTCCGGAGAACAACACAGGGCTTTGAGAAACGAATCTTATAATTCAGAGTTCTAAATAAAATTAAAAGATTTTTGAATTGGTATTTCTTATTTCTTTCACTTATTTGTGACGGGTGCTTCAATATCTAATTTGACCAATGGCATAGCTGGTCCTGAGTGGGCCCTATCAGAATCCTTTCATGGGGGGGGGGCTTTTTTTTGGAAAATAAGTAAAAATGATCGGATTTTTTCATAAAACTTCTTTGAATGTGTAAAAATAAGTATGCGTAGACATACGTTTTAAAAAACTGTATTACGTGAGAATTAACCAAGTTATTTAATAGGTACTTTTCTTGAATTTTTTTTCCACAGCCAATCAATCAAGAATTGAAGGGATGCTGTCATTTACAAGCAAATAACATTTTGTATGGTTTTTTCCCCATTCTAAAAATGTTAACCTTATTTTACTTCAAACGTTCTTTCTGATGAGCCATTTTAAATAGAAATTTTTTATACTTTTTTCTGACCCTTGTCTTATTATTTTGAGTGAAACGATACTTGCTTTTTGAGGTTTCTAATCGTGGGAATCGAGATGTAGAGTTCACGGAAACATTTTAACCGTTTGAAGCAATTAAAAGGTTTTATAAACATAAATGAGTGATGATTGAATATTAACGTCGCACACTGTTTTATTACACGAGGGTTTTGGGCGACGGACCTCGTAATTTTGAATCATGGTCAAGTGACGAAGACGACACCTGAGCTAGTACCTCCCTCGTTTAACTGCCACACCAACGGAAGGACGTTTTAGCTCTTGACAGATTTAACGTGCATTTTTCCCCTACACGGCGAGTCTTCAGTGGTACTGGGCTCGAACTCATGACACGACAAAACATAATTGGGAATTCTGTAAATAAGATTAACTATAATATTTTATGATTTTTTGCTTACGCATGTTGGGGCCCCTGTAGCTTGAGGGTCCTGTATCATTGACATAATTGATACGACGGCTGAGTTTGACACAACGAGTCGAGGGTTTTGGCGGAATTGGCAGTCAGTCTAAACTCGCCAATTCAGTGAATTACCACTGGCCGTATAGAGCGAAATACCAGCAGTTCTGATACTATCTTCATCAATTGATCGTGGTTCATCATCGCTAGGTTTGTCACTAATTATTCCTTATGGGGCTTTAGTGCCATTTTAATTTAATTGACAGTTTGACAAATTGAGAGATATTGAATGCGTATGTGAATATGAATCCACTATCGTCAATATCAGTTTTCCGAGTATAACAAAGTATGTCTCAAGGTCTTTTGTGGTTTTTTGAAACGATCATTCGATATGGATTGAGTACTTTTTTTTGTTCAAAAATTTGATGATACATCGATCCACAGTCATTGTTTAAATACTGTTACTCGAGCGCTATGGATTATCCCTGTAAAACGAGTTTCGCTACCGACGTATGTTTCTGACTGTGAAACAAAGATGACAAAGAAAAAGAATAGAAAAAAAGAGATTCACTTTCTGCCTTTGTGTTGGTGTTTCAAAAAAAGCCTTTGTGCTTCGTTGTGTTAAACGGGCTTATTCAACCCGTCCTGTCAGCTTTTAATGTAGGTTTTCCCTGTTTTTATTGCTTCTTTGCGGTTTTGTTCGTTTACATGTGTATTCACTCTTTGCTGCAGATAACTTCTTGGATTTCCACCAGTGTTTCTGTATTTCCGATATCAGAAAAAAAAAGTTTGATGTCCAGTGTCAATACAAAAATTACTTTCAGATGTTTTTTTCTGATATTAAGAGTTATGTAATATATTGTTTGATAATAGGATGTGCGTGTGCAAGTCATTGTGCAATCATTTCTAACATGTTGCTGATATGACATCAAGCAAATGTTACGTAACACATTATTCAATTCCTACTTTTAGCCCACTCTCTTTCTCTCTTTTTTTATATATTTATTTATCTTGCTTAAATTTTTAATCGCGCGTTAATAAAATACTTTCTATTCATCGAATCAAGTCCAAATAAATTTTTTAAACTTGTAGTAGATGACACTTGATGTTAATACAGTTTTTTCAAATATTAATTAATTAAATTAAATTAATTACTGGTTTTTGACGCCAACGTGAATTTGTCTCCATTGTTGTAAGAATGTAACTTTTAAAACAATGACAAAAAGTGGAGTCGAAAACCGGATTTTCAGTCAAACTAGCCAAGTCTTTAAAATAGGGATATCTGTGGATTTAAAATGTAGAAATGTATGTACTTTCAAAATGCAAATAAAATTTGATTGGTTTTACTACATGATATTTGTATGTTGACTTTTCTGTATCGACTCTCAAAGAATCGTAAAACATTTATTTTCGATGCTATAGGAAGCTGTTGTTAAGTTCACTAAAATTTGTTAGGCATGCTTTTTAATTTTTTCGTATTTCTCAATCAAAGTCATCAATGCTATGGGTTTTTAAACAAAGAAAAATATATGAAATGATGTTGAATCTTTTTGTAAGAATTTATCAGCAGATGTAATTTATTTTTGTTAGTAATTTTTCCCCGAATGATGGTTTTTTGGGTGCGGATTAGAAAAAGAATGTTAACGCCCAAAGGATTATTTTTTCCCTTCAGTGTATGGCCTTCTCTAAATTATACGGTGATACCCATTTTGCGGATTCAGTGGGCGGGTGCGGGGCACGTGCCCCCTGCCACAAGGAAAAGAATTAAGCATCAATTTACTAGATGACCGCAAGCATTCTTAACCGTTGACATTTGAACTCATCCCTCTTACAAAAACATTCTTCATCATTAGCTTGTGTTCATATGGTACATTGTATGCAAAACCAGGTTTTTTTTCCGGAAGTATTTTTTCAATTCTTGTTTTAAAATGTGTCTAATTTTATTCCGCGTTCATTTAAGTATTAAAAATTTAAGGCAAAAATCGGGAAGTTTGTTTTGTTGTTTAGTTTTTTGTCCTAACTTGATAGGAAAAAATTTTTTAGATCATCCCAAAATATGTGTTATTCGAATTTCTGATATTTCAAATCAATTTGTTTTACCTTTCTTCATTTTTAGCATTAGCAAAAGTTTAATATTTGGAATTTTTCTTATAATTTGAATTTATGTTTTGGATCTTGCTTTCTCTTTGTTCATATTTTGTTACGTTTAGAGTAACCTGTAAATTTTTTTTTTGTCTAAATTGTTATAAATTTTTAAAAAAATACAAACAGGTTTTTTTTTTTTGTTTTAAATTTTTTATTGTAAAATTTTTTAGAATTTTCAAAATTTTAAATGTTATTAAGCAAACCTATTGTTATAATTAATTTTTTTTTACCATTTTACTAATACTTATTAAAGATTGTCAGATTGTTCAAAATAGCATGGAAAGTTCCCGTAAAATAAAGTATAGAATGTTTGAGCAAAGAATTTTAATTCGCTTTTGGGAATAGGAAATATTGCATTGACAAAAAGTCTTAAATTGATTAAAGCGTGAACTGTTTATCATTTATTTATGAATAGTCTAAGTTTTATTTGAAAATGCTAATTTCAAATCTAAAAACCAGAAAAAAAATTAAAAAGAGAATATGGATCAATGACCCCCTTATTAGTTGCATCTTTGATTATAAGTACCGTTTATATATATTTATACGGCAACATTATTTGAATAAAAGATATCCCGAGTACAGTGAAAATATTCTTTTCAATTTCAAAGACCCTGCATTTTAATATTTTCGTCTTTTATTTCAAGGTGAATTCAAAATATTTTAATTTATTCTTATAAATAACAATTCCAATATAATCTCGTGGTTATAACTCATATCTCTTTATCACACGCTGTATGCTTGACATTCGATTTTTTTTTTAAATATAGTTTTGAATAATTTTTAGATAAGCATTTTACCAGATTCGCTAATTTTTCGAAAGCATTTGACTAGTTTCGTCAAAAATTTTTCGAAAGCATCTGACGAATTTCGACAATTTTTCGGAAGCATTTGATGAATTTCGATAATGTTTCGAAATAATTTTACAATTATCGTCAAAATGTTTCGGAAGCATTTGACGAATTTCGACTATTTTTAGAAAGCATTTTTATACAAGTTTGGACCATTTTTCGAAAGTATTAACGTGCATAATTTGTAGCATAATATTGCAATTGAAACTATGTTTAGGTTTACAATACAGTTCATAGTACCTCAAAAAAAAAAAAAATTATACGGAAAAAAGAACAAATTTAAAAATTCACTTAGAAATCATCTGTAAGCAGAGAAATCAAAATATGATTTTGTTAATCGAGGAGTTTTCTTCTTTAAAAAAAATTTTTTTGAATTTGACTCCTATTCTTAATATATATATGCACTATTTAGCACTATAGGTTCTAGAACTTCTTCACTTTTATTTTATTATACTAATATATATATATATATATATATATATATATATATATTGTGAGATCCTCAATATATATAAAGAAGAAAAATTCAAAATGCGAAATATTTTACTATTTACGCATGGTGTACTGTGAGATCCTCAACAATTTACGAATTTTTTGTCCGCATGTACAAGATCCTTAACAATAGTCCCTTTCTATTACAACAGTTACAAAGAAATTTTAATGGTATGGTGCATCGTCTTGTCTGCCAACCATGGCAAATCTGAAGCAAACTAACTGCTCTGTTAGACATCATTCCCCAATTGTATTTCTGCTTTCTGTAAATACCTATAAATGTTCGCAGGAACCACAAAAATCACTGTAAATCACCCTCAGAAACATCGAATTCTGCACTTATCTCACGACTTGGGATATACTCCTCTGCCGACTGAGTTATTGAAAACGTTTGTTGCTCGCGAGGGGGAGTTATGTGAGATGTCGTTTTTATGGCATCCCTACCTCTCAAACGATTTTTTATGGGCCGTAAAGAAGAAAGTAACAAATAAGTCTTGACTTTCTCCCTCTTCTGTTATGTTCAAGGAATGAAAACTCCAGGAATTATTTTCTTTTTGTTGCTGCACTGAGTACTTTGTCAGCATGTTCTGGATTTCGTGGAGATTTTCACTGAGTGTTATATTCTATTAAAAAAAAATCAGTCGTTTTTTTTTTAAAAAAATAAATGTTAGTTGAAAGCTATTAAAACCCCCCTCTTTGTGTTTATTGAAAAGTTTAAGAAGCTTTATATGTTTGAATAACTGTCTTTTTTCTCGTAATTTGGAAAAATAAATCCTTTGTATAAAAACAAGATCTAAAAATCAACTACGGTTTGGAGTAATAATTGTTATGTGCAAAATTATTGTTAATGCTCAATGCTTTTTAACTTTATAATTTCAATTCTGGTTATTGAAAAATAATTGCTGTAATAGGTTTATACTTTTATCAGTAAATTACTCATTTTCTTTATGTGCTCGAGTCTAAAAGTTTTGCTAAGTCAAGAGTTTTAATTAAGAGAGTAGGATTTTTTAAATGACAATTTTGTCAATCTGTTTGATGTTCAAATGTATATTTGTAAAGCATTTAGAAAATATTTGTTGTTTACTAAAATCCTTTACTGGCAATTCAACCAATGATGACTTATCACAACACACAGACATATATAACCATTATAATGCTTAGGCAAATGTTGAATGCAACATACCAGAATGACTTTGAAAGTCTGCTTTGCGTGAATTTTCAGTTATTACCTTACCTACAGGAAGCACTCTCGAGATTAAGTGTTATTTTTCCGTTGCATTGTTATACCAAAATTCCCGATAATCTTATATTTTCATTTATAATAAACATTATTATTAAAGATGTTATTGAAGTTAAATAAATTTTCAAAGTGTGATAAATTAAAGTGTTCAATAAATTTCTAAATATTTATGTACCACTTATCGAAAAAGTAATTTATGTTTTCAGCAAAATTGTTTTTTAAAATATATTGCTGGCATTTGTTTTAAATACTAATAAAAGATTTTAAAAGACAAATTATTTTCTAATTACTTTAGCAATATGTTTTTAAACATGAAGTAGTTTAATATCATGAAAATTTTTTTATTTAAAATACTATTAACCCTTTCGTGGGCCTTTGGAAGATTACTTCCCATCTACATGATCTTACAAAATACACCTCCGGGAAGCTTGAAGCCCATTATAATATATTGGCCCTTTCTTTTTAACGATGGGGAAACTAATTCCAGCACGTTTTTTTTGCTACCTAGACTAACAGCGATTATGACCTCTGTAAATCTAACCAAAAATGGCACTAAAGAAGTACCTCGTTCAAAAGCTGTCACTGTGTATAACGATGTCATGGGAGGGGTTGATCGCTTTGATCAAAGAAAAGGAAGATACCAAATAGGAAGAAGATCCGTAAATTGGTGGCATCGTATCCTTTATTTTCTGATTGACCTTGCCATCATGAATAGTTTCATAATGTGGCAAGTGAACAAAAGAAACAGGCCAGCTAACATTCCGTATAGCATTAGCTCGTCAGCTTATGGACGGATATTCTTCAAGAAAAAGGAAAGGACGTCCTGCTAGCTTCCATGGAAAGAAGTGTGTAGTTCCAGATGATGTACGGGTAGCCAGTGTGGGAAATTATATTAAAAAGATGATTTCCAGTTACAGACAGTGTGGGAAATGTAGCAGAAAGAAACAAGAAAAGAGGACCCGTTACACATGAGTGCTGAATGTGATGTCCTCTTGTGCATTGCAACATGTTTCTCATCTTTTCATGGCAATCACCATTAAATTTAATTTTCTTTATGACGGCGAATGGTTCCTTGGGAAGTATTCTTCCCACCCTTAAAATTTAAATGTAAACGTAAAATTCGGCAAAATAAAATATATTTCCTAAAATGCTGTTGTTTAATTGTTAATAAAACATAAAAAACTGCGAGAAATTCAAAAGGGAAATAAATGGCCTACAAAAGGGTTAAAATGTTTCTCAAATGTTTCTATAAATCAACAAGGAAATATGTGTATGTAATGAATATATGAATAATTTGCATATTGAGTGTCTTTTAGGGTCTTTTTTTGCATATATATATATTTGTTGTTTGCATGCGATCAAAATAGTCACAAAGCAAATTTCGTTCGAAACAAGTTTTTTTTTCTTAAATGGAATTTTGATACCCTACCGCATAGGTTTCCAACCTTTTTTGAACTGGTTCCCCCTTTTCTAGTGAATATTTCGATGCAGCCCCCTCTCCCACTCCAGAGAAATATGAGCGTACATAATGTATGATGAAAACAAGAATTAAATTTTAAAAAAATATATCACTTATAGAATATATATATATATTTTTAAACTTAGTTTTTTTTTCTTCTGAAGCATCCGATTTTTTTTATTTTCAAATCTAAAATAGCTATTGCCACCAGAATATACAATTTTAGAATACATACAATCAACTTAAGGTAACTATTATTAAAGTTTACTTTTGTTAGTACGTAATCAGCGTGTTTTTTTAGTCTTTTTTAGATTATATTTGGTTAATCTGTCCATGCCTCTCCATACCATCTCAAAACCCCCTAACTTACTCTTGGTCTTTTACTGTCCCCCTGAAAGCCTCAAACGCCCACGTTGAGAACCTATGGCCACCATAATTCTGAACTACCGAATTTTATCAAAACATCCACTAGTAAATGTCCTTTTTTCCCCTTTGTAAAACTTTTTAACAGAAATATTTTACCAAAATTATAAATTGAATTTTATTTCTAAATTTTTTTTTTATAAAGCAACATGCTATGTTTTTAATTTTTGATGATAGCCTGTCGATAAAATTGTCCTATACCTATTGGCTGTGTGATCTATAACATCATAGTGTCTTGTTCTGTATGTATATGTTGTTTTCTTCTCTCTTCAGAATACCGGCGGCCGGAGAAAGGCAAGGTGTCACCCGAGAGCAGTAGGGCGTCCCCAGCCTCCGAATCTGCGGCCTCATGTGATAAGGCGCTCAACGAGGCTGACGATTCCGGAAGGCCCCTGGATCTCAACGACGCCTACGGAATCGATTGCACGTAGGGGGAGGTGTGTAGCTTTCTTTTTCAATTCCTACTATTAGCTCACAATCTTTATTTATTTATTTATCTTGATGGAATTTTCAACCGTTAATAAAATACATTTTAAAGCGCTCAATTAAGCTGAAATTTTACATACGTGATTATTTTGGATGAAAGTACAATAATTTAATTTTACTAATAAAAATTAATTGATTAAAACTAATTATTTAAAGAATTACAAATACAGCCACGTTGGCATCATTTTGGGCGACTTGTGTCAAAACTTGAAAAGGTTTTTTTCTCACGTTTTAAAGCATTCAGTTGAACTGAAATTTTATATAACGATTGTTTTGGATGACAATACGATATTTTTAATGATAATTAATAAGAACTACTACCACTTAATATTGTGATTCTGTCACATGTATTTTACATATTTATATTAATTGTAACTATTAATAAAAGTAGCTAGGAAATCGGCATATAACGCGCACTTGAACACAAGAAATAAGGTCAAAAAATTAAGGGTGCGCGTTATACGCCGGGTATAAAACGATAGCTTTAAAATAACAAAAGGATGGACATAAAAAAATTTACTGCTAATGTATCGATTCACTGTTTATTTAAAAGAACAACTTGCCTTATGAACAAGAAAAAAGTTGTAGTTCTAGAAGTATACATTTTTAAAAGTCTGGGATAATACCTTGAATAAATTACTTCAAAAATAAAACAACGTAATTAATATTTCAAATTTCTTCGTTAAAAGGGATGTTATACGGCGAATATACCTAAAAAATTAAAAAAAATTTTCCTTGAAAGTGTAGGTGCGCGTTATACGCCGGATTTTACGGTAAAATAAAATTTTTCATTGTTGATTAAGTAGGAATTAACTTAAAATTTTTTTATATTACTTGGTTTATTTTCCATTCACGAGAGCAGACACTACAAGTGTTTTAGTAAAAGCAGATGCCATAACTTTACATACCATGTCATTTACAATGCGTTTTACTCGAAATAAGTTTTTTCCTAAAATCTCAAACGGTTACAGCGATTGCTCAAAAAGTGCTTAAAATTATTTGCTGAAATTTTTTGTGTGTGTTCTGTATAACGGTAGAAGTGTTTTAACCTTCAGATTTATCAATTACTGTTTTATTACAAAATTTACAGTTCTATATGTTATTCCAAATTTACAGTTCTTATTTATTCTTTTTTAATCACTGTTTTTTAAGCAATTTCGTGTAATAACCAAGATAAAGTGCTCTAGTTTTTTTAAAAATTAAAATATCTCTTATCCTGAAGGTCATTTCAAAAAGGAATATCAAAGTAATACATCAAAATTGAAAAATTGAGAATTGATTCAGTTACTATTTGTACAGAACGGGCCCCGTTTATATAATTTTTTGTCAATTTTTACCCATTTTAGTAGTAATAATTTATTTTTTTCTTCGTAATTTTAGTCTTTTTTTTTTCCAAAAATGTATTAAATAAATCTAAAAACCACAAAAAAATCTCTCATATCTCCATACTTTTTTAAAGAAGCTGCAGAAAGTAGTCGGATACCTTAATAACCATAAGATATTTGCACAATCTGCATTTTGTAGTTAAACCTTTTTATTTAATTTTTAAGATATAAGGTTGCCCAAATGAAAAGTGGGCTCTTGCAATTGTGTCAGAATGATTGCAGCTATAGCAGTGGTTCTGAACATGGATAAAGGGATGTAGGAGGTGTACACCACATATGATGTGCAATAATGAAACCTGTTCGTAGTAGAGAAAATAGGTCAAAAGTTAAGTCGTACTATTCATGGATGCGCCTATATCTGTGAACATCGCATGGAAGAATAGTTTCTGATTGCAGAAGGTAAGCTGCGTGATCTATCAGTGAATAAGGCAATCTAGAGAGCACTGCTTAGTTCGAACAATTGGTGCGAAAGTTTTTGTGAAGGGAGGCAAACGATATCGTATCTCGATAACAATTCTAACACAAACGTCTCGCGTGAGACCCAAACAGCCCTATGAAAATTTTGTTGTAAAGTGTTGTTACAACCGCCGTACAGTTCGGACTTGTCTCTCTGAAACCTTCCAAACTTTTTTCCACGTAAGAGAGCTTTACATTTCCATTCGGATGATGAGGTAAAGGAAGCCAAAACAGAGTTCCTGGAATATCAACCACGATCTTTCTACAGCGAATGCATTTCCATTCGGATGATGAGGAAAAGGAAGCCAAAACAGGAGTTCTTGGAAAATCAACCACGATCTTTCTACAGCGAATGCATTTCCATTCGGACGATGAGGAAAAGGAAGCCAAAACAGGAGTTCCTGGAAAATCAACCGCGATCTTTCTACAGCGAATGCATTTCCATTCGGACGATGAGGAAAAGGAAGCCAAAATAGGAGTTCCTGGAAAATCAACCACGATCTTTCTGCAACGAATACATAGACCTACAATCAGAACGATGGGATTTGTATTACAACGTCCATGGAAATTTATTTTGATTTCCAAGAAAGGTATTCTTTTAAAAAAAAGGGACATTGTAGCTCATGCATTTTTTTTAAAAAATACAGTTTTTTTAAATTTAAAAAATATTTATAAAAAATTATTTTTTTAAATATGTGAAGGGATAGCCATTTAACATTACGGTAGGGGAAAAAGAATGCAAAACACATTTTATAAAAAAAAAAAAATTGTCAACTCGGAAAAAAAGGAAATATGATAAAAAAGTGATTACCCGGATAGTGTATCAGAATATAATATTAATTTTTGGAGGACTTTTATATCTGAAAAAATTTTCCCGAATTTGGCCCCCATTCTTTAACATTAGCCGAAGTACTTTAAACTTGTCTTATGAAATTTTAACGTAATAGCAGTAAACAAATGCTATTAACGAAACACTTAGATACAGCGATTTTAGTATAACTAACTCATTTCCGCTGTGGACCCAATAAAAGGTCAAATAAATATGCGATATTACTTCCGGAAGTTTGTTTTACTAATAATATCTACTTAAGGAACTACCGTTTGCTGAATGACAGCTATTGAAAATGATAAATTACCTTGGTGTCGAAACGTCACCGGCAGACGTTATAGGTATATTTTGTTGTAAAATTTTCTAATTAACCTAGAACCACAAAACTGTTTCTGTGTTATCACCATAAAAAATGGGAAAAAAGAACAAATTAAACAGGCTCCGGTGTCCTATCGGCATAGACGGCCGTTCTAATGTTAATACGCAAATCTATTTGATTTTTGTAAAAAAATTATTTTAATATTTTTCATTTTGATAATTGTAAAAATCAAAATTAGGATTCTTTTTAGATTTTATTATTTATTGAACTATTATTTGCACTGAGAATCATATCCCATCATTCATTTTAGTTTTAGATAATGTTTTGGAAATTAAAATATTGGGATTAAAATGTACCTCAAAGTTAACATATATTGTGCCAAAAATTTGCATAAAAAACAAATTTTTTTTCACGTTTCGTTTTTCTGTAAACAACGTAAAAATCGAAATTGTTAACTTAATAATTTTTTAATTGGCTTTCCCTTTCCCAAATATAGGTTTAAATACTTTTTTTTTCTTTCTAATACTAAATTGTGGGGGAAAAACAAATTGAATATTTTTACAAATGAATTTGTGAATTTTTATGTAGTATGTAGTGAATTTCAACCTTCAAATAACCAGGGTCACCCAGTTCATTCTTGAACAATTTAAAAAATTCACTTATGAAAAATTCTCAAACGTTTTGATTTTTTCAATTTTACTGTTAACGTTTTCATTAGAACATTAATAAAATGTAAATAGGGTTAGTATGTTCGTTAATTCGGCTTTTGTTGACTTTAAATTTTAAATTTTAAATTCTTTTAAATAATATTGGAAAAATAATTTTAGTTGGAATTTTATTTCTAGAATTATTTTGTGCCAATTATTTTATTTCTAGAATTGTTTTGTGCCAGTTATTATTTTAATTCTAGAATTTTTTTTGAAACTAATGTGCTGCATTGCGATTAGGAAATCACAGGGTTAAAAATACGCTTAAAAATGCAGCAATTTGGTGGTTTTCTTTTTTTAAAAAAAATTATTTTTTTCCGTATCTTATCTTTTGACTTTTCTGAAATCTTAAAATGTAAACTATTTCTTTTGTCGCGCGTCAGACTTGCACGTTGCAGAATCAGTTCAACTTCATAGTAATTTATTTAAAAATGAATTGCGGGAATAATTTTAATAATTCGAATTCAACTTCTGTATTTAATGAGTGTATTTTGTTTTGTGAAATAGTATGAAAATTATTAGTTAAAATGAAAAGAAAAAAAAAAAGAAAAGGGAACACATCACAATTTTGTTTTCTCTGCATGTACGATTCATCTCTCAGAATACGTGTGAAAAATGAAGATGCAAACGATTTCTCCCCTCCCCCGATTGTTTGGGTTATGTTTCAAATGGGTAGAAAATCGTTTGCAGACTAGACGCTTCTTTTTTTTTTCCACCCTGGTGAATGTAAATGTCGCTAAAGCAGTAATCGGGAGAACGACGAACCCGCATCTCCTTGATTGATCGAGTTGGTAAAATTAATAAGATTAAAAAAAAGAAAAGAAAAACTCCACAGAAAAGCAGTAAAGAGGGGAAAAAAAGTAATAATAAATGGCGAAGAAGTAACGCCTGAAGGGGGTTTTAACAAAAACGCACAAACTGTGAGCTTTTTTTATTCGACGGAGGCTCGTCCAAAAGGGCAATCTGCCAGCCCCTTTTAACGGACGAATGTTTTTTTTTCTTCTTGTTTTTTTTGTCCTGCCTTTTTTTTTTAGTGTTCCATTTGAAACTTCTAGGGAACACAAGATGACTTGTTTAATGCGGTTACGAATTTAAATTTAACAACTCGTAGTAGTTTTAATAGTAATAATAACAATCGCGTTGAATTATTTTGTCGTAGGAAATAGCATGAGAAATTTTTCTTTATCTCTAAAAAAATTAGTGACTCTTTTTTTTTTTTTTTTTAAATAATTATGTTTATTATGACTCCGTCAGTTAAGCGTATAATTTCGGCAGTTTTGAACAGTTGTGATTGATTTAACAATAATTTTTGCTTCTGACCTTGATGTAATGTGAAGGGGTGTTTTTTTTAATGCGTATAATTTTTTCTGTTGTTTTAAAATTAATATTCTGAAGTGAGAGTTGTGGATGCCATTATATTTTCCTTTATTTATGGTAGATGAATTTTTTGCAATGTGATCAAAATGTTAATTATTTTTTTTAAATTTTATTTCCTCTTAGTTGATATTTTAAGATACTCTTTGTTTGTACTTAATTTTGATGAAAGGAAATATTTTGATTTATTTTTCGAAATCTAAGATAGCTGTTAAGAATTATTGGAAAACCTTTTGATGTTTTGGAATATTATTTTTTTTCCAATAGTTAGCTGTGTATAGATAAACTGTGTATAATGGTTAAACAAAGCCTTTTATTTGATTTTTTTAATGATCGACAATTTTTATTCAGTTGGATTTCAAATGGAAAGATAAGGAATTTTCGTTTTACTTTGAATTCGGCTTAAGTTCAGATTTATTATTTCTTTTGATTGAAAACACTAATATAAACCTAAGAAAAAAATAAGAAGTATAATGGGGTTTTTTTTTGGGGGTAACTTAAAAATCTCTATGAGTAAGGGGGAAAGTATTGTTTTTTAAAAAATTTTTTCTTGATTTTTTAAAAAGAATATTATATCATGAAGCTACTTATTTATGATCTTTTCTTTTCTCATATCCATTTTTTTGGGAATTTCGACGAAAGTACAAAAATGCATTCATAATTATACCAAACATGATTCAGATAGCGGCTATTTATTTATCATCAAATACAAATGATCTCAAACATAACATCATACTTAATTCACGTCATTTCAGTCTTTTAAGGTTTTTGAAATGTATTTATTTTTTTCTCTTTATTGCATAAACTGTTTTATAATGCAGTTGATTTTGCGCATTTGCTTTTATTTTATGATATCGTGATAATTTTTGTGCAAATAGAGATTGTCAACATATTTTCTTTATTTTAAATGGATATTGTTATGAATAAATGGTTTTTGAGTTACGATATGGGATAAGCTCATATATGTACATTCCTTTTGAAACAAAATATTAATTTTTTTAAAGGTTGAATTGTCAATTTGGGTTTTGAAATACGAAAATAAGGAAAAATGGCTCTTTTTTCAAAATTCAGAAATTTTTTGGTTAATTTCATAAAATTAGCGAGACCTAACAAAAGTGTTACAAAATTAGCGAGACCTAACAAAAGTGCTACATATATACAAAAAGTTCTTTAGACTTCTAATGGATTTTTTCGGGTTTAATGGATTTCTGTAGTAAATTCTAATTTTATTTAATTCTGTCTTATATTTTGATGAAAAAGTTTGTTTTATAAATATATAGTTATGGATCTTCTGTTTATTTTTTGCTTGTTGATTCTATAGATTCTTTGTAATGACATGAGGTGATTTTTAATATATCTTCTACATCTTTCAATAATTTTACATGATTATTTTTTCTACAGGTATATTTTGTTAGGATGCATGATTAATGTGGGTCAATTTTTATCTGCAATTTAATAAAAAAATTATTCAATAAAAATTAAAATAATCTATTGATCTACTTCATGAATTTAAATTTTATATACTCATAAAATTTTAATGAAATATCATACATTAGTTAAAAATAATACATCTGACTGACTTTAAATAATAATCATAACTTATATTTTAAAAAGGAAAATTATTGAAGGGGTTTTTAAAGGGGGGTAAACATATCTCCAACAAGGAAATTATTTTTTTTTTTTTCAAAAATTACTTAAACTTTTATGACAACGGGGGTTTTAAAACTATGATCTCTCTCTCTCTCTCTCATGCATGTAGCATATGTTAAGCCACATTTTTCACTTTTTTTTATAAATATTGTTACGTAATTTTTATACTCTTTAATATCTGCTTTTTAATTTGTTCTAATATAGTATATGTATTGAATCATATTTTGAATGCATTGATTCTTATTTTGTCATGTAAATAGGATAAGCTAGTTTTGCACACATGCTATATTTTAATACATAAATTCTTACACTGAACTTTTTCACAGTTCCCAGGTATACTCACATAGAGCCAAAATTAATGAAAGATGAGGAATTCTGTTAAGTTTTAAAGATTTGGGGACGATACTTAGGAAATTTATGCAGTATTTAAAATTAAATATTCATTATCTCATCAATTTATACAATAATTTTCACGAATTGGAAATATCTTAATATGTGAGATGATGCACATGCGCAGTGTTTGGTAGATTTTTAATAAAACCAAACATTTTTTTTTTTTTTTTTTTCCCCCGCCCCAACTCATTATTTCAAAAATTCCCCTTTTAAATTTTTTAAAAAGGGGAACTATTTTGGAAATTCTGGTGAATTCTTTAAACCCTTAGAAATTTTATAATATATATATATATGAAGTTATATCTTCATTACAAATTTTTTAAATACTAAAAAGATATGTATTTAATTTAAATCATAAGTTTCCTAAGTTAATAAGTTATAAAGTTTTTATAAGTTAAATAATTCATAATTCACTAAATTTATTTTCTTTATTATATGCAACTTGTATTGATTTACTAATAAATTAACCTTTTTGTCTTAAAAACTGATATTCTACTTGTATTTTTAATCTCGCACAAAAATAATATATAATTACATGTTTTTCGTTTAAAAAGAGCATATTTTTTTTAATAAAAATATATAATTCTTTTTTTGAATATTTTGTTTTTTGTTTTGTAATGTTACACAATGTGAATCATTCATTCAAGCGTATTGTCAGATTTAAATTTGTAATGTTTCAAAAATTTGTGGAGTAAATTCTTTAATTATTCCAACACTAACGAGTTTTATTTAATAGTCATATTTCATGATGTGTTTTTCTACAAGGATTAATAATTTTTATTTGTTCGAAAGGGAGTTTTCAAGTTCTCTGTGATGTTGAATTGTATACGAATCGCAACAAATTAAGAAAACACTACATTACATTTATGTGTTGTTTCCAAATTGTGTTCGAAGTAAATGCATTCCTGAATTGTATAGAAATAAAAGCGCATATTTTCATTTTCGAACTTTGATCGAATTCGATGTGGAGTATGTTTTTGTGCATACAAATTTTGAATTTTTTTAAAAACAAGTTTTGTTATTGTATTTTATGTATTTTACGAATATTTTTTGTTTTATTTTTAGAATTTTTAGATTGAGATTTTTTTTATTTTATTATTTTTGTAAATCATTGTATTTTAAAATCAAATTGAAAGAAATTCGATATTGTAAACAATTTTTAAAAAAGAAATACTAAAGCTTTTTTTGTTGGAAAGTTTAATTTGTATTATTTGTACTGGTGATTAGATATTAAAACTGTTAAATAAAGTTTTATGCTATGTAAAGAAAACTTGTCATGTTTCTAATTTCCAGTATCATCTTATATTAATTATTTATTAATTACTATTTGAATTATCATTTCAAATACCTTCATACTTGAATACTATTTCACTTTACCATCATACTTTACTTGCCTTCATGCTTTCATACTTGAATGAATCCCCTTTTACCACCCCTTTTTTATTTTATTACTTTCATCCCAAATACCATTACACTTTATTATCATACTTCCTCACATAAACACAAACATGCTTCCCTATATGAACACGAATATGCTGATAAGAAATCCTAATCGAATTTATATGAATACTAGCATGTTTTATTATGTGAATACTATCATGCTTTCTTTTTTGAATACTAGCATTTATATTTTGGACACTTGAATGCATTTTTTTATTTGAATACTAGTATGCAATCCTATTTTAGAGTCTAGAGCTATTGCTAAAAATGTAAACGAACGAATGTATAGTGGAGATAAACGAGTAATTTTATTGAAAGAAAAAAAAAAAAATATTTTCACACTTATGATATACTTAAGATTTTATCAATTTATTCCAGAAAAAAATATCTTTAAATAATTCTGTATAGATGGAAAGTAATTATTTTTTTGGGAAATTTTTGTTGATGCTAAAATATTTTTAAACCCCTTTCGGCCCGTATAATTTTAAAAAAAAACGACCCAAAAAAGGGTCCTTTTTTTTTATTCAAGAAAGTTATATAAAACTAAGTGTATGTTCAATATATATGTGTATTTAATTTTAAATTTTGGGTAAATTTTTAACTTGAAATACAAAAAATCAATTTTTTAAAAAAAGCCAACATTTAACTTTATTATATGACTGGAATTTTTGGTTTTCAGAAAGGGAAAAAATTTAAAAAACAAACAGGGTTTTAAACAAAAAAAAGGAATAATTTTTATTTTTTTATGCAAACCCAAAAACACATCAGTAATTTTTCTTGAAAATAATTTTTTAAAAGTATAAATGAAAGGGCAAATCACGGGTAACGGTACAGATCCATCATCATTGCCCCAGTTTTCCCCAACCGAATTTTTCCAAAACAATAAAGGTTAT
Source organism: Trichonephila inaurata madagascariensis (assembly GCA_019973955.1). Taxonomy (NCBI): domain Eukaryota; kingdom Metazoa; phylum Arthropoda; class Arachnida; order Araneae; family Nephilidae; genus Trichonephila; species Trichonephila inaurata. Next base: position 166,328 of record BMAV01014815.1, read on the forward strand.
TTCAAATTACTCTCAGATCCTTTTTATATTAAAAGTGGAATCAGATTCACTTCCTTTAACCCCCGGAAAGGGAAAAATTTTAAAAAATATATTTTTTATACAAAATGCAACCCACTTGTATTCCCCAAAAACGGAAAAGAAATTTTTAATTTGAGCAAAGGGTTTAAAAAAGCATACCCTTTTATTTTTTACGTTTGATTGCACTAACATCTTGTTTAAAATAAAACGTCTATCTGTAAACATGTTACTAAAAATCTGGTACTGTCATCTGTAAGAAATAAACATGATTCTGGGCAAAAGGAATAGATAGTGTTAATCTTTTTAGCGCGTTACTTGAGAACATTCCTGCCCCGAAATATGACGAGCACGAGAAATAGTGGGGGAAATTTCACCCCGTGATTTTGACGGGAGCGAGAAGGAAGGGTTAAATCAATTGATTGTTGAAATATTTACATTTAAATATTTCGGAACGAATTTTTCTATTTTAAAAAATTGAGTAATGGAAAAAATATAACTCGATAATTACATTTTATTAATGCATTGTATATGTAAAGTTTGTTTAAATTTTTTGGAGTTCCCTTTAAAGGGAATTGAGATCTCTCTAGTTTTAAATCCAAGAGTAAACGTAATCACCACGAGGCTGTCAAGATGCCTAGGTCATTATTATAAAAAGTCACACTCTCACGTACTCACACTAATCACCTAATCCAGACAACTATTAGAAAATTATTTAACAAATAAAGAGTCCGAATCGTCTTGTTCTATGTCGAAGGTGGGTGAATTGTGGTCCATAAGACAAAAAAAAAAAAAACCCCCTTGCCCAAAAGGGGGGGGCTTCCCAAACCCCGACCAAAAAGGGGTTTATCTGTAATTCCCACGAGGATGGCTACGTCAAAACGCATGCGCAGTGTAGATACGATATGAGCAATGCTTTTCCGCCAGACCGATTAATTTTAATTTTGTCTCTTCAATAATAAAAAAAAAACCCAATTTTCTACTTTAGCGACGTCATGACCCCTCGTGTTGAAGAAAAAATAAAATAAACCGGAAAATGTCGAGTGTTTAATGAAGAATAAACAAACAAAAATGTAGTGTCTGACTACTGTTTGGCCGGTTCTTTTTAGAGTTGGGAACTTTTTCCCCATCTGCGGGGAGGGGGTTTGTGTTTTGGGAAAGGGGATTTTACCCTCGAACGGGCGGTCAGAAAAGAGAATCCATTTGTTTTGGGGAAACGTGCGCCCTTTACCAGGGGGTGTTAAAGGGAAAAAAGGGGTGAAATTTGGTTGGGGAAACCCTGCCGGGTTTGGGGGTGTGCTGGACCAAAATATAGTTTTTTGGCAATGTTTTTTAACACACGGACTTTTGTTTGATTGTAGTGATAATCGAGATAAATTTTGCTGGCTTTTTTGGGTAACTGATTATATGAATTAGGGGAAGAAAATAATTGAAAATTGGGCCCCCCAGATTATATCTTTGGAATACGGGAAAAAACGGTATGCTTATTATATCATGAAGCTATAATTATATTTAAGGAGTACACACACATTCTAAAACGACATTACAAAAAACTCCTAAGGATTTTGGCTGCAAATTTTCCAAGCAAGAACGCAAAATAAAAGTTGCGAAAAGGCTAAAGAAGCAACAACCATTATTTGAACAGCAATCAACTATTGAAAAAAAGCCGCTAAAAAAAGAAAATTTCCCTGGTAAACCTCCAAATTTTCTATCATAATAAGGCTTTTTCGAATTGTGAATTTATTAAATAGTCTATAATAAAGTGTGGAAGTGAATTGTACCCTGAAGTAAAAAGCAAATTTAAAAGAATTTCATTGTGTGTCGAAACGGATTATAGTATGGTGCATTAATCCAATGGGTGTGGAACTCACGGTATTACTGAAGACTGGGATCTAGAAATTTTAGTTTTTTTAAGGGTTCGATCCTTCCTACATTTCCAAAAAAAAAAAATCTATGGTTCTGTAACTTCTCTATCGGTATGACTTCGTCTCGACCAATCAGAAAGTTCCCTTTTGCACCAAGCTAACTTCACCAAATTTTTTATCTCGGACTTCTGAAGTGCATCCGGATTAGCTAGGCTAAAGCCTGCTCACCCTCCTGACTAGTAACTTGTAGCATTTTTTGTGTTTCTCTGTTTTGAATTTAATTTTCAGTAATATTGTATTTAATTCACCTTTTCAACTTAAAATACACTGCTCGCCACCGTAAATGCAACACCAGGAAAAAACAAGGGAAAAGGCCCAAAAAAATTTTGGAAGTAGCATGTCGACTAAGTATCAAATGGGTTAAATTTATAGACTTCTTTAAGGGGTGGTTCCTGCAGAATCAGTAGCCAGAGTAAACCGCCATTGTTGGAGATCACCCTGCCACATGAAACTGATTCAAAAGACTTTTCAAAGTGTTCTTGGGGTACAGCAGACAAAATTGATCTGGTGTGGCGGCCCGGGGGTTGATCTGGGGCTTTGGGGGGGGCAATCATGGACCACATGTTTTTTATCGGCGAAAGATTCAGGGCGAGCCTTCCCGGGAAAACAATCTGGTGATGAACGAAGAACCCTTTTAAAAATGCGGTGCTACGTGGGGTCGCGCATTATCCTTTGAAAAATGGCTGTGGCCAAAACCCCCATGTAAGGAAGGACAACTGGCTCCAACACCTTGGGAGATGGCGTTGGTTGTTTAAAGTACCAGCAATGCGCACTAGAGGAGTGCAGTGATTCCAATACCCCCCCAACCGTAAACCCCGGGGCGGGGTGAGGGGTGGCGGTGCAAACGCAGCTTTTTCAGCATCCCTCTCCGCGGTGTCTCCAGACTGAATCCGAACATCCCTGGTGTTCCGAAAAGATGCGTGGGCTCGTCAGTAAAACAACCCCTTTATTCCATTCTGCCGCCCCATCGCTTCTTTCATCCCCAATTTGGGGGCGGAACGTCTGTGGAAAACCGCGTCAAGTGTACCCCCGAAATGGACGTCTTGCGGACCCGACCCTTTAAACGGCGTCGAATGGTACGCGGGACTGAATGATGCGTTTTCCGACTCAATTGTTGATATGGTTCGGTGATGTGACTGAGCGATCCGTCCCCCTCGCACAATTTTCCTGTCCCCCCGTGAAAGGGGGCACTGGGGGGGGGATGCGATCGACCACGTCAGTCTGTGGTACCCTCCTTTTCATCCAAAGGGTTTTCATATCCGCAAATTTCAATTGTTTGGTTTCGTCCAACACGACTACCGGGTTCCCTGAAAAAAATACAATCTCGGTAGGCCACTATCCCTTTCCCCTTTGAACTCGGATCTTGATCAAAAAACGAATCCTTTTTTTCCCACGAGACATAACTGATCGTTTATTGAAAAACAACAAAAAAAAACACAATTGCCGAACTTGGGAAAACGTCCAAACCTTAAATGGGGCCTTGAGGTTTTTGGGGCTACAGGCGTGAAATGATTTTTTTCTGCGCTGAAATTCTAATCATTTTTCATATCTCCCCCTCTGCTAAAGCATGTTGTAAAATTTTATTTTATTTGCGCTTCCCGCAGGGGGTTTTCATTACCATTTACCAGTAGTGTCTTTTTTTTTTAGGTATTTTTTTTACTTTTAAGTAATTTATTTTATTAATAGGCAAGTGTCAATAGTATCTCAGTCATTTTAAAAATACAGACTAGAGGTTAGAACCCTGGGAAAACCCTTAGCTACTCCATATACCCACCCAAAGGATAAGGGAAAAATTTTTTTTTGGCATGATGAGGGCTTTTTGATAATTATTACTGTAAAAATTATTGCAACAATACTGCAACAATAAAACCTAGAAATCCAAAAATTTAAAAAAACAAATGCTAAAAAATTATTTCTTGGGGCCTTCTGTTTTATTTTTTAAAACCTTTCAAAACCTTTGAATCTATATTTTTTTTATAAGGAACAAAATTGTTTTTTCATTCCCTAAAAATTTTAAACCAAATTTTTTTTGCTTTTTAATTTCCCCAAATTTAAGGGTTTTGCAAGGTATTTAAAAAACATTTCTTGGTTCAAGTTCATAAGTACAAAGCAATTTGCTAAAATAAATGAAAAAAAATGTAATACATTTTTATTTTATTTTTACTTTCCCCCTACTCGAGGATCATCTAGTATGTCTTTTATTAAAAATCTGTCCAAAAGAAAGATTACTTCAACTTTTACTTTTTAACAGTAGTCCCCAGTGGTTCACGAACCACCAGGACCGATCAAAGGGGGTGTCGGTCCAGGAGCAAAACCTAATTCCCCAAAGAGAATTTTCATTTTGACTAATACTTAATGTTGAAATTATAAAATCATTCACTGTTTAAGAGTAAAAAGTAAAATCTTAATAAGAATGCAAATAGACACAAACATCAGTTATTTCCTCTATTTTGTTTTTCTAAATTGCTGAGGCTATTATTAAATTGAAAACTTTTAATTTCCCCAAATGCACATTGAATTAAATTACTCTTATGTCTCAGGTAATATCAGCCGTATTAGATTTTTTGTAAAGCGCCTTTAATCATCCATCCACAGTGCAACGCTAATACCGTTGATAAGCAAAAAAAACCCCCTTTTCTTGCCATATTGTCGGCTTTGCCACAAATTAGGCTTTACATTAATAGACTATGTGGACAAACACATGTGCACTAACATTTTATTTTTCTTAAACTATGCTATGTTATCGTAAAATTGGATTTCTGATTTCTTTTCTGATTTTTTAATAACTATTTAAAAGTCTCAGCATATTATTACGTAGATCCAAGGGTTCGGGGATTTTATACAAAACAATCACAAAGAAAATAAACAGTTCTTCAAGGGCGATGTGAATTTATTAACAAAAATATAATCCTTTAAACACAGGATCCAGCAGGAATATTCACAGAGTAAATATCCAAAGGTCTTCACACCTTCAACAGCAATCAAACACAATAACCAGTGTTTAAATATACACTAAGTAAAGATTATTTTACGCCCCCGAGATAATCCTAGTCAAAACAATCCTCACTACTCGCTGGTTTAACCAGACTCCCCGTGGGGCATCTAATAAGTCGCGACGAAACCCAGAAAAAACCCGCTCTGACATTGTAGAAAATCCACTATTTTCAGAAGATTCCAGGGGTTCTGAACTCGCAACGGGGTTCGCCTGACCCCAAAATGGTCGCCAAAGTCCCCGGTCCCCTGAATGCCAATGGCTCTACCCCCAAAGTTTTCGCCATTATAATGAAAGGGGGCGGCATTGTTGGAATAGTACAATTTAACATGAAATAAATATAACATAGAGTAATATAAATGCATTAAAAACACAAATACACAAATTATTTACACTATTTACAGAAAATTCGTAACAATATTTATACGACTTATTAGAAGTTTTATTTTGAGAAATTGTTAAAAACATTTGCTTGATTGATAGAACTATATGCGGGCTGCGGCCGCCCTTTGGTTTGACCGCCCACTGCACATCTGCTAGGACCGGCCCTGCGGACCACACACTGGTGGTCTAAACTAAATTTTCGATGGTCCGCAGAAAAAATGGGACATCATTTACATGTTTATGAAGATTCAATTTCAAGAAAGAAGAATAACAAAATGTATTATGCAATATGGATTAAGTTTTGTGTAAAAAAAAAAAAATTATTTTCTATTTTTAGCGAAATTCTTCCGTAGTTTAGCTGTCTTTGCAGCTGTTTTTATTGACATTTGAAAGAGTTGCCGACCATAGTAACTTAGCAGCATAACAATTCAGTTTGTTGCAGTGACAATTTAAAAACCCCCTAGGGCGAAGATCCCAAACCCCCGCCGGGTAAATTTATAAAGAAAATCTTTAGCCCTTTAAACGAGCCGTGCCCGCCCCAAGCGTCCAGTGGATTAACCGGCACTTGTTTGTTGATATTGCTTTACGTTGCCAGTTTGTTCTTGCTTTTCGTGGAGTTCCTTTTCAGAGATATGGAAATATAAATGCTGAGACGTATAAATAAGTGACAATATAGTTATAGTGGTCCACCATATAGTAATCAATAATATTAGTGGTCCATGAAACATAAAATTATACATTTAGTGGTCTATGAAGTACTAAAAGTTGGCAATCGCTGCTTTTGGATGTTTCGAAAAGGTGTTCAGGATTTGTTAGGGTAGTCCTCATTAAAACTTTTCACATCTAACAACAAAAACCGGGGACATAATATCACATCATTCAACTCATACCAGACAAATGTTTGCGTTGAAACAAGACGTATCAAGTTGGATTTTCTCGTATGAGTTAAATTTGAGATAAACAGAATATAAAACGGCCACGCTTTTAAAATTTTTGGGGGACCCCTACGGGTTTTGTGATAACCCACGAGGGGGGTGGGAGCGTATTGAAAAAATTGAAAAAAAAAAAAGATTATTTTAAAAAACTGTTAATTTATTAAAAGTAAACAGACAAAATACATTCTGGCATGATAAAAAATAAAATATCTATTTACACTGATATAATGTATCAGTACTGCACAATGTATTTCATAATTAATTTAATAATACTAAATTAATAACAAGTTTAAAAATTGTCATTGACCCCATGGGCTTGTCATATATAAAATTATGTACTAAAATTAATACTTAGCTTGTTAATTTTTTTGTATGGTTTATAATTAATCCCTTAACTGCTGATTAAAAGTCATGCGATTCGTACCCCAATGCCGCCGTTTTCCAGGCACACGTATGTGATGTAATGAAGGGGGAAGAATTGATTGATTGATTGATTATTAACGTCGCACTGTGTAGCTACACGAGGGCTTTTGGCGACGGACCACGTAATTTTGAACCATGGTCAAGTGACGGGCGACACCCTGAGCTGGCACCCCCCTCTCTTAACTACCACACCACACCAATGCGAGGACGTTTCAGCTCTCGACAGATTTAACGTGCATCGCTGCCCTACACGGCGGGTCTTTAGTGGTATTGGGCTCGAACTCGTGACAAGGTAAGCCACGGTCCGATACCTATACCACTCGGCTACCGCGGCCACGAAGGGGGAAGAAAAGGAATAAGTAATCAAATCTGAAATAAGTAAGTCTTTTGTGCAAATACTGTTAAGGTCCTTTGACTGCAGTTCAAAGCCTTCGGAATAATTTTATGGATACAGTGCACAGGGGTCTCAAATATTGAAAGTTTGAGAAGCACTGAACTAAGCTAATCAAAGTGAACTATGTAAGCTGTGCTTAAGAAATTTAAGAAACTGAATATATTATCCTAAGACACCGAATTCTTTAAAAAAGTTATGATAATTTAATTCCTCTAAAGCAGGGGTGGGCAGATTTTTCCAGGATACGGTCTACTTCTAACGTTTTGCGGTCCACCCAGTGGCGTAGGTGTGGCGATTCTGTATTAAAATTTGTGATACCCCCTGCCTGAGGGTATTGTCTCTTCATCCACGCGACCTAAATTTGTAGGGATAAGTAATTGACCACTTGAACCTTCCATAATAAATCTAGTTTATTATATTTCAATATATATTAATCAATGCAACACAAGTCTTATTATGAAAATCAAAACAGGAATGATACGACGTAATCATCAATGCTAAGTTAAATTAGCGCTTTAAATACTGCTCACTATCTTTGTGATAAATTAACCTCCAAATCTTTATCTATAGCAGATTCCGAAACTAGTTAGAGTCCGCTCTATAATTAAACTTTAAGGGGTCATAGGACTCTTAACTTCATCGAGGAATGCAAGAAAAACATTCTTTTTCGAATCCATATAATTTTCTATAAAAACAACATGGAAGCTTGAAACTTTCTCCACTTCATAATCATACTTATATACATATTTAATCAAAATTTAAGATTGTTTCTAAAAATTAAAAATTATAAGGAATTTTAAATTGGACAACTTTTAGAAATTTCAAAAACTAGTATTTATTTCGCGTAAAAATCTGAAGTTAAAAATTGACCAAACTTAACAAAATTAGTTTTAAATTGTAGAAAAATGCTGAGTCCTGAAGTTATACACACTTTTTTTAGTTTTTTAAGTAATTAATATTTTTAAAATTTAAAAAAATAATATTTTTAAAAAAATTTTGGAAAAATTTTATTTTAGTAAACATGAAATTTTTTTTTCAGCTATATGTTTAAAATTTTGTGTATAAGTTGTAGAACAGCTTAATTTGAGATTGTATGAGAAATTTTATAAGAATAGGACAAGTAGTTTCTTTAAATTTATACGCGAAGCTTAATTTTATGTTTTTAGAAAAAAGAGTTTAAAGTTGCAAAAGGCAAAAAATATAATCATTAATAATTTTTTTTAAAAAAGTAGATACAAAATTTATAGACAACTACCGACTTTCCTGAAAGATAATCCACAATCCCCGGTACCCCTATCCCCTTCCTCTGTCAAACCCTTCGGATACTTGATCAAAAGCGGATCGCTTTTTCCCCTACGAGACATAACTCATCGTTTATTAAAAAAACAACGAAAACACAATTTCCGAACTTGAAATCGTCCAACCCTTTTAAATAGCGCTTTGAGGTGGTGCTACAGGCGCGGGGTGACGTGTTTCTGCGCTAAAATTTCTAACCCAGTTGCATATCTCACCTTTTGCTAATGCATGTTGAAAATTTTCGGGGTTATTTGCATGCTTCCTGAAAGGGTGTTGCATTTGGGGGCCCAAACCGGTGTACTTTTTAATTTTTTAGGTTTTTTTTTGTTTTATTTTATTAATAGGCAAGTGTCAATAGTATCTCAGTCATTTTAAAAATACAGACTGGAGGTTAGAACCCTGAAGCATTAGCTACTCCATATAGCCCCACCAACGACTCAGTTTAGTTTTCTTTGGCACTTGATGAGGGCTTAGATAATTATTACTGTAGTGATTATTGCAACAATAATACAACAATAAAACGTAGAAATCAATAAATTACAAAAGCAAATGCTAATAATTATTTCTTGGTCCTTCTGTGTATTCCTTAATCCTTTCAAAACCTTTGAATCTATATTTTTTTTATAAGGAACAAAATTACATTATTCATTCCCTAGAAAATAAGCCCATTTTTTTATTGCTGTAATTTACTCAAATAAAGTTGTGCAAGAGTATTTAAACATTGCTTAGTTCTAAAGTACATAAGTACAAAGCAATTTGCTAAAATAAATGAAAAAAATGTAATACATTTTTATTTTATTTTTACTTTCCCCCTACTCGAGGATCATCTAGTATGTCTTTTAATAAAAAACCGGCCAAAAGAAAGATTACTTCAAATCCAGTGGTTCACGAACCACCAGGTCCGATCTAAGGGTGTCGGTCGTCAGCGAGCAAAGACCTAATGTGCCGCCACTCCAGAGAATTTTTCATATTTTGACTAATACTTAATGTTGAAATTATAAAATCATCCACTGTTTAAGAGTAAAAAGTAAAATCTCAATAAGAATGCAAATAGACACAAACATCAGTTATTTCCTCTATTTTGTTTTTCTAAATTGCTGAGGCTATTATTAAATTAAAAAAATTTTTAAATTTTCCCCCAAATGCACAAAATTAAAACACTCCTAGGTCTCAGGTAATTTTAAAACCGTTTTAAAATTTTTTTGAAAAAGCAACTTCCGCAAAAATCACTTTTGAGACGCCTTTAATCATCCATCCACAGTGCAACGCTAACACCATTGATAAGCAAAAAAACTCCTTTTCTTGCTATATTGTCGGCTCTGCCACAAGTTAGGCTATACATTAATAGAATATGTGGACTAACACATGTGCACTAACATTTTATTTTTCTTAAACTATTCTATGTTATCGGAAAATCGGATTTCCGATTTCTTTTCTGATTTTCTGATAACTATTTAAAAGTCTCTCAGCATATTTATACGAATTATTAGAAGTTTTATTTTGAGAAATTGTTAAAAACATTTGCTTGATTGATAGAACTATATGCGGGCGGCGGTCGCCCACTGCACATCTGCTAGGATCGGCCCTGCGGACCACTCACTGGTGGTCTAAGCTAAATTTTCGATGGTCCGCAGAAAAAATGGGACATTATTTACATTTTTATGAAGATTCAATTTCAAGAATGAAGAATAACAAAATATATTATGCAATATGGAATAAGTTTTATAAAAAAAATTATCTTCTACTTTTAGCGAAATTCTTTCGGAGTTTAGCTGCTTTTATCAACATTTGAAAGAGTTGCCGACCATGGTAAATTAGCAGCATAACAATTCAGTTTGTTGCAGTGCCAATTTAAGCACATTTCGGGCCCTAGGTGCAGAAGATCCACAGGCCCCCTTGGCACTGGCGAATTGAAATTTATAACCAGAAAATCTGGTTAAATCCAGCTTAATCGAGCCGTGCCCGCCCCAAGCGTCCAATGGATTAACCGGCACTTGTTTGTTGATATTGCTTTACGTTGCCAGTTTATTCTTGATTTCCGGGGGTTTCCCTTTTTTAAAGAGATATGGAAATATAAATGGGGGACGTAAAAATTGACAGTATATTAAAATTGGGGTCCACCAAAAGAACCAATAATATTAGTGGTCCATCAAATATAAAATTATATATTTAGTTGTCTATGAAGTACTAAAGGTTGACGATAGCTGCTTTTGGATGTTTCGAAAGGGTGTCAATATTCCAGGCAATGCATTTATCGCTTGTTCAGGATTTGTTAAGGCATCAAAACTTTTAACATCTATCAACAAACCAAGGACATAATATCACATCTTTTTAAATTCCCTCCCGACAAATTTTTTTCCCGTTGAAAAAAAAGACGTATCAAGTTGGTTTTTTCCGAAAAAGATTTAAAATTTTGGGAAGTAAACAAAAAAAATATAAAAACCCAGGCCAGCCCCCAAAATTAGGGGGCGCATCACCCTACGGGTGTTTGATAAACTCAAAAAAGGGGGGGTTTGCGAGCGTATTGAAAAGTTGAAAACAAAAAATTATTTTAAAAAACTGTTAAATTATTAAAAGTAAACAGACAAAATACATTCTGGCATGATAAAAAATAAAATATCTATTTACACTGATATAATGTATCAGTACTGCATAATGTATTTCATAATTAATTTAACAATACTAAATTAATAACAAGTTTAAAAATTGTCATTGACCCCAGGGGTTTGTCATATAAAAAAATTATGTACCAAAAATTAATACTTAGCTTTTTAAATTTTTTTTGTATGGTTTATAATTAATCCCTTAACTGCTGATTAAAAGTCATACGATTTCGTCCCCCCAATGCCGCCGTTTTCGGGGTACCCCGTATGTGATGAATGAAGGGGAAGAAAAGGAATAAATAATCAAATCTGAAATAAGAAAAGTTTTTTTGTACAAATACTGTTAAGGTCCTTTGACTGGGTTCAAAGCCCTTTGGAATAATTTTATGGATAGCAGTGCACAGGGGGCTCAAATATTGAAAGTTTGAGAAGCAATGAACTAAGCTAATCAAAAGTGGGAAATATTTTAAGCTGTTGCCCAAAAAATTTAAGAAACCGAATATATTATCCCAAGACACCGAATTCTTTTTAAAAAAATTATGAAAAATTTAATTCCCCCCTAAAGCAGGGGGGGGGCGAATTTTTTCCCGGGTACGGTCTTTCTTCCCAACGTTTTGCGGTCCACCCAGTGGCGTAGGTGTGGCGATTCTGTATTAAAATTTGTGATACCCCCGCCTGAGGGGATTGTCTCCCTTCCCCTCCCCGACCCCAAATTTTTTAGGGGTAAATTTGACCCCCGAACCTTCCATAATAAATCTAGTTTATTTTTATTTCAAATATATATTAATCAATGCAACACAAGTCTTACTATGAAAAAAACAAATCAGGGAAAGATACGACGTAATCATCAAAACTAAGTTAAATTAGCGCTTTTTAAAAACCGCTCACCATCTTTGTGATAAATTTTTAACCCCCCCAAATCTTTTTCTATAGCAGATTCCCAAACTAAAGAGTCCGCTCTATAATTAAACTTTAATAATCAATCGCTTTCCAATATCACACACCGGGGTCAGCAACCAAACCTTATGTCTCCCCTCTTGTATTCAATTCCCCTTTTATTAATCTTTTATATATATTTTTAAACCGACTTGATCCCGCTTCTCTTCAACTTTTCCGGCTTCTAACCGACTTCTATATGGCTCCCATAATACTCTCCAGCCTCCAGCCGACCTTACTCGCAATGCAAAAGCTCCAACATATAAATCATTTACTAACCGCATTTTCGCGTTTTTTTCTTGAAAGGGGTTTAATTGAAATGCCATTCTGGCCCCAAAGATTCCTCAAAAGGGAAACTTAGAAAGGGGCGATAAAGCCTCGTCCAAATTTTAAAGATTTCTTTTCTTAACACTTGGGTTTTTACATTGTGTTCCCCCTTTTAAAAAAATGCCAGATTGTTATTTTTCACAAAAGGGCACAAAATTTTCCCCGTTGAAACTTGAACAACATGAGGGGGGTACTAACCCTTTTGGGGGGGATATTCATACGTGAACATGGGTTTTTTCGGGGAAAGTCGTGAACCGATGAATCTGAAACTGACATCTGTCCATACATTTTTTCGTTGCCATCGCGAGGCATGCTATTAAATCGAGAACTAAATGCCGTAGAAGCGGTGGCATGTGTAATGATGTCTCAATAGCCAATCCCGTGATACCACGGGAAGAGGTGATCATCAACATTTATTCTCCCCTTTAGTTGGTAGGTGTGGAAAAATTCATGTCTACGGCTGGCATCGCAGTGATCACTTTTCCCCCCAACAGTGGCAGTAAACGTGCTAAGCGTCATCGTTCGCTCCAATGAAGATACATGAGTCGACTGCATATTTATCGAATCATTTTCTTAAGTGAACACAGTCGCATCGATTGTGAAAAGCCGATTCTCCAGTCTGGCTGGCGTTGGTGTTTCATAAATATGTTTCTTTAGTATGCGCGTCTTAGGTCTTCGTAAATACGGCCACCCCAAAATGTCTTGGCGGTCCACCAGTCGATCACGATCGACTTAATGCCCTTTTCTGCTCCAAAGCATATCGATAAGAATTTTGTGGAAAAATTCATTGTAATGTACGTAGTATTGTAAAAATTACTTTACGGTGTAAAATGTACCACATAAGCAATTCTTTTTTTCTCAATTTTTTGACTGTATGATGCCTATTTATATTAAAAATTTGCATGTTCTTAACAGAAAGGGTGTGATTATTCATATTCTATGCATTAACGAGTTTGATAAATGAAACATTAACAAAAGAGATTTGCTACAAAGTTGCAAATACGCATAAACAGATGGTAGAGAATCTGAGTCCATTAATCAATTCAGAGGAAAACAAATAATTAAAAACCTGAATTTTTTTTTTAGCAAATAGCCCGTTAAACGTTCTCAAAAGGAAAGAAAAAAGGTAATTAAAAAGAGCTGACTTAATGAAAACCATTAACGGCTGGCGCAATTACACGTTCTGAATATTAAAGATGATTCTTTAGAGAAAAATAGAAGAAAAGTGCTTTTAAAAAGAAATAAAGGGTGATTTCGTTTCTCTTTCGTGCATCCACAAAGAGAAAGTTAATGATTTTTTTTTTTACTCTGCTAAAATAACAAATTGTTTTCATCGTAAAGAAGTAATTTTATTTTCCCTTGGAAGATTTTCGAAACCATTCAAACGATTGTTGTAAATTGAAACTCGATTCAAAAGTTTAAATTGAATTTGTGTTTTAAAGAAACATTTTGTGTTGTGTTTGAAACTTAATTGGCAATTCTAAAAATAGCCTAGCAACATTTCTCATTTTTAGAAAATGAGTATAAAAGCGGTATAAAAATGTTTCAAATAAAACTGTATAAAAATTTAGTTACACAGTATATATATATATTTAGACACGAATCAAATAATCATTGAGATACATTAGTGCATATATTTGTTGATTTTATATGGCTTTAAATTTATTAATAACTTTAACACTTATCATAATAGAAACAAATTCTCTCTCTCTCTCTCTTTTCTTATTATTAACCCTCTAGCCGGAACATCATTTTTTTTGCCGCTTTTAGAAACATTCGTCTGACAGATAGGTACTCAAATTTTTTTGAATTTTATTACCTTAGGAATGTTTTAAATGTCCTTATCGCTCATGAAATTGAGTAGAATTTTTAATGTTTAAGTCTTTATGACAGTGCTTCTCAAACTTTCAATATACACGACCCACTATTCAATCATCATTTTCATCGCGCCCCCTTACAATAACAATGTATTCAATTCAATAATACTATACTTTGACACTAAAGACACAAATGACTTTAAACCCCTTTTTGTCTACCGACGTATAAACGTCTCACTTAGCAAAAGATTAATTTTCTGGACTATATATACGTCTGTCATAATAAGATCTTTTCTGAGCAGTGCTATCTATAAAAAATTTTTCCCAGGGCTTTGGGAAATTTTAAAAAAGACCTTGACAGGGTTTACGAAGGAATTACTTATTTCAAGGTTTTGCTTCTTTTTTTTCTTTTCCCCCTCCCCCCGCCAAAAAAAAATCAAAATACGCTCGCCTACGTGGTAAACGGTGGGGCATTGGGGACAAAAGCGTAACGATCGGGGTTAAGGAATTTTATAAATCAAAAAAATATCAAGATAAGTGTTAATACAAGCCCATGGGGTTACTGATAATTTTCAAACTTGTTCTTAACTAAGTATTGTTAAATTAATAATAAAATATACATTGTACAATGATACATTTATAAGAGTATTATATCGGTAAATGTGTATTCTATATTTTATTATATCAATATTTTGTTTGTTTATTTTTAGTAAGTTAATAACTATTTAAATTCCCTTTTTTTTTCAACTTTCAACAGGCTCGCGCCCCCCTTGTAGGGTTATCACGCCCCCAAGGGGGGCGCCCCCCGGGTTTGAGAAACACTGCTTTAAAGCTCACTATATTTATATTTTATTATAAGAATTGTGACTATTTTTTTATAAAAGTTAGAAATTAATATTCATGAAAAAAATAATTAAAATAAAATCCCAAAAAACGAAAAACATAGGAATATCGATACTGATAGACGGTGAGAAAAAAAAAATCTCACTATCTGAGTTGAAAAATGGGGCCATACACCACGTGACCCCTCCCCACGGGTTGAGTCCAACTGAAGAGGCCCACAAGGGTAGCCCACCCCCAACCGGCGTTATCTCCCGTAAAACAAATCATCCCTTCTGTTAAACGGGGCACTTTAACACCAAAAAGAAGCCAGCGGTTCCAAAACTGTGGTCCACGGACCCCCCGGAAGTCCTCAGCGCTTTTCTAGGGGGGTCTGCGAAAGGTTGTCATTAAATGTTAAGATTTCCCTCTTTTACAGACTCTGAAAGGCCTCGTAGAAATTTGAAAGATGTGCCATCCTAGACTAGATCACTAAACTGTCCCCATAGAAAAAACTCTAGCAGAACATGTATTTCGATGAAGAATATTAATTTAGTTATTTTGTTATAGTTGGCAACTACATAGCCATTACTACAAAACGTAATATTTTTTAAATTAGATGTTTACTCTTTTCTTAAAGAAGAAAGAAGTGCTAAAAAAATCTGTATAATTAGTAGAGGTAACCTTAGGATTATACAGGAATCTAAATCACTCACAAAGCAAAATGTTGGGAATCAGGGAGGACTTGTGGCCCGCGATATCGGGCGATACTTTAAAAGGGGGCGATTGAAAGTTTAAGAACCCCGCAAAGCCATTTATTTAAAATGTACATACACTATGCTTTTCTGTTTCGTCTATTTAAATTAGTGCACTTTTTTCTTACTAAAAGCAGTAGACGAGATGAAACGATTCTTGCTAGGCTTCGTAGTGGTCGCACTCGAGCTTAAAGCATGAGATGGATCTTAAAGTCTACCCTCCATGTCCAAATTGCAATATGATTCAAGTCGCTCCTGTCCACATTTTGGCTTGTATTGGTTGCAAAAACCAACCCTCTCAAGTTCTACAGCTCTTCATTGTTTAAAAACGCACAGGTTCTTGGACTTTTAGACCCTTCTGTAGATCAAGTGGTATAAGAAACAACAACAACAGCAACATATTTCTTACTGAAAGGGCTCGCCGCTACACCAATCAATTCCTTCAACCTTATCTTTCCATTCTATCAAGCTGAATATTAAATATATGAGAAAAGATATTAAGCCCCAAATTTCTGATAGGATAAAAATAAAAGGCTGAAAAATTGAGGATCAGTTGTCTATTCCCAGCAGTCCTCGTCGAAAGGCTCGTTCCAGCTCCTGACTAGACATGACTGCTTGGTGGAGCATCTCCATCATATTGGAATTTTTTTGAGACATAGATGTCCTTTCTCTATGTGATTCGGCAGATCAAATGAATAGGGACCACCTTCATCGTTGTACGGCACTCCATGGCGCTCTATTGGCAAGCTAGATACCTTTTAAGGAAATGACTTCGGTCCATTCTTTTTTTGTTTTTTTACCTATGTTTGTCTGTATCAGGAGTCGGCAGTCTTTTCAACCTTTTCGGAAAACCAATCTACTAATATGATTTTGTGTGCCGCACTGCAGGAAATTCTTGAAACAATTTGATTCCCGCGATAATGTATGCAGCGTTAGAGAATAGAGTTCAATAATATAAATTTACAGTTTTATTATACATTAATTTTGCATAATTTAAAGACATTTCTTTATATAAAAATAAACAGCATAAAATAAAACTTTCTTCAACAAAAGTAAAAAATATATATATTATGTATTTTTAAACACATATTTGTTAAAATATAAATATTGCCCTTCATTATAGTTAAATAAAAATTTTAATGCGAATCTAGCGCGCTTACCCTGCTCTTCTTTCATATCACAAAATCAAAGGAAAATCTGTGACTCAATTTCACGTGATTTTGAACATTCAATTGTTAAACAATTTCATTGCGGAATCGAAATATTTTTCATACGCGGAATGATTGTTTCCTTAGATATGTAGTACTAAAAGCGGAAAGCAGAACGCATGCACTTTTCTCTTTTCAAACAGTTAAATCTCTCCAGCAATGGCGTTCAATAATTTATAAAATAGCTGTAATTTATATCTTTAGTTACATTTCAGATTTTTTCGCAATTCCGTAAAAGTCTGCAATTCTGAAGATGTTTGTCAAATAAGATCCATAACAAATTTTTATCAACTTTCCTTCACTCAATAATTGACAAATTTGTAGGATAGTGCGAAGTGCCACTGAGAATTGTACCGCGTGCCGTAGGTTGCCGACCCCTGGTTTACATCTTTTGGTGTTTTGCCACCTTTGTATTTTTTATTGTATATCCGCCTTGCCATTGGAAATTAAAATTTTTTTTTACTTTATGATAAACTATATATATGCTTTTTGTCAGTTTCTGGAAAAATCACTGCAAACTTTTTATGAAGCTTTTAATCGAGCAAAGCACTATTATACTTCTTTTCCTGCTCACGGGAAACCCATAGTTAAAAATAGCAAGCCTAAGCCTGAATATTAAAATTTTTAAAAATAATTATTTACAAGTAAATGTCAAAATAATTATAAATTGGTTAGTAAGTAGATAATTAGTGACTATTTTAAAATTTAAATCTGATACCAAGATGTCCAAATATTAAAGTGCAAAACAAGTGCTCTAGAAAATGTTTTTAGCTTACAATTGCCAGTAAAACTTTAAAAAAAAAGAATACACCATGATCAAATGTGCACACTATCAGATTCAATTTAAAAAGTTTTAATTTATCATTTTATAAAAAATAATTCTGAACGTAGAAATGTAAAAACTTCTTTAAGAGATTGAAAATACACTCTGAAATTAAAAGAAATATTCAAAATTATTTGACATTTTAATACGATCTTTAATTATAAAATTACATGTTATTGCCAATACGTTGACATCTGGAAGAAATTCATTTCATGTACCATTGTAGGCCATAACGTTTTCGTTACGTCAAGAACTGTCTCCAGCCGTTCCGGAGAATCGTGCATTGATTCTGTTTTTTTGCAGTGATAACTTTTTTCGAATGCTCAAGATTATCCCCCCTTTGAACCGTGACGGAGATTAGTATGTGTATTAAGTCAATATTTATTTGTTTGTCAAAGGGTTGATACGAGATGCTACACAAAAATCAAAATTTATGAAGTTAATGATTCGAAAATCAACAGATTAAATATAGCTCTTAAGCAAAGGCTTGATAAAATTTCGATTAAGACTGTTTTCGACAAATGTACGAGAGTTGAAACTAAACGTGAACACATTTTCGGACAGAAAAATGTCTCTATTTTCATGAAAATTTGTAACCTTGCAACTCATGAATTTTTTTATAATATAGTTTTCAAAATTTCAAAATATTCCATAAATAACTACTTTTTCCTTATAGAACGTAAAGAGATAGCTCATTTAGCATTGAGATATAAGAAGAAAAAATTGAGAAACACATTTCATAAAAGAAAAAAAAAAATGTGTCAACTCGGATAAAAATGAGTAATGTACTAAAACAAAGGATTTTCTACGTAACAGTGAAGCCAAAATATAATATTAATGTTTGAATACTTTTGTACCTGAAAAAATAGTCCGAAAATTCGGGTCCTATTTAATATTAACCTAAGACAGTTTTGAGGTATACGACTACGTTCGTAACCGTGATTTTGCAAAAGCGTTTAAATGGGTAATATTTATGATATTTAGTGTCACTTAAATTACAAAATGTATATAAAACTGTTTTAAGAATAGTAATACAATAAAAAATTATTTAAGAACAATAATTTGACAAAAAATGAACATAGAACGACCCATTTTCAAAATATTTTCTTTTTGTGAAAAATTCTTTTATCATAATAATATTTTGCCTGTATATAGCTCAGACCTCTGTACAGAGGCTCAACTAGAATTTTTGAAATATATAACTTAGAAGTGGGTTTATCCATGTTTTACGACAACAGAGGGGAGCAATTTTAAGAAAAAAAAAGCTAATAATTATTTAAATGGGTGGTAACTGAAAATAATGTGAATGTTTCAAAAATTCTAATTTAGCCTTTGTAGAGAGGTCTGAGCTATATGAGGCAAAATATTATTATAATAGAAGCATTTTTCACAAAAGGAGAACATTTTGAATAAAGGTTATTTTAAGTTAATTTTTTGCCGAAATATTGTATTTAAATAATTTTTTTTATCAAAATGTCCTTAAAACAATTTTATACATGTATTTTAATCTAAATGACACTAAATATCATGAAAATTATCCATTTATGCGCTTTTTTAAAATCACGGTTCTGAACGTAGTCGGATACCATAAGTTATTACTATATCATCAGAGTTCCTACAAATTAAAAGCCTAAATATATTATAAGCAAGACAAAGGCAAATGATGACGATTCTCGTATTTTTGAACCACGGTCCAGTGACGAGGACTACATCTGAATTGCATCTTACTCTCCAAACTACGTCACTGCGTCTCACGGGAGAACTTTGAACCTCGACATATTAAACGTGTATCAGTTTCACTAAATGATAAATCTTTAATGACATTAGGACTAGTTATTACGACTCGTCAGAGAACTAGCACCATCAACAAGTTCGCGACTATGACCACCTGACCACCCTGCCCACTTAGGGCTTGAGTTACAGCAGGCAATCAGCACGTAATTCTGATAATAAAAAAAAATGTATATTACGATTAAAAAAAAGTACCGGTATTTTTGCGATAAGTTCAGTAGTAAAATATTTAGGCGTGAAACATGACAGGTAATTAAGACCCAAGCCATTAAGCTTACGTGCTCCTATCTCAGTTTGAAAATGGAACCATGCCACGTCCTTAACAGCAGATTTTTTTTTTATCATTCCAATTTTGTTCCATTTCTGATCTTGAATGTAACTGCTGTGAGAAAGATATGAATATTTTATTATATTTCAACACACATCACGAAATAATGTTGTAAATCGAATTTTATTTTTAGGGAAAATGTATTCACGAATCAAAGCTATTGCGATTAATAACTTTATTCTTTTTAAACTCCATTTTAAGAAGTAGTTCGAGAGACAAATAAAATGTGAATGTGAAACTGAAAGCTTTGAGTCCCATTTTGCTACATTTTTCATTAAAATTTACTTTAAAACAAAAATGATTTTGTCTTTTTTATTAATTATTTGCTGATGCGGCGATTTCGGAGTGACGTCTTAAGAGTAAACACGAAATTAAGGAAAGGATAACAATAACAATGAGAATAACCCTGATTCTAGAAGCTAAATTAACATTGCATTATAAATAAATAAATAGATTCATTAAGATTTGAAATTACGATTCAAAATTTACGTATCTTAAGGTATCCGACTACGTTCGGAACCGTGATATTAAAAAAGCGCATAAATGGATAATTGTCATGATATTTAGTGTCACTTAGATTAGAATACATGTATAAAATCGTTTTAAGGACATTTTGATAAAAAAAAAATTATTTAAATACAATATTTCGGCAAAAAATTAACTTAGAATAATATTTTTCCAAATGTTCTCCTTTTGTGAAAAATGCTTCTATTTTAATAATATTTTGTCTGTATATAGCTCAGACCTCTCTACAGAGGCTCAACTAGAAGTTTGAAATATTCACATTATTTTCAGAGTTATCACCAATTTAAATAATTATTAGCGTTTTTTTCTTAAAATTGCTCCCCTCTGTTGTCAAAACATGGATAAACCCACTTCTAAATTATATCTTTCAAAAATCAATGTGAGCCTCTGTACAGAGGTCTGAGCTATATACAGGCAAAATATTATTATAATAGAAGTATTTTTCACAAAAGGAGAACATTTGGAGAAAAAATTATTCTAAGTTAATTTTTTGCCGAAATATTGTATTTAAATAATTTTTTTGTCAAAATGTCCTTAAAACAATTTTATACTTGTATTCTAATCTAAGTGACACTAAATATCATGAAAATTATCCATTTATGTGCTTTTTTAAAATCACGGTTCCGAACGTAGTCGGATACCTTAAGGGGATGAAGACACCCGTCTGCTCTGTTGAACACTTTAATCTTTTATTTTTCTTAGTAATATTAACAGTTAGAATATCTCCTTCGAATTTGCTAGCCTATTTTATACATAGACAACCTGCCGACCAATTAGAAAGCTAATTCAAGGTACAAACAAATGTAGAAAATATTTAGTTGCACTCAAATCAAATCAAATAAAAAAATTATGATAATTCACTTAGATACTGTTTAGAAAAACAGAAGATATTTGATTGCATCAAAAATCATTTTTCTAAGGAATACTTAGAGTGCGTGAATTAAAATTTTTACTTCATTTTGCTTAAAGGGCTAGCTTAAAAAACAATTTATTAGTCTTATGCGTTTTCCTTACATTTTTATTTAAGTACAATTCATTTATTTTCTAAGCAGATGATGACACACCCATATTCTGTTTCTGCACGAACTTCTTTTATATGATTTTGTTTTAGCACGAATTAGAAAAAAAAAAAAGAATTATGTCTTAACACACGGCTTATTTTATTTAAATTTGGACACAAATTCTAAGAAAATTTTGCTAATAATTTTTATAATTACGACGTTGGAGACGAGATACATGTAATGAGATTTCCATTTGTGAGGATTAGTATTTGAAAGAACGCGGATTGACCCTTCAAAACTTCACTGATGTACAAAATTACGTGATCCATTGTCAATAGCCCTCGTGTTGCTGTTGACGATTATTGCTATTGACAGCCTCGTGGTCAACCTTTTTGGGAAGACTGTCACTATTTGATAAAAAAAATAATTATACGTTCCACTTCAACTTTTCCAACAAGTATGGAAAAGAGAAAAAATATTACTTATAGGCTTATTATGGGATTTTTACGCAAATAGCGTATTTTTTTAATGCAAGTCTATGCAGTCGAAGTTTAGAAATAATAAATAAGACTAGAATGCAAACTTAGCCTTTAATAAACTTTTTACAAGTTAGTCAATTAGGCTGGGCATAAGATAAAAATGAGGAGCTTGAATCATTTATTTTTCAAAACAATTATTAAATTCTCAGTACTTACTTAAGGTATCTTACGACAACTTTTTTTTGAAAAAAATGAAGGTATGGGATTTTTTTGTGATTTTTAGGTTTATTTAGTACATTTTAAGCAAAAAATTGTAAAATTGAAAACAGAATTTTTTTTTATTATTATTAAAATGGGAAAAAACTGGTAAAAATGTACAAAAAAATTACATAAACGGGGCCCGCTCTGTACAAAAATTTTTCGAACAAACTCTCAATTTTAATGTGTTACTTTGTTATTCATGTTTGAAATGACCTTCAGCATAATAGATATTTTAATTTTTACAAAAACTAGAGACCTCTATTTAAGTGACTATATGAAATTGCTTAAAAAAACAGTTATTATATTCACATAAGGGACTGTAAATTTTGAAATAATACAGTGATTGATAAATCTGAAGAACAAAATACTTCTACTGTAATACAAAATATTATCAAAAAATTTCATTAAATTATTTTAAAAACTTTTTGAGCAATCGCTGTCCGCGTTTGAGTTTTTCGAAAGAAAAAAAACACATTTCGAGTAAAACGCAGATTAAAGTTTGACATCTTGTGCAAAGTTATGACATCTTCTTTAGTTAAAACACTTGTAGTTTTGTTCTAGTGAATGGAGAACAAAAAGCTTGGTATTTTTATTAAGCTAATAAGATGGCCTATAAAATAAAATCATAAAACAAATTTGTCAATTTTTGAAACAAATCAGGATTTTAGGGTAGTTGGATATCTTAATGTGGCTTTTGAATTACTACTTTTTTTCCATCTATAATAGATTAGCTCTTTCAGATGCTATTGGTTGTTATAGGTGCATAACAGCTAGTTTTGAGTAATATTAATTTTATTATGTTAATAATAGAAAACATTTATTCACAAACATATTTTGATCCAAATTTTGAGGGGTCTGAGACAACTCTAAGTCAATAAAACTGTAAAAAATAGTTATTTATTATCTTTTTATATAAATTTTGAAAAATTTTTCAGTGAGCCTTCTCGTGCCACTGTTACAACTCTCCTGTGTCATACTGTGGCACGGGTGCCGTGGATTGGCCACCCCTGTTATAGCCCCCACGTTTATAAAGTCTCACTCATTCACATACCAATAAGAGCTTATGAAGTTTTTCTTTTCCTTCTACAAGAAAAAAAAATTGAAACAAGAAGAAGAATGAATATTTGCAGTTGTAACGCTTTAAAATTATATACTTCCCCTCAATATTGTTTTTTATAAAAAATTTCTTCATTGTAGGAAAAATGTATACTTGTCTTTATAATACAATTATTCAGAAAACAATACTTTTTGCTCCTAGAAACTTTAGCTTAAAAATAACTTTTTAAACGTAGAAGCTTTCAAAGAAAGTAAGTACCTTTCAAACTAACTCAAAGCTTGTCACGAAAAACTTCCATTAACTATAGAGTTATATAAATAAACCAGATATTTATACGAAACGTGTTTCGCCCGGAACTAGAATAATATTTCATTTTGTGATAGTTTCAAATCCACCAAGAGTACTTTTAATAGCATAAAGATGTAACTCATAAAATATAAATCTCTAAAATAGCACAATATTCTTTTCTATGTACTTCACAGAAGGTATTTCATAAAATTTTGTGTGGTAAAGACTTATATGTTTTATTTTGCTTAAACTCTTCTTGAAATGTGTCAAAATTTGAGCAGTGTCTTGAGGCATTTGGGCTTAAAGAAAATAGACATTTATATATTTATTTTTAAATCTTTTTATATAAATAGCTGCAAAACTACTATAAAGGCGATATACTCTTCTATATTTCATTTCACTTCACTGTACTTTTTCACTGTAAAGTAAATATTATTCAAGAACCATATTTACTTATGTATTTTAAATATCTCATTCACATTGGTTGATAAATTTAAATTATTGAAATTGAATGATTAATGTTATTATTAATGTTATCTTTAACAAAGTAAATTCGAAGTGAAAGGTAATAGCCCCAAGTATTAAGGCGTGTTGGAAAGCTAAAACCATATTTTTTGACAATTTGAGATTTTTAGATTTTCAAATTGTATAGACTTTAGCCTTTCTAAAAATACCTTTCTTTAACCTCTAGGGTAATTAGAAACTCTTAAAACCTATTGTTAAATAATCATTGAAACTAGGCCACGCCCATTTGAATGGCGAAAAATGTAAATAAAGTACCTAGTTTTTGCTTAAAAGTTGAACGTCTGATATAAATCAAAACATATATCTTTTATTGTAAATTGATCATTTTACTTTTATATTTCCTAGCCGATTAGAAGTCTCACTGTATACATCAAAATCAATTTATCTCAAAATGTAAATTTTGATGTTCGATGTACATTTTCTGAGAAACTACTGTTAACAGGTATGTAAATTTTTTATTATATATTTATAATGATGTCTAATATATACTGAAATGAGCTTTTTGTAAAAAACTAAAACATCTAATTTACAAATTTTTTTCTGTAAAAAATGGGTCAAATTTCGTAATGTTAGATAAAATATTTCATAAATTATTAAAAAATTCAAAATTAGCTAAAAACTCATTTCAGTATAATGAGAAAGGTGTACTTTAATTGTATGAAAAATTTCAAGCATGTACATATAACAGATTTTGAGAAAAGATAGATCGAAAACAGCCAATTTAACATTGTCGGTATAGAGACAGAGAAAGGTTTCCAACTGCCCTTAATTTTAAAATTAATTTTTAGTTATTTTTGAAAATATAGTAACTTTTACATGGAAAGTATGGAATGATTGATAATTTGATAGATTTAAAATGGGAAACTGATATCTCTGCTCTTTTTAAAATAAGATCGAAACTGTATATATAATCATCAGACAAATGAAAACCTTGTTTCTAGTACATTTAAAAAAAGCAGAAATTGATTTGTTGACGAAAGATTTGGGCGGAATATGTAGTGTAAGACGTATCAACATTGAACTCCTACAAGAAAAATTTATATAGAATGGTTAAAAGAAAACTACACATTTCATTACCCTTAAATTTCAAAAAATTAAGTGATTGAAGATATTAAAGATATTTTTATGAATTTGCCGCAAGAGGGGCTCTTGTGGTCAAATATAACTTTTATAAACTAAATTCAGAGGCGCAACAGCCCATGAGGGTTAACGCCTACTGTCCCCATCTCAGTATACGTGAACTTTGGGCGCTGAGGTTCTGGAGCAGATGTCCTGATCAGATAGTCAGTCTGGAGAGAAACCCCCAGTGATTGGTCCCCAAGCAAGTTTGGTACTTTTATCGACCCACTGTGTGAAGAGATGAAAGGCTCAGTCGACCTTGCCCAACCGAAGGGTAGAAACCTGGACCTGTGATGTGAAAGTGCGATACGCTACCACTTGATAATTTTGATGTCATACCAAATTTTTGCTCTCGTAAACAGGTATTAAATATAATTAAAAATGAACGTTTTTAGCACAGATTTTAGAAATCAATAAAATATGTTTGGATTTTTACAAATATGGGAACATCGCAAGTGACTGTTTATTAAAGTCGTACTACAAAACAGCATGAAGGCTAATATCGACACGGATTTTGTAATTTTGAGCCTCGGTCAAGTGACGAGGATGCCATCCGAAGGAGTATCCCCTCTCCTAACTTCCACATCAAGGAGAAGACATTGAGCCTCGACAGATTTATCGTACATCGGTTCCCCTCTATATCATGATAACTTTTCCTTTGTGTTAGTTTTGTGAGATGGCATCAAACTGCCTATTTTATGCAATAAAGTTGTGTACATTTTATCATACCTACGGTTATTTTTTCAAACGCTTACACAAATAAAATGCACAAATTTCGGACATTTTTGGGTATACAGCAAGGTTTCTGAAACTGTGGGGTGCGCTTCTCTAGGGGGCATGATAACCTACTAGGTGGGCGCGATCATATCGAAAAGTCGAAGTTAAAAGATTATTTTAAAAAAATTATTAATTTCTGAAAGGGAGCAAAAAAAAATACACACATTCTAACATAATAAAAATAAAATACGCATTTACACTGTTGTAATATACTTATAAATATATGACAATGTACTTAATAAATAATTTATCAATTCTAAGCTAAGAACAAGTTTAATAATTACTAGTGACTCCCATGGACTTGCCGTATACAAAATTAAGCACAAAAATTTTCCATCACTTATTTTGATAATTTGTACACTTTTTAATGAAAGTCGTAGGAAGCTTTAGCGTCACAAAACATTATTATTACATTAAATATATTATTATTGTAGGAAAGGGTGCGTGATGAAAATTATGGTTGAAAAAGGGGTCGCAAATATTGAAAATTTGAGAAGCACTGGTATACAGGTTACAATTTATTCTATCTGTAGGAACCAATTTCGTTTCATACCAATTAATTAATACTCTTAAATTTTGTAACTGGAAATGTTGCATTTTCGATTCACAGTGCCTACCTTCCAAATTTGGCCACTAGAAGCGCTGCTGTCATTTGTATTAAAACGGGCGTAATAACTTTACTATAATGTGACTGCACGCCTTGCTGTAGCTCTTTCACGCTTTCAAGTCAAAGGAACTTTTCTATGCACCCTATATATAGTGAAAATCAGTTAGCACTGCCGTAGCGGTATTGCTGGGACGATAATGTTTTGTTACAGGCAGTAATATTAGCTCCTGCTGAAGGTGGCGTTGAAACGAGCATGAAAAGTGCTGGTGGAACAGATGCTGGTAAGGCTATTGGAAGTGCCGGGGCGCAGATGCTGGTGAAGCTATTGGAATTGTAGAGACTGTTGGAGTTAGATCGTCTCTGTATTAGTGTCGCTCTCTGTCTCTTTTCACGATTCCAGGGTCTCTTTTTAGGTGAAATACGTCCCGCCCACTAAAGTGACACGTGATGTGTAGTTACTTCTGTTTGGACGTATTTTGTGGAACCATTCTTCTATTGGTCCAAGTCCCTTCGCGCGGTGTACTTTGTAACCGGCGGCTGGCGTGGGGGAACTGAGTGGGCATCTTACTGTCGGCTAGATCAAGGGAGCTCAGAGGTTGACTTCCCTTAGGATATCAGCGCCGGGGTGTCCACCCTGGGATACTTTCCCACGAGAAACTACTTTGACCGTTGAAACGTCACTCGTTCCCGACGGGAAATGGATCTTTGGTGGATACCACCGCAGCACGAAACTGAGGGGGACTGAAATATTTTTTTTGTGTTAAAAGATATTGTATATATATATATAAGGGTAATTAAATTAGATTTATTAGAATATGATGCGCAATGTGTGTTCAATTTAGCGAATTTTGCAACAGGAGCACTGAACATAATATCTTTCAGATAGCCCCACAACCAGAAGTCACGCGGATTACGATCAGATTATTGGGGCGACCAGGCTGTAGGGAAATGTCGGCTGATAACTATTGCATTTCCAAAATGCCCCTTCAGCAGCTAGTTAACTGGATTTGCAATGTGCGGAGAAGCACCATTTTGCATAAAAATGACCCATCCCCACAACCTCGCAGTTAAAGATCTGAAATGGCGTGGTTGCGTAAAAGACACTCATAGCGCTGACCAGTGACGGTAACAGGACCAAAAGCACTCATCTCCTGTGATAAATGATGCCGCTAACCCGCACCACACAGTGACTTTTATTAGTTGAGTTGCGAGTGGATTTTCTGTTGCTCATAATCGGCAATTCTGTGTATTGACATATCGTTAGATGGAAATGAGCTTCGTCTCAACACAAAGTTTTCAACTTCTATTCATTCTCCACTTACATGCAAGAAAGAAATTCTAAAGCAAAAGTCTCTCTTGCTGGCAGGTCAGAAGGAAGCAACTTCTGCACGTGGCTAATGTTGTATGGATAGCAGTACAGGATGTTTCGTAGAATTTTATGCACCGTTCTTACAGGTCTGTCCAGTGTTCGGGCAATTTCCCGAGCACTGTATGGTTGCAAACCACCGCTCGACTCACCCTGCACTGTTGTGTGGCCACTTCTTTAACCACCGTTGAATTAACTCTTTTCTTCCCTCTACCAGATTGCACATGAAAAGAACTTGTCTCTTCGAATTTTTCAATCATTTTCTCCAGACCCCGAGCAGTCATCGGACCAACGCTTTTTTTCGTACCCTTGAGTGTCCGGAACTTCCGCAGAGCTCGTGACGGGCTCACGCGTCTTTTCTTTAACATGTCCTCTGGGTTCCTTTGGGGCCAAGATTAATGGCAACCCTTTTCCAACCAAAATCCAAGAAGCGAAACGTGAAGCTGAAATGCAAATGAGATAGCTTTTAAATAACAGAAGTTTCAGTAAGTCGGATGGCAATTTGGGGAATGTAATGTGAGAGATTGATACAAGCGTGAGTTGACAGCCAGTAGAAGTTACTCTGAAGATTCAGCCATTGTCAAGGTGCATACCATTGCACGCGCGCCCTGGCACCTCTTCATAGGATTGAAGCTACGATTGGATTAAGGTAGGATTGACTATTTCATATTAGGACTTGTAATATTATTAGAAGTGAAATTAGGCGGTTGGGATATTATGCTAGTGGTCCGCTATGCGATTCGGTATAACTATTATTGTGTGTTTGTTCATAGTAGATTCTCTCATAAATATTAGTAATCTAATTTGTTCGAGGTTTAAGAAATATTCTTAATAAAGTCATATTAAGAATACAAAATGTCTGTTCCTTTTGTAAACCCTACACCTCTAGCTCACGCGGATAATCAAAGAAACGGTCACCTTAGGGGGGTGGTTTCACAAGCTATTGGCGCAGTCATTATTCTTGCAAAAAAGCTGTACTAGAAAGCGTGGTCCTTCAATGAAACAGTCATAGCGAAATTCTCAGACGTGAAATGAGGAAAAGTCGTGTACCCAGCTTTTTTTTATAACAACACCTGAAGTGAGTCTGGCGAATGACAGGTATATTCATTTACATTATTTGGCGCTTACAGCGCCATCTATGAATAAAATTTGGAACCATTTTTTTCTTATGTCATACGCTTTATCTCTTTTCCAATAATATACCTTTCAAATTTGACGTCATTCTGATCAGAGGTTCATTTTTATAGAGAGAGATTTGAGTTTTCAATTTTATTACACTGGTGTGCAAAACTTAAGCAACAGGTGGGTTTATTGCCATAACTTCACGAAAAATCATCTGAGAGACATGTTCTGAAATTAGGGAGAGGCTATGTAAGTAAAGTTGATGACGAAAGCATCGGCGCTGAAAAAAGGAATACAACGCATACGGTAAGGAATAAAAACAAGCTTTATTGAAACGTGAGTATCTTTGACTCCATGATTGTTCATTCAACAGGAAGAACAACAAGCAGATGTTCCTATCATGATAAGTATGCCCTCCCCTTATTACAAATGGTTGCTTCTGCACCGTCTCCGCATACTCAGAACCAGTTGGAAAAGTAACATTTCTTGAGGTTGGAGTGCTCCATTCCTCAATCAACATCTGTTTGAGTTGTTGGTTGTTCTCCGGATGATGTAAGCGTGGGGAAAATACGTCTCCCCAAAGTATCCCACACACATGTGTACGATGGGATTTAAATCTGGGGAGCAAGCTGGCCAATCCTTTTCGAGTGATATCTCACCAGCAGCTCCTCAACAGCAAGTATATGTGGCTTTGCATTGTCATCCATAAAAATGAAGTCTAGGCCAATGGCACCTCGGAAAAGACGCCCATGGGGAAGAAGTACTCCTCACAATAAGCGATCCCCGGTTACAGACCCCGTTTGAAAATGTGAAGCTCCTGCCCGCTCCCGTTCAGCATAATACCTCCAGACAAGAACCCCAGAACCACCGTAACGGTGTCTTTTCCTGATGTTACTGGGAAAAAACCGTCCCGATCTCTCTCCAATCAAAACGCGTTGAGAATCGCTTCTGGTGCTGAACCTACTCTCATCCGTAAAGAGTGAATGACCCACTGATCAGTTGTCCAGTTTTTGTGTTCTCGGCCCACTGTAAACGGTGGCTTCGGTGGCCAACTTTCAACAGGAGGCAGCGGTTCAGGACGGCGGGCAAATAGGCCCCCTTTGTGAAGGTGTACCCACACAGTAAAACCGCGACAATTTGTCGACCCGTTGTTGTACAGAGCTTCTGAGCAATGGTGCTTGCTGGACTGCTGTCGACCTCGCCTGTAGATGATATATCGGTCATCCCAGTTTTGGTCCTCGGGTGGCCACCACCAACCTTCTAACAGATGTACCTGTGGTTTGAACGCTTTCCGCCAGCGCGAAACGACACTTTGTTCATTCCGAACTCTGCAGCTACACTGGTGTAACAATTCCGTCCTCCAGCTTTCCGATCATTCTTCCACGTGTGAAGTCGTCCAAGGTGATTTCTTCTTGCCATATTTCACGAACTGACTCCACTGGCACTTGCAGCGAATTTGTTGAATTGCGTCTCCATCCATCATTTTATTCTACTGTTGGGCAGCGCGTGCCGACGTCACGCGTTTTGCGTACGCTCACATCGCTTCTGACGTTTTGTTCCTGATATTTGCATACGCATGACGTTTCTACGGACTTACGTGTTCACTGTACTGATCTCCAGACCTCCTTTTCTGCAATTTCATGGCTATCTGCTAAATTTTTACATTGTTGCTTAAGTTTTGCACACCAGTGTATAATGACCAGGTATTTCAGTTATTCAAAATAAGCCCGTACCTTGTGCAATTTTGCTATAATTACAAATTCTACCGTTGCGATAACACTTAACCCTCTCACTGCGCATCTCACGATTACCACAGGCAAAGTAGATGTAGCAAAATTTGCGGAACCCACGATTTTCACGGGTATGCATTTTTTTCGTCTATTTAGCTGTGCAATCCATGCTGTTTCTGTTTATTTTTTCATTTATACTTTTATGTTCATATTTTGATGATCAAAAATTCTATGCTTTAAAGTAAAAACTATTAAAATTTTTTTGCATATTTTAATTCTAAAACGTAGTATGTAGATTTGAAATACGAAATAAAAAAAAAAAAAAAAACTCAATTTTTGAATCTACTTTGATAAAATAACTACGCAGCTAGAGAGCTGGGTACCATTTATGTAGCTTATATAGCGCCGTATACTACGCCCTGAAAACTTATGCCCGGAGAGCCGTTTACTTTTCTGAAAATTCTCTAAGCAAGCAAAAGGACAGGATTCGTACTTTTTCATAATGAATGCTTTTAAATTCTCGTACGCTCTTAGTTGTCTCTACTATTATAGCATTGATAATTCTAACTCATTTGCACTGATTTCCGACTGCTTAAATGCTCTTTCTATTGAATCTAAAAGAAAAGAAACGAGCCTTTTACAGTAGTCGCATAGGATGTGTAACATCTGACATGTTGTCGTGGTAAATACGCAATAGTAATTTTATATATTCTGAAAGGAAATGAATCGGGTGTGATTGAAAATAATTTTCATCGAATAACTATATTCCTGAATGAAAATTTACCTAATTAACACAATGAGTAATGCAATTTTTTGTCAAAAATAATTATTCTTATTCAATTTGAAGAAGAGCGGTGACAAACTAAAATATGACGCTAATACTTGTGACTTATCACTTATACTTGTGTACATTACCACTGTTAGTTGTCGAAACATTTCGATTTGTGTTCATTTCGAGCTTGAGTTCATCATTCAAAAAAGCTACGAGCGGCTCAGCTTTTGGCAAACTGAAGTAAAAGTCAAAATCACCGCTCAAAATCACGGGAATTCGCCAACATGGTTGCCAAATTGGCAGCAAACTTGGCTTTATCGCTAAGATGTCGCCGTTCCTATTGACGTCACTTCCTATTACCCTTTTCCGTCCCTTTTCACGAAATCACTCCTATAAATATCCAGCAACCGAGAAGAAAGATGCACACATAAAAAAATGGAAAAATAGATTTCTCCTTTTCATTACTTCTTATCTTCGATCTCCTATATAAGAATAATTTTTCTTTTTCAATTATTTTCGCTTGCACACCTCTTCTCTCGTTCCGTCACTGAAGTTGAGTAGAAGTGGGCTGCATGACAGTAATATTCAAAAAAAGAAACGAAAACTTCACGGTAGAAAATGTGCTTGAAATTTTTTCTAAAAAAATAAACGCGCTTAAAAAGTTTCCAATTCAAAACAAAGCGAGCGTCACTGACCCGAGCCCGTTTGCCGACTGGAGCCGAGTCAATCCGATTGAGCGTAACGCAGCCGAACCTGAAGCTTAATTTAAGTTCACTCTTCAGAAAAACGCCCTTAAAGAAGTTATCACTTCAAAAATGATCAAATCTTTTAAATCTGTCCTCTATTTAGTAGTTTGCCATTTTAAAACTAATTAATCAGAAGAAAAAATTTTTTTCTTTTGTGATAAATTTGTCCTTATTGATTCAAAAAATTATAGGATTTTTAAAATTAATTTTTTCATTCATGAATGGCCTCAGAGCTAGATGGGATTTATGTAATTTTCTTCTGAGTCAGCAGCTGTTGCAATGTGATGAAAGTGAAAATGGTGATTGATTATTTAATCTTTTAGTAAAGGAATTTTTTTTGTTATTTGATTGACGGTCTATTGAAAAAAAAAGAACCCGTTGAAATTCTGGCAATGGAGTTTTTATCAATGATTGGATTGTTACGACTATTTCCTCTACAAGGTCCTTTTTCTGAGGGAAAAGTTCATTGATTATTTTTGCTGGTTTTTATAATTTCCTTTCCTAGTTTTGTTTCCGTACAAGAAATATTTAGTTATTGGTTAGAGAAATAGCAGTTATCGATTACGAAACGACATAAAATTTTTCTTTGGCATCAAATTTAATATATGTGATATTAAATAAATTTAACAATTTTACTACTTCAAATGATTTTGTAATGCTTAATTGTTTCCATAAATTTGTATTCTGGGACTTTTTTTATTAGATTTTTATCTTCGTTTTAAATTAGGAATTGCAGAAAGGTATAGAAAGAAGTGATATATTTCTGATATAAATCCAGTAAAAGATATTTAAAATGATTACAACCGATATTCGATTTTTAAAATGATTTCTATAGGAAAAAATAACTTATCTTGCGAATGTTCATCAGTTTTAATAATTCTTTTACATTCTTCTATAATACGTTATTTTAAAAAAATGTTGAATAAAAGGCAGTGGATGGTACGGAAAACGATTTCATGTGGGGAAATGGTGACACCGTCACAAATTCCGAAGTCAGCTGTGACGAATCATTTTCGAAACATGATACTGATGGAAGAGTAATTATATGTTCATGTGTGTATTTAAAAAATTTCAATATTGGTAAAATAAACTGATTATTAACTTATTATTTCTCATTAAATTAAAATTTAAGGTATCTGATTATTGCTGGAAAACCGATTTTAGCATAAATGGATATTTTATGATATTTAGTGTCACTTAGATTAAAATACATGTATAAAATTGTTTTAAGGACATTTTGACAAAAAAAATTATTTAAAAACAATATTTCGGCCAAAAATTAACTTAGAAAAATCTTTTTTTCAAAATGTTCTCCTTTTGTGAAACATGCTTCTATTATAATAATATTTTGCCTGTATATGGCTTCAAACCTCTGTTTAGAGGCTCAACTATGATTTTTGAAAAATTCACATTATTTTCAGAGTTACAACCCATTGAAATAATTATCGGCATTTTTTCTTAAAATTTTTCTCCCCTCTGTTGTCGTAAAACATAGATAAACCCACTTCTAAGTTATATATTTCAAAAATTCTAGTTGAGCCTCTGTACAGAGATCTGAGCTATATACAGGTAAAATATTATTACTTTAGAAGCATTTTTTATAAAAGGAGAACATTTTTAAAAAAGGTTATTCTAAGTTAATTTTTTGCCAAAATATTGTATTAACTAATTTTTTTTGTCAAAATGTCCTTAAAATAACTTTATACATGTATTCTGATGTAAGTGACACTAAATATCATGAAAGTTATCCATTTATACGCTTTTGCAAAATCACGGTTCCGAACGTAGTCGTATACCTTAAGTATCGAAATTGATGAGCGTTTTACACAATTTTTTTATATTTTCTAAAAAAATGTGTAGAGAATTGGGGGTGCGGCTTAGAATCGATGGTAGCTACGGTAATCTAGTGGTAATCGATGGTAATCGAGTAAATACGGTAAATTACTGTCTAAAAATGAAAGGAATCACACCCTTGCGTTCCCACATTAAAAATGAATTTTTATTACATTTACATTACTTTCGAGAGATATATATTCCAACGTAAAATATTTTGGTCAATGAATTGTAAGGGCTTTTGATTTTATATATGTTTGTTAACCAATTTTGGGAAATGGAATTTATAAAGAGTTCTTTACATACTTCATTAACTGATGCCAATTTAGGAAAACCTTCAAAATGGGCAGTGCTAAATACAAATGTATACAGTTGAACCTGTTTTTGTGCGGTAGATAGAGACTGCATAATAATAAACGCGCAAAAAAAATATTCGAAATTTTCATAAATTCTTACATATAACAAACTAATTCGTGGAAATACCACAGAAATTTTTTTTATCTTTGGGAAAAGGGGCCCGATAAAAAAGTCGCATTTAAAAAATATCCAATTATTTACGAAATTCATGTAAGAGTTCTTCCATAACAAAATAAATAATTAAATATTACACATGCAAACATTTTAAAAACATTTAGTTTCTCATTGTATAAACGGAGAAGTTTTCAAAATGCACACACATATAGTTCACTGTTACCCATCGTAATCCAAAGGGCTCATCTTCCTGTGATGAATAAGCTCAAAATCGTTTTCGTTACTTTGAAGGTACTTTAAATTGATTTTTTTTGGGAACATTAAGTAAGAGATTTTTTGGGTGACGAAAGTCGGGTGGCCCGGTTGCTTGTAAATGTCACGATAGCGAGATATACATGATTGAAGCTCTTTTTGGAATTTTATACTTCTTTCTTAACTGGTATCTTTTTTTTTTTAAAAAATGATTTTCCAATTTGTTGGAAAGCTGGAGATCCCTGCATATTTTTATCCGCTATCAAGGAATCCGGTTTGTTCTTGACCGTCTTCTAATCTATCAAATTATTCATAATTTTCCTCCCATTGAAAGTTTGCCTTCAATAAAAAGCGGGGCCGGGGAGCTTTGGGAGAAAAGCAACTGAATGCGCATTGTCGGGAACTATTTATATCAAATGAACAGGGGCGTCTTAAAACCCCCATTTTAGTGGCGTAACGAACACCTCCGCATCACGGTGGGGGGAGAGGCCCAAGGCATGACTAATTCTAAATGCGTATTTATCCAATTTATAAAATATTAAAGACAAAACTTGACTTTCAGGAAGGGGGGCTAACATTTTCCGTTACGCCACTGGTAAATAGATAGAAAACATTACAGTGGCGACAAGGTTATTGGAACTGATATGCCGCATAAAAAGATCACACAGAAAAAATCGCACAAAAATAAAATCACATAAAAAAGAACCGCACAAAAACAGGTTCTACTGTACTTACAAAAATTACTAAAATAAAAGACAAATAAATATTCGTTGAGGAGGACTGGAGGGTTAATTTTTTTTTTGCTTTTAGTATAATAATAAAGAAATTATTTTTGTATTTGTTTTTAATTATATCTTTTTGGGATTAAAATTTTTCCATTGAGCCTATAACGGGGAAAAAATTTTTTTTGCAGAAAACGACTACAAAGCATTTCTGTGTTTTGCATTTTTCCCCTTTTGCAAAAAAAGTTTTTGTTCTAAATCCCCCGTGGTCGGGGGGGTTAACGGGTCGTATTCTGTAGGCGGATGTATTTAGTCGGCGGCGGTTGAAAGAAATGGCGTTTGTTGAGCGGATAATGGTTTTAAAATTTTTTGTGTTCGTTTGGGAAAAAAGTGCTACGGAGCCCCTTTCAAAATTTTTTGAAGAAGGTGAAAAGGCTGTGATACTTATAGAGAACGCATGGTTTGAGGGGGCATCGGCGTCTCAGAAAAGACAGAGAAAGTGGAAAAAACTCTGGACGTCCGCAGACTTCCTGCACAGCTGAAAACAACGAAAAGGTTTCTGAGGCGGCACGTAAAAACATGCTTCAAACAATAGCATATTCGGGTTGGGAAAACCTCAGCCACATGTCAATGGATACTGACTAAGGATCTTAACATGTGTGACGGGCTCACGCGTCTTTTCATTAACATGTCCTTTGGGGGTTTTTTTGGGGGCAAATTAATGGAAACTCTTTTCCAACTAAACCCAAGAAGTGAAGGGGGAAAGGAAAAATGCAAATTAGGGGAAACTTTTAAGTAACAGAAGTTAGAGTAAGTGGGGGGGCAATTTGGGGGAAAGTTATGATAGTTTTGTGATTCAAGTGTGAAAAGTTTTTTAAAAAAGTTAATGACAAAAACAGAGGAATTCCGGACCAAAAGCCCCTTTGGTCAAAAGGGGCATACCATTGCACTCCTGTGAAACCAACTGCAATTAGAATCAGATTGATCGCCAAAATTGGTTTTGATAGTAAGGAGAGGGGATAATTTTAATATTCGGATCTGAGATAGAATTATAAAAAATTTAACTTAGGCGAGTTTGTTATTCATAGTGGTTCGGATTACGCTATGTCGGTATTATATATATTTGTGTGTTTATCCACCGTAGATTCTCTCACATACATAATTATTATCTAATCTGTTAGAGGTTTCAGTTTAAGGTCTTAATAAAGTCATATTAAGATCATGGAAACTTTTCCTTTTTTCCTTTCACCTTCTACCCCCACGCTGATAATCAAAGGGAAGGGGGACCCGAGGGGGGGGAACTTCACAATGCATAGCTTAAATTTTTGTTCTCCCGCATGGGTTTAAACGAAAACCCAAACTATAGACGAAATTAAAAGTGCATCGCAGATTGAAGTAAAGGACATGGCTAAAAAATGAATTCCAGAAATCTTTCGATGACCTTTACAAGCCATTGCAAAAGTGTGTTGTAACTCAAAGGTCTTATTTCGAAGGAGGACGTGTTTTAGAATTTTAATTCGTAATATTTTTTAAGTTATAGACTCAGTCCGGTAGCTTTTGAATCCTACTACATAAAAGATATGTTTATCTAACGTGCTGCCCTCTGTAGAGTTACACGTCATCAAAGTGGGTATTGAAACCATTTGGGTTGGCCAGACCTGAGTCAATGCAGGGAAAATGTTTTTAAAGACGAGCAAAATTCTATTATATTAAGAGTAAAACTTTATCTAGAAATTAGAAGATCTGTCTAGAGTTGGACTTTTCATTTTTTTTGGTGATGAATGAATTCCTTTTTTTGTAGTTGAAATGAATGAAATGCAAGAAATAAAGTAATATACGAAAAAAATGTTTTATATTTATCGTTAATACTCGTATAAAACTATCAGCAATTATAAAACTATTATGCTAACGTAGTACTTATAAAAACTTGTATTCATCTGTTCATAAATGCATTAATTCTTTTGGAGGGTGGGAAGGAATAAGAAAGTCGAACATTTTTGGATAAAAGGGTAAAATATTCAATAATTCTTTAATTGCGCTGGATATGCAGTAAAACATAAAAGTACAACTTATAATTTATCTGCTTAGATTTTTTTAAAGATATAATAAATGCATTCTTCATTAGTTTTTTCAAGGACAAACATCATAAATAATAACAAAAGAACAAAACTGTTACGAAGAGAAGTATCCTATTTTTAAAAACTTAAATTACTTAATGGATAGATTTTTTACCAAATAATTTTTTCTCATACTAATGTTAATTGACTTTCACTTTTTTGCAAATAAAGATATACGGAAAAATCTGAAAAGACACACAAAAATAGTAATTAAACATCGGAATTATTTTTTCGAATAAGATCGAAAAACTGTTTTTACTATTTTGTTTCTGTATATAAATAATTACATAAAGGAATTGCAACAATGTCAAAGCTTTTCCAGAGAGAAGATTAAAAAAATTATCATTCTGAAACTTTTTATGGTAGAAATATTTTTGTATTTAATATTGAAGTAAAATGGGAAATTTTCTTTTAAAAAAAAAGGGAAAAATTTTAAGGGTATATTTCCGATTACTACATAATAATTAAGTAGAGAGAGAAGTTATTTTATGACTCTTAAAAAACCTGTAGTTCATTTGTAAGGAGAGTTTTTAAAGGAATTCGGAATTCAGATATTTTTTCATAGCTAGTTATCGAAAATTTCGTTAAAAAACATCAAAGCAATATATATTATTTCTTTTTATATAAGAACGTTAAAATTACCAAGAGCTTTCAAAAAACAATTCCCTCATTTTTTCTTTCTTTAATGAGAGATGTTAATATATCGTCTTCTTTGGAATAAAAAAGTTCATCTAGAAATAAACTGATGTAAATAACTTATGAAAAGTGCTTTTAAAAACTATAACGCTTTTTCGATATATTGCATTTCTTTCAATAATTAGACTATGTTCCGGGTTTCTGTCATTTTTCAAAAAAATTTTAAGATCACACCACTTGAATTAATGAAAGTTGATTCGTATTTTACTAGATATCATTAGTTGTCGAATAAAAAATGAAGGAAAAAAAAGACTTTGTATGTCAAAAGACAAAGAAGTATACATGATAAAAGTACAATTTCCAGGCGTCAATTATAAATATAAATTAACGAAATTGCTTTACATTTTTCACAACATAGATTTAAACAATATATGAGGAATTCTGTAAAAGTTGAGTCAATAAAATAATTCATGGAAATAATTTTTGCTTTGTAACTTTTTTGTTTTACATATATTTGTATTAGAAAATAAGAATATCTTTTGCAATATGATTTGATCCTCCATAATAATATTACTTTAAATAAATTACCCTATATTACAGGAAAATGAAGAAACGATATCAGTTGAAAAGATTTTCTTATGCGTTGACGAGATATAAAAAGCTCAGTTATATATTTGTGGAATTCGTCTTAGTATGAAACAAAAACATTGGAGAACTGAGATAGATAGAAAAACATTAGAAACTGATATCAGAAGAGCTTTGAGCATAAAATTGAGATTAGAAGACTTTTATTCAGATCTTAAGATGACATAAATGAAAATTTAGAAAGAAATTCTAAATAAAAAAATTTCGTTATAATAGTTATATTACGGTTAAATTTTCTTAATGTTTATAAGTTTTATATTTTTCTTGATTATTTACTAAGAATGAAGGTAATCACATGTAATAATATTTTAATAGATGTATTGAAAATTAATGCACTTTTGTAATTTTAGTTACTTTTTAGGGGAAAAAACAAAAACGATGCATATTCTCTAGATTTTAAAGAAATTTTATTAGAACTTTCGAGCAAATTTATTCGTTTAAAATACTCTAGATTGTGGTAATAATTAGAAATATGCTTCTAAATTAAAGTGAAGTTTAGAAAAATGTGCACTTTTAAGATTAACGAAAAGCATATAATTATTACTAAAAGTATTGTAAGTATTTCCTATAACTTAATACATAGTTGCTTGAAACTTAATTTTATAAACGAATAATTTGTTCAAAAAGCTTAATTTTCAACAAAATATTTTATAATACAAAAATCATTAAATATTTTTCTGACATTTTGTCTAGTACTTCCAAAAGGAGGAAGTATATCTACACTTTTGTAATCTAAACAAGTGACAGAGGTTCGGGCCAGCTAAACTAATCATCAAATGCATTTTCCAATCCCTCTTCCCCATTACCGATGTACCAGCATCATTAATAGTTTCCAAGAATCCAATTTAGTTTCGAACAGAAGTATAATCTAACACGATTTTGGCAAAAATCTGAAGTAATTTCATGTCCAAGGAGAAAATAATGCATTGTAGGGAACATAGTTATATCGCATCGTATCCGAAATTATTACATTAAGTTACAGTGGGGAATACTGAAATAATATCAAGTTGAAGTAATGGTATTTCTTAGTTGGTAATCAAAACTGTTTGATGTATCTTTAATGTGGGGTAATTTTTGTTTTGTTTACGCTAATATGAAGTTATATTAACGATCAAAAGATTGCAATTTTTCTTCATCGCTTTTGGTCCTAATATTCAAAAGTAGCGCGATGTTGTTATCAATAAGAATGCTGGGTGGGTAACTGGATATCTTTAGTACTCAAAGTACATTTTTATTTTTGTCTTTCAACGTTTTATTTATATGTGTTTGAGATTTACAAAATGAATATGTATCTAATTTACACATGGTTTCAAGGTGTTATGTAACTTCTGTAACTTTTGAAAGAACAAGCAAACATGAGATGATTTCCTACGAGCAAATTATTTCAGCTAAATTGCTATCAGTTTAATGGTATATCAGAAAATTATAAATATAGAGAACATAATGGCAAATGAAAATGAAAGCTGAAAGCGGTGAAGAGAAAATAAGTTTTCTTTGATGAAACATTTTAATAAATACTCTAGATTCAGGACAGAAATTAAGTTATGACAAAATCAATTCTTACAAATACTCGAAAGTTTTTGAAGTTTTCATTTTCAT
Organism: Trichonephila inaurata madagascariensis; assembly: GCA_019973955.1. Classification (NCBI taxonomy): domain Eukaryota; kingdom Metazoa; phylum Arthropoda; class Arachnida; order Araneae; family Nephilidae; genus Trichonephila; species Trichonephila inaurata. The sequence goes on from BMAV01014815.1 coordinate 206,749, forward strand.
ATTTAAGTTTAAATACGGTAGCTTGTTTTCTCAAATTAAAGATAATTCTTTAATTAGATTGGAAACTTTTTTAGGAAAAAATACCAACGAATCATAATTTAGCATAAATATCTAAAATTGAAATTTTTTTAAGTTTGAAAAAAATTAAAGTACACGAAAAAAACTTATATACTTACAACAAAAATTTTATAAGCCTTTTATAATGGAAAGTAATTAATGCATGGAAAATTGTTGTTTTAATTTAAAATCAATTAAAACTTTTTGTGCATGCAATATTTTTAAATAAGAATAGAAATATCAAAATAATCTTTCATTTCCCAAACATATTCTTCCAGTGATTTTAAACGTGTTTTCTTACACAAATGATTAGATATTTCTGTATATGAATAAAGGAAATATTGAAAAAACGAAAATCTGAATTTAAAACTCATTTTACTTACATGATTTATTTTTCCTGTTTTTTAAAACAGCTTTTTAATATTTGGTTAACTGATTTTTACAATACAACAGGATGCTCAAAAATAACATTTATTATTATCATTATAAAAATGTCTTGCTTACGTAACATTTACAGTTGTGATACTCAATATATATCCTTATTTCTGGTCATCCATTAAACATACATAAAGTTACTAAAAAAATCAAAATCTTCAGAAGATGAGCTCGAAAATTGTGGAAGAAAAAGCGAAGATAAATAGAGACATGAAAATACATTTATATTTAAAAACCTTCAACTTGGGAAAATTGATGGTGGAGGAAAATTACAGAATAAAAATACTAAAAATATATTGGTTTCCAGGAAAAAATCTCTTTTTAATCAAAAGACTTCTTAACGAGGAGACGTATGTCATTTTTCAAAAGGTTGATCTACGAATAATTGCAAATTTTGTATTTGGAAGAATTCTTTAAGAAATATGATGCATCAGTTTGATTAAAACGTGAACCCAAATACTAATAGTTACTTTAGCCATTCTTTTGGTATGCATTATTTTTCAAGAAAAGTTCCAAATATTTACAAATAAAATCAAGTTTTTCTTATGCAGAAAAATTTATTGATGTAAGCATCAATTCAGATTCAAATTACGTTTTTACTAAAAATTATCGTGCTGCAAAGAATGGATTTTGGCATTTTAATAAGAAATGGGGTTAATTTTTTTATGTATCATTTGCATATAAGAAAAAGATAACCGAGGTTCAGAATTGCTGTGTCTATATATTCAACAAAATTAAGCTCATTAGAGAACATTTTATTTACAGTAGAACGTTTACTATCCGAAGCGTCAAATATCCGGACCAGTTTTTTTGTCAACTACATGTACTGTATATGAAAATGCATGAAATAAACCGTAGCCAGATTTAGAAGGCGAAAAAGACTTCAATGACGACCACAGGGAGGAGAATACCGACTTTGTCCAATCAATCCCAGGATTTCAAGAATACGATGAAAAAGATGTAGAAACCTGGATGTCATGCTATGCAGAAGACTGTGGATTTCAAATGCTAAATGATGACGAGATTGTGACTTCCGTGCAAGAAGAATCCGACCCTGTCGATGATGAAACGGATGAAGACGAGGACAACAACAACAACAATGAAAGTAGCAAGGGTCGATCAAATGATAACGCATTTTCTGTGTTAGAGACAGCTATGGAGTGGTACGAATCAGAGACCTTGTAACGAAAAAACAAAGGTGTACAATGGTACAGCGAAAAATAAGTGATTATTTTCCACAATAAAGGTAAAATTGCGACCTTTTGCACCTATTTTGCTTTTTCTTCAAGCACGTTTCCTGCATGTGATGGTTTTCAATATTCGTATAGTGTCCGGTTTCATATACTGCATGGATCGCATTCAGTTTTCGGTTATCCGAACAATCGCGTATACGAATGGTGTAAGGTCCCAATTGATTCGGATAAACGACGTTCTACTGTACATAGATGGGTTCAAACATTTCCTTAATTCGCTGTCTTTCTTAAAATTATTTTTGATAATGAAGAGTTAGCAATACCAAAATCTTCATAGATTTCCATTTTCGTCTTCTGTTTTTGATCATCTGTTTTAAGAAGCTACATTTTCTTTTTAAGCAAAATAGAAGTTTGCTTTCCCCCTGAGCTCTTTGCCGTTGTCATCGTAAGAAAGTTTTTCTAAATTAGAAAATAAAACGCGAACCAAAGTCACTGATTTTTCTTACACTTCAATGTGCTTGTCACCTAATTCCAAAAACAATAATTGATGAGAGATGAGATGTTTCTATGTGACGTTTGTAGGGATGGAGAGGGAAAGTAGCTTAGACAAGAAAAATTGGTTCGTGTCACAGGCTGTTCTGAGAGTAATTCAAAGCCAAATCAGCCTCCTTTCCACGAAACATGTGGAACCACCTCTCTTTCATTTCACAACCCTCTTAAATCTTGTTTAAGTAACTGGTGTTTTTCATATTTTGTTCAGTCCCAGAAGAGAAATCTTTTCGTGTTAAGCGATTTTCACATTTCGTGTTAAGAGGAAAAAAATGCATGCAAATACATACTAGTTTGTCACGATGGTTGCATTATTTCGTGCTAACCGATATTTCGGCTTAAACTTTTTCGCGTTTTAAATATGTATTTCACTATTTTATACTTTTTATATACTTGGCGATAGTTAAAAATTGTTGGATCAATCAGCCTGAAATGAGTTAAGATATCCAACTACGTCCAGAACCGTGATTTTGCAAAAACGTATAAATGGATAATATTTATGATATTTAGTCTCACTTAGATTAGAAAATGAATTTAAAATCGTTTTAAGAATAGTATTACAATAAAAATTATTTAAGTACAATATTTTGACAAAAAATGAACATAGAATGACCCATTTTCAAAATATTCTCCTTTTGTGAAAAATGCTTCTATTATAATAATATTTTGCCTGTATATAGCTCAGACCTCTGTACAAAGCCTCAACTAGAATTTTTGAAATATATAACCTAGAAGTGGGTTTATCCATGTTTTACGACAACAGAGGGGAGAAATTTTAATAAAAAAACGCCGATAAAATTATTTAAATTGGTTGTAACTATGAAAATAATGTGAATTTTTAAAAAAAAATTAGTTCAGACTCTCTGGAGAAGTCTTTACCACACACACACACACACACACACACACACACACACACACACACACACACACACACACACACACACACACACACACACACACACACACACACACACACACACACACACACACACACACACACACACACACACACACACACACACACACACACACACACACACACACACACACACACACACACACACACACACACACACACACACACACACACACACACACACACTATTATTATTTCAGAAGCATTTTAAAAAAGGAGAACATTTTGAAAAAAGGTTACTCTACGTTAATTTTTTACTGAAATATTGTATTTAAATTTTTTTTTGTCAAAATGTCCATAAAACAATTTTATACATGTATTCTAATCTAAGTGACACTAAATATTACGAAAAGTATCCATTTATAGGCTTTTTTTAAAATCACGGTTCCGAACGTAGTCGGATACCTTAATTAAGAGACCAAGTCCTTATACTTTAAAAATAGATGCACCCATAGATGTATTTACTCATTGATCCCTGTCCATTTCTTTTCCTGTACACAGTTCCCATGTTTAAAAGTAATACATTGCTATTTTTTCCCACCCAGTCATAATTTTAACTAGCATTAGAAAGTGGTAAGAGATTCCAATATCAATACCAGAGGAAATATCTTTAATAAATCAATACAGTTGTCGGCTTTTTCCGATGACATTGATATCATTGCTCGAACATCCACCGCATTAAGAGACAAGCCTTCTTATCATTAGGGAAAGAGGCCCTCAGGATGGGATTGAAAATCAATGAGAATAAGACCAAATAAATGCTCTAAATCATGTTTTAACAATTCCAACTTCAAAATTGAAGAGTATAATTTTGAAGTTGTTGGCAGTTTCACTTATATATATATATTTAAGTTCGGAAATTAGCAATAGAAAGGATTGTACCGGTTGATTAAAAAAAAGTGTGACCAGTTTCAAAGCATCATACATTTTTCGAATTAAGTTATTTACATAAAATTTGCAATGTGGTTTCTGTTGGCATAGTACATTTTTCGTAAACGTTTCACCAAGCCAAAAGGGACTTTTGGCCATTTTGGGGTATATTTCCAGCTTCCTCTTTGATTGCTTTTTGAAGCTCTTGGAAAGTTCTTACTTTACGTATGTTTTAAGTATCTCCATAAAAATTATTACAATGAACACTGTAAGGGGATGATGGTAGCCATTTCTCAAGAGGCAGAAAATTTATTTTTTAATCTTTCAGCCATTCTGTAGTTGATTTTGCAGTATGAATTGGTGCAAAACAAAGTTTCTTTGAGGGTAAAGGCGTTTACTTTTTTTAATCAAATATTTCAAAATTTTATTCTGATAGTATTTAGCATCAATTTTAGCCTTTGGTTCTAGAAAAAAGGGTTTTGTTAAGCCTTGAGAGGACATTTCCATCTTTACCGTAGCACCTGATGGCCAACTTGTATTTTGCAAAACATTTGCGTCTTTGTGACGTTTTTTTACGCTAAATATTTAATATCTTCGTTTTGCCAGTTGTGAATGACAGATGTGAAACAATTGTTCATCCTAAGTTATCCATGCTTTGTATTTATCTTCGCGTAACAATAAATACGTTTTCTTAATTTTTCTACAGTCTTAACAGACATTTGAAGACAGACTGGTTTATTCACTTTTTATAGCCAATTTTCTTTATCTGACGACAAATTGTCAATTGCAATACCTATAGTTTCTTTGCTGAAGTTCTTTGAAGAGGAGGATTTTCTACAGCGATAAGTCTTTTCAGCTTCTTTTTTTCTTTTTCCTTAAGGAATTCATTTCGTCCACATTTTTTTCCTGGAGCTTTTCATTGCCAGACTTAATTCTTTTTGAAGTTTGGATAGTAATTCATTAGCAAAATATCCTTTCTGATTTTTAAAGGCTTTATTTATTACAGAATTTGAGCAAACATACTTCAAAAGCCTTAAAATTTCTTTTCGGGTTTAAGGATCTAATTTCACTCCTACTAATAAAAATAGTTAGATCGGTAATTTAAATGTTTCATTTTTAAAATATAATTGGAAGCAAAGCGATAAAAATTTACCATTCATAGTTATATGCATTTAAAATTGGTCACACTAATTTTGAATCAACCGGTACAACTGAAATCCAAAAGAAGAATTGCTATGGCTAATAGATGTATTAATGGAATACGAAATATATGAAACTGAAATTAATCAAAAGAAAAACAAAGGTTCTATTGCATAAAAGTCTTTTAAGATCAGTATTAAATTATGCAGTGAAACTTGGCCCTTGCCTCGAATAGATGAGATCATGATAAGTATCTACGAAAGGAAGATTTTAAGATTTAATTTTGGAGGAATTCTGGAAAATGGAACGTGGTGAAGAAGATCAAATTTAGAGTTCTATCAATCATATAAAGAATCTGACATTGTTAACTTCATCAAAATACACGAATTAAATGGGCAGGTCACGTTGTCAGAATAGACGAAAAAGATTAAAAAAAAGTCTTCAATGCCCAACCAATTGGCACACGAAGAAAGGGCAGGCCAAATCTTAGATGGATTGATGGCCTAGAAAAAGATCTCCTAGTTTTGAGAACTAAGAATTGGAGAACACTAGTAAGAAGAAGGTGGGCCAGAAAAGGCTTCTTGAGAAGGCCAAGGCCCACCCTGGGCTGTCGAGCCACTGAGGAAGGAGGAAGGAAGTCATAATTTTAAACATAATTCTTCTCCCCACAAGAATAAGAATTTCTCAATAAGATCTATTCATATAACTGAGAGCTTAATGATGGGGATTAGATAACAATAAAAACAATAAATAATCATTCAAAATCATGCAATACTCAGCGAAGTGATCGAGTAATAGCTAGTAATGTATGAAATTGCTATGAAATAAATCTCTATTAATATTAGATTTCAAATAAACTTTCATTATTTTTAATATTAAGAAAGTATCAGTTATGTAAGCTTGATTATATGGATTTTTTTTGACATAACAATCTCTTTATTTTTCCTTGTTTCAAATTCTTTTTGTTACGACCTATCAAAGCAGATATATATTGACACATGAAGCCTTTTTATGAAAAATGCTCGAACTAAATTTTAGTGTGAAAACATTAATATTTTTTAAATTTACAATTATTTTAAGTTTATATAAAAATTTGGGATAATTAAAATAAAATTAATCAAGGTATTGTAAATATATCTTTCTCGTTAAAATGTATGCTATTAAAAACAAAATTCCTAAGCACTTAATTCAAAATCTTCATTCAGATATTGCAAAAGCTAAGCAATTAGTAAATTTAATGCATAATTAATGTTGAATAAATAACCTTAATAATGTAAGGATCACATTTTGTTGAAACTTTTCAAGATCTCGTCTGAGAAGAATTTAGCTCTTACAATAATTTATAGCACCCATTTCTGTTACAGATTTAATCTGAAAGAAAGGTATATTGCAATTAAAGTGTTCGATCCTTATGTGATAAGCGGAATAATGGACCATTAGAGTACGAAACATGATTACAAGTAATCAAGCCATTAAATATATGTATCTATACCTTAATTTTTAAATGGAATTAGTATGGAATAGTGTCACGTATTTAATGCAAATTACCTTTTTTTGCAATTTAAGGATTTTTTATTTGGAATGTACTCATTTTCTGATTTGAAACGTAATTGCAAAAAAAAAAAACTCATATTTTATTGAACTTTGACTATAGAAATTCTCAACTGAGCAAAGCTTAAAACTTTTTTTATTTTCTAAATGAATAAACATTAAAATATCAACGTTTAATACTTGTTCTCTTATTATTTGTTTTAAAATTTGATTATGAATCACAGAAAAAAAATATGCATTAAAACTTTGAAGATTAAAACATAGTCTGAAATAGCGCATTTTAACTCTAATAGAATCTTTCTCTTAACGATATTGCAGTTGATTTGACATAGAAATATTATAGAACAAAGGTAAGTTTGTATAGATATAAGACAAAATATGGTAATAATTGAATCAAATGTAGAATTAAATATTATCAAAATGTAAATCAAAAATTAAAATATTTGTTTCAAAAATAACAAATAATTTTGAAAGTCCCAAATACGAAAATTAAAAACATTTAAACGCAATAAATTTTTATGTATTGAATAATTCACACATAATTTAATCAAATGACATATTTTGAGAAAAAAAAACGTTTGAAGGCACTATGATTAAAAGAGATTCCTTTTTTTTCACTAGTTACATATTGTTGTTGTCTTGTCTAAGTAGTGCAGAGAAATCAAATGGAGCCGAAGGAGCCGCCGTTATAGGACAATTAAAAATATGATTAGGAGAAAATTGAATGTCAGGACAATGAGGATAAGTATTGTAACTTCTTTGGCCATCAGGGGATATTTACCTCCCCTTATAGCGTCTTTACGTAGTCGTAGTGGTTGAAGTTCTGGAATGAATTGCTTCTTAACTGGATGGGAGGTGAGCTAACGTCAGGCTATTGCATCAAGAAATTGTGGAAAATGTTGGAAAGTTTAGGGAATTTTGGGCCTCCTTGGCAAGGTAGCAGCCTGCTCATTGCCGAAGATGTCTAAGGGCCATTATCCATTGCAAAGTGTAAGTTCTTTGGGCTGCAATTACTCTGTTTATAAAAGCAATTATATCCGAGGTCAGTTGAGTGTTGCCCCTCAGGATCACCTGGAGCACAGATCAAGAGTCTGAGAACATTAGAATGCTACTGGAACTCTCAACTGCCTTTCTATGGTAGTTATCCGAAGTTACTTTAATGGTCATAAGCTCCCACGTAAAGCTTAAGGAAATTTTACCTGTAAGGAATTCTATAGGATTCGAGTTCACCATTTGGGTGAATCAAATAGATGCTAGTGCCCCATTTATCAAGGTCAGAGTCAAAAAATCCATCCGTATGGGTAATTACTTAGTTTTTGGCCGAATTCGAAAGCTCTTCGATGATGTGGATGTCCTTCTGCTTCAGCAGTGTAGCTGACTCCTTTTTGTTACAAGGTTGTAAGAAATTTAAATTGAATTTGCTTGTAAAGAGAGGGATAGATAAACAAAGAGTTCTGTAATGATATCTATATATTTATGCTGAAGGTCAATTTCTTTCCCTATCTCATGGTCATATTGTTGAGTTCAGGACCGTTTCAGTCTGTATCTGCCTGTCCAAGCATGTTATTTGTTTATAAAGATTATATTTTTTAAGAGAAAAGTGATATATTACACACACACACAATCAACTCAAAAATTTATATTTCGTCTTCGTTATTTTTTATTTTTAATATAATCTCAGCATCAAAACATTGAATTAAAGAATGTGTGATGTGTGAAAAATAAGACATAAATAAATGGAAAATTTTTCATTTAATGCATTCTACATTCTTTCTAACTAACCATCTGCGTATTCTTTTAAATTTTTATGTCTAACACTTTCTTTATATCCTAACAGTTGTAAGAACAGGAAAATGAGCTTTATAGAATGCTATGAAATGCGTACTCGAAATATTACTGAACATTTAACTTTTTTTTCTAATCTTTTTTCAGGAACGATAAACAATGTTTAAAAATTTAAATAAAAAACCCCTCAGGATTTATTAAAAAATAAATTTATAAGGAATGTTTTGGATCCTCACCAGATTCAAAGTATCAAAATATAGTGAAGTTTCGTTTTAATGTTACATTTTTGTTAAAATACTGAAAAGTCTCTTTTTCTGTAATTTTTACAGAAACACACACATGATACGTTTTTCATATAGTTTCTATAAAATTCTATGAGCAAACGAAATTCATCGCTTACAGTTTCAAGAACTATTCTTATATTTTCAAATAAATTTATAAGTTGCGTTGGTGTTAATTACGCTGAGGGTTCTTTTCTGGGGTTGATCGAACGACGTGGTGATCAAAAGTTAAAATTCGGATGGTAACATTTAGTACTATTTCATTATTGTCGATTGGATTACGGGACAAAAATAGAAGCAAATATGGATCCAGATTAAATACAATTAAAACGTAGCAACATTTTTGTTCCGTTTCCTCGTGATTTTCCAACCTGCTTCCCTCGCGATTGGCCTTCCTTTTCTCCTTCTGCTCTAGTGTTGAATAGGCGTAACGTTTTGGGTATCCTGACTGTAAAACAGTCCCAATCCCATGTCAGGATAATCTGCGATGTTGGGTATGACAAGAGTGGGGTTTTTTCATTCTGCTGAGTGGCATGACGCTGATTGCTTGATCCGTGGGTGGAGGCGTGGCTTTGTTCCCTCTGGGCGAAAACGTAAAATAATTTGAGGCTTGAGTGAAAGGTTTTGAGGCTGTCTTGATTGAATTGATGGGTTGAATAAGGACTCCCTTTAAAAATTGAGCTGCCCTGGGTTTGCTCTGAGGTTTGGGAGGATTTTTTCCCATATAAAATGCTACACTCGTGGAGATTTTTCGAGTCAATTTGGATCCTAATCCACATTTCCTTACTCATGGTAGCATTTGTAGATACCGAGTCACTCGCACAACTATTGCCAGGTGCGGGGCTAGATCCCTGTACTATTTTTCTTGATATATTGCATTTAATTATCTTTTAAAGTTTTCAAATGCTTCCGTTTGACGTTTTGTCATCGTATGAAGTATGTGCAGAAGTTCTACCCATTTTTAAAGATGCATATTTCCAGCTGAAATAACATCAGACATCATGTCTTGATGAACAGAATCATTGTCAGTGAAGTATCATCTCAGTTGTTGGCTGTGTCACTTTTCCGGGGTTCAGAATTACGAGGTCTATTAATATTAGTCCTTATGCTGCATCTAAGAGCAACGCTGATAATCAATCAACTTATGAGAAAGACGATTAGAAGTGATAGATAATAATGAAGGATATGCACAAGGCTAAATGCATTGTGCGATCGTTGCACTTTTTCATATTCTCGAAAACAAGAAACATTTTTTCATTTACTCAGGAATATTATTTTTCAAAATAAAAAAAGACGCGTTTCTTTGCGAGAAACTATTTCAAAAGATAATGAAAGGTTTAAATATGCCTTGTGTATATGTAATTTTGGGTCAGTATTGTGTTATGTGTTATATTTATACACTATGCTTATGTGTGTTACATTTATTGCATTATATTACCAACGAATATTTTCAAATTTAAAAAGAAATTTATCTACTTTCGAATTCGTAACATGTTTATATTAGGATTTCAACTAAAATCAAGATTAAAAATTATATATGAATCAAGGGTTCCCTAGATTAAAAATAATACAAATTAATGCTACTAAGAACTTGAACCTTGCATTTCTTAAAACTAAATATAATCGAACGCATATTTTGGAATTTTCTTAATTCCATAATCAACTTTATGAATTACTTATTCCATACTTATTCCATATTCCATTTATTGGACTTTATTTCTATATAAAAAAAAGTTCAATATAAATTTTAAAAATCAAACCTTCGTTAATCTGACCCTTTAAAAGTTGACGATTATAAAAACATTTAAAGAAGTGTCACACATATTCATAAGTTTTTTTATAAAGTATTTTACTGTAGATACAATATATAGATTTAACTTTTAAGGATTTTGTTATTAGCTTAGTGATACTGATTTTTGATTGGCTGATATATTAACAACAACGAGGAAAAAAAACCTGAATACGAATAAATACTTTTTATCCGACTACCCTAAAATCATGATTTTTTTGAAAAGTTTACAAATTTTTCGTATGATTTTATTTTATAGGCCATCTTATTATCTTAATAAAAATACCAAGTTTTTTATTTTCCATTCACTAGAACAAAAACTACAGGTGTTTAGTAAAACAAATGCCAAAACTTTACATAAGGTGTCAAACTTTAAAACGCGTTTTACTCGAAATGTGTTTTTTTCCGAAAAGCTCAAACGGAGGTAGCGATTGCTCAAAAAATTTGGAAAAAAATTTAATGAAATTTTTTGTGTATGTTCTATGTAACAGTGGAAGTGTTTTGACCTTCAGATTTATCAATCACTGTTTTATTACAAAATTTACAGTCCTTTATGTGAATATAATCGCGGTTTTTTTTAAGCAATTTCATATAATCACTAAGATAAAGTGCTCTAGTGTTTGTACAAATTAAAAAATCTCTTATCCTGAAGGTCATTTCAAACATGAATAACAAAGTAACACGTCAAAATTGAAAAATTGAGAATTTGTTCATAAAATATGTTTACAGAGCGAGCCCCGTTTATGTAATTTTTTGTATATTTTCACTAGTTTTTTTTTCCATTTTAATAATAATAATTGTTTTTCTGTTTTCAATTTTAAGATTTCTTTCCTTAAAACATACTAAATAAATCTAAAAATCCCCAAAAATCTCTATATCTCCATTTTTCAAAAAAAGTTGTTGCAAGTACAATCTGAAAAACTCCAAGAAGAATTAACTAGGAAAAAAGTGAGAATTGGTTTCCAAATACTCTATTCCAAACACGTTTCTCAACAGAATTTAGATTGTCTGCTTCTTTTTTGATGATCCATCCCTCAGACAAGCAAGGCACGCCATAGCTTCATTAAAACCCAGCTAACACAGCCCCTTTAACAAACATCACCTTTATTTCCGGAAATCTTGATTTGATTTTTGAAGAAGATGACCTATTTTATGGCCGTAAAACTCTTCTTCTTTTCTTCCCTTGGTTTTATTTTTGGGAGAGAAATTATATTGAGATTTATCATTTGGAATTGGGAAAATTTCATGGGAGGTAGAGGCATGGAGGAATGACAACATTAGCGAGCCAATGAAAAGTGGGAAAAGAAAATGTGTCTTTTAATAAGAGTAATGTATCGACATAAAGGAATATTTCATTTATTAATTGAGAAGAATCTTACACAACGAATAATTTATATTATTTTTTTCATCACTCATGAATTCTTATCAGGAACAAGAGAATTTTTTCTCACTTTATTTATGAAGCGGAAATCTTCAATGAAGAATTTTGTAAAATGCTTTGCAGAAGTAAATTTTTCAGAAATGTTTTCTCTTAATTTTATAGTTAATGATTTGTTTTAAACGCTATATTTGCTTACACGTCATAACTTTATACATTAGGATATATAAAGTTAATAACTTAGCTCATAACTCACTCTCCAACTTTTTGTACTACAAGAAGCAGTACCAATGTGAATTTCCAAATCTGTGTACAAATAATATATATTATTAGAGAGTATGAGGAGGCCACGTAGAGCCTAGTGGTCAAAATAATCGACTCGTGGCTGGATTGTCTTAAGTTCGGACCTAGTACCGCTGAAGACCCGCCGTGTAGGGGAGCGATGCACGTTAAATCTGTCGAGAGCTGAAACGTCCTCCCATTGGTATGGTGTGGTAGCTAGGAGAGGAGAGGACCAGCTTAGGTGTCGTTCCCGTCAGTTGACCATGGTTGAAAATAACGAGGTCATTGCCAAAAGTCCTCGAGTAGCTAAAGTAGCTAAATAGTGCGACTTTAATATTCACTCAGGAACTAACTAGAAAGTTTTGACGAGTTTTCACTATCAATAACTTCAGGACTTGCTATATTAACCCTTTCAAAGAAATGCGCGCGCACGCACACACACACACACACACACACACACACACACACACACACACACACACACACACACACACACACACACACACACACACACACACACACACACACACACACACACACACACACACACACACACACACACACACACACACACACACACACACACACACACACACACACACACACACACACACACACGTTGAGTTTTAAAAATATTCAGACATTTATGTACCATCTTGTTGTGAATATGAATACACTTTTAAAATCCAGAAAAATAATCCTTAAAATTGTTTACAAGAGCACTGAGGGTGAAAACAGGCTGAAAAGAAACAAATTAAGAGATTGACCCACACATTATGCAATCATTAAGACAAGTTTCCCTTCTTATCGTATATATATTGCACAATAACTTCACAAAAACAAAATTTCCCAAGACTGAAAATTGCAAGTCAACCAAAAAAATTTTTTTTCAATATTACTTATTTTTATTTATATTATGCTTTAATTCTGCCAAAAGGTACAAGTTTGGAGGCAATAGTCTTTTGACAGTCAAAGGTGTACTTTCATTGAGGAATCCATTTATGCAATCCTTAAGAAACCCTTCTTTATTAACTATTTCTTCTAAATACGCACATTTGCTTATTTATTTATATTTATTTATTGATAAATTCTCAGCTTAAGTGCTCTCAGAACTATTATCATTTTATACAAGGTTAAGTTGCTCACTCTTGTATCAAATCAATTGTATCATTCTAATAAAATAAATCTTATAATTAAAATTCTTAAAACCACATTAAATATATCAAATAGTATCAACAGAAAATTTTCAAAATAAAAATATCAAAACTAGTATTAATTCAGTAAAACACTTGAAAACACTGTAAAATCATCAATTCTCATATTAAACATCAAAATAAAGTTTCAGAAATATTAATTACGCGAAAAACCGAGCACGGAAAGCAATAATAGTCAGAGTCCATAATTTTAATACCTCGGCATGGAAACCATTAGTTCATGTTTTGATATTTCTACCTGAGAGAGGAATAAATAGTTTATATCTCTTAACGCTTAGGAAAGAAAGCCAATATTCCAACATTTGTAATACACAAGAAAGAAAGTCAATAAATATTCTTATTTATAATTGGGGAAGAAGTTTTATGTGTCTTAAGCATATGGGAAGGAAAACTACTATTTTATGTCTAACACAGTGGAGGTCCCTTCAAGAAAAATTCTATGAAGTTATATATTTCTACTCTTCTAAAAAAGGACCAAATTTTCCAGTTTTACTCATGTTATTCTTACTCCCTTTATTTTCAAAATCTTGCTCGTTTGTTGCTGAAGTTGCGTATTAACATCATCCAAGGAATATTGGTTTAGTATTCTGCGAGAATTATCGTTAAGAATAGTACACAAACTTATTATTGGTTAAGTAAAACAAGTATAAAAGATAACCGTAATATATAAGGTTCAAAATATGAATTACCATTTCGAATGTAGAGTTTTTGCTTTCTGATTTTGGCCCTAAGTTAAAAAAAAAACAACATATTTGCGCATTTCAAATTTGATATCTTCAATTCGATGAAATCTTGGTTAAAACTTTTCTTCGAAGAAATACAACAAATATCTGAGACAAAAAAAATGTATATATATTTAACTATTTTATATTCAATTGTTTCCAGACGAAAATATATTCTGACTTTTATTTTGTCAAACAAATAGTTTATAAAGTTATTGATGAAAGTTCTGAGACGGAAAAATCAATATGTGAAACTAAAACACTAAGAAAAGGTAATAAATGAAGTATACATTTCAGACATTGCGTTTCCAGCTTATGCTTTCTATAAGAATTTCCACCAAATAACTTCCAGAACACTCAAAGTTTATTTTTTAGAAAAATATGAATTTTGAAATGCTGTTATTGAATTTTTTCAAAAAGTGCATATAAGAACAAGAAATACATCATTCCAAGGTAATATGTTATAACTAAAACTTACCAATGCTTAAAAAAGTTTGGCCAAATATTTTTACTTTTTTGTATTCATATTTATGAAAAATCCATTTTCATTTGGATTTTTATGTTTATTTTATTCAATCATTTTTCATTAATTATCATCTTTCTTATCTATCATCTATTTTAATTTTTTAATTAATTTCATTTTTGAAATTTTCTTAATTGGAGAAAAATCTATCTGTTTAGAACGGTAGTAATTTGAAGTTTTCTTTGGCTGATTTTGATTGATTTTTCATTTGATAATTATATTTAATAGGAAAAAGATATAAAGTTCATAAAGAAAAGAATGAAAAGCTGTATAGAAACAAAATTCCGTTGAAGTTTCACTGAACTTCATTTTTCTTAAAATGATACAGCTCTTTTGTTATTTAAGCAAAAGCATTTGCAGAAGATTTAGTTTAATTAGTTAATTTGAATTATTACATTAAATATTGTAAAAAATATAGTAATGAAACATTTTTTAAAACTAAAAGAAATTTGAAAAATCTATATCCGTAACAAATTACAGATAATTCAAGTTTCCACTTTTTGTAACATTTTCTTTTACTTAATACATTATTGATTCGAGAGCATGATAGTTTATAAAAACATTTCTTCTTTCCCTGATTGTGTAATTTTAAAAGAAAAATTATTTTGCATTAAATTATGTACTTTTGATAATTTCTCTTTCTTTTCCTTTTTGCATGATATATATTAATATTTCTTACGATCTATCACTGACCATTATGAGGAAATTGTATGTTTTAATTAGTCTATTTAATTATAATAAGCAGACGACCCTTTTTTATCTAAGTTTAACAATGGGCTTTCCGCGAGTTCTATTCTCTCTAATGCGGTCTTTCTCCATCCAGCTAAATTGGCATTTTGAGCTAGAACAGCTCAACGCTGCAAATGAATGTCCATCTAAATATCCTATAAATAGTCAGCGAGGAACAAATTGACTATTATGTGGGCATTATCGCCACTAAAGTATTGACAGAATTGTAGTCGCTTTTTCTTGAATTACAGTCGCTACAGAAGTTAATAAATTTCTCTTTGGGGAGTTGGTGAGAGGTTGCTTCTCCTTTAGAAATAAGTACCTATTATCACTTATTTTTTTAGTTTATTTTGTCAACACATCACGTAATCAAGCTTTAACGTTAAGTTAATAAAAGTGAATTATTGTAAATATCTGATGTGATCCTTTCGAGTTTGATTTAATGGCTTCTCAACCCCTATTGAATTAGGTTCATCCGGGAACCTCAATAATCAGCGAGATATTTACCTCAACCAACACAAGGAGTACCGTGACAAAAGTTCCTCAAAAAGTTCAAACACTGACATGGAAATTCATAAATTTAGAAAGAATTAAAATAGAAACTACCAGTTTAGAAATCAGTCTAAAGAATTTTTTGGTTTACTCTTAGATAGTTGATTTAAAAGCAATTGTTTGAGATATTTTTATTTCTCCTAATGTCAAAAATACAATTACAGGAGTTAATAGATGTGGTTTGTTTGCACCACATTCGATTGAACGAAACATTTAATATTTTCCATTCAATCTTATAGACGTTGCCATTCAATAAAAGTAAAAGTAAAAGAAGTTATTGATTGCTGAGCCATTTAGTAGATTAATCGGTCGGTGACAGTCGATTAATGAAAAACCATCTTCGACGAAGTAATGGAGTTCTTATCAGTGATTGGGGCTGCTACGATATTCCTTTCGTTGAGTTCTACTTTCTGATGGTATTCCGAATAGCTGATTAATTATTTTTATTAGCTATATATAACTCTTCCTTAAATACTGATTTGTCATGAAATGTATTTAGGAATTGGTTGAAAGAAATAGAAATGACTTAAGCAGGAAATAGATTACAGAAATGCTTTTTCTTTACATCGAAACTGAAATTTCTATACATTATTTAGCTAAATAGTACTCTTTTTTTCATCAAAAGTTTTGTGTATAGCACAGAGCTGAATCACATGACATTTGGTAATATGGATTAACCAGTTCTTTTTTTACAATGCTCAAGAGATTTCCTTTTACACTAGTTACAGAAATTGCAATGATTTTTATTTGAGGAAGAATATGTTTGTGGAAATTATTTGTAAAGAGAAAAAAAAATTCGTAAGTAATCTGAACAATTATTCTATGTGTTTTATAGTTTCTTTATTTAAAGTTTGCAGAGATCTAAGGCTGAATAAACTTTCATCATTAAATTATTCAATAATACTCTAATTCAGCGCTTCCGAACCTTTTTATCACAACGGATGGGTCAACGTTTGGTAATTTTACCGTGACTCGCTGACGGGGAACGTTAATTGTTTATATTTTACATCAGCGTTTCTCAAACTGTGAGGCGCGCCCCCCTTGGGGGCGTGATAACTCTACAAAGGGGGCGCGAGCTTGTTGAAAAAATTGAAAACTAAGTAGTATTTGAAAATTACTAATTTACCGAAATAAGCAAACAAAATATATTTTGACATAACAAAAAATAAAAGACAGATTTACAATGATATAATGCACTTATAGTAACTGTATCAGTACTGCACAATGTATTTTATAATTAATTTAGTAATACTAAGTTAAGAACAAGTTTAATAATTACCCCCAATGACCCCATGGGCTTGTCATATACAAAAACTAACATTTATCTTGATAATTTGTACAATTTATGATTAATTCTTTAGATGGCGTTTAAAAGTTACACAATTCGCTCCCAATGCCACCGTTTTCCAGGTAGGCGTGCGTACGTGATGTATTGAGGGGACGGAAAAAAGAATAAGTAAGCAAATCCTCTGAAATAAGTAAATCCTTCGTAAACACTGTCAAGTTCCTTATATTACATTCCATTGTCTTCGGAATAATTTTATGAATAGCTGTGCATAGAAAAGATCGTACTTCGGAAAGACGTATATATATGTCCATGGGAAATAACACTTTCGCTGAGCTAGACGTTTATATACGCCCTTAAGAGGCTTAAGTCTTAGCCTTAGCATCAAAGTATAGTATTATTGAATTCAATACATTGTTATTATATGGAGGGGCGCGAAGAAAATTATGATTGAATATTGAGTCGCAAAGATTAGAAGTTTGAGAAACACTGTTTTCATTGATTTGATTTAACAAGTTTAATTTAATTGTACTTAAACATGACTTCAGAATAAAATAAATTTGCCAATAACTCTTTTTATCAGCAAATTAAAGGATTACCACAAGGTGAACCTGCTAGTAGCTGCTAGTAACTTATTTGCACTTTTATGCAAATGATAGTATCAGTTACGAATCTTGTTACTATTTGAGATACATAGATGACTTAATTATTTTTAGTAATATAGTAGATTTTGTGTGTGTTCCTAGCTTTAATTATTACCCCCTATATATAAAATTATTAAAAACTAATTACAATAATGAGTAAGCTAATTTTTTGGACATTTAATTAAAAGTTAAGAATTATTTGCTAATAAGTGATATTTTTGATAAAAGAGACTCTTTTGATTTTAACATTATAAAAATGCCATTCGGGTGTAGTAATCTACAGCTATCAATAATTAGAAATATTATCTTAAATTTTGTTAAAAGAAACAATGATTTAGTTCTTTTACAGATAATTCATTAAAACAATGTAATTATAAAAAATTCTGCAATAATCGCTTGTAATACAACTCTCTCTATATATATCCAAGTAAATTCATTTTTAAATATATTTTTATGTTATATTAACTCTATTTTTTAATTCAGATTATTAATTTCCTTAAAATACCTTATGATTAGTTTAATTTTAAAATATCTTATATATACTTGCAAAAGCTTAATTGCAAAATAACTATCTAGGTGGAGCAAACTTTTTTTTTGCTCTTTGTGTTAACACTTCTATTTTAACACATTATTTATCGCGGGATTTTTGCATGAGATGCTCAGTCATCATATTTCTTATGGTTTGCATTTTTACATGTAAGTTTTTGTCCTAATTTTTTTTCTAATATTCCTCTCTATGAGAGAAACATTATTGTTCTCTTCCTAATTTCTTTTTACTTTACTGTCTGGTTTATCATCCACGTGTGTTAGAAATAAGCTTAACTTTTTAACATGGCTCTTTTTTTCCTATTACGTCGAAAATTTCTGCTGTACGGGGAAGGTTGGTGCCATAAAGTGGCTTAACCTAAATCTCTGGCCTAATTCAGCGACAGCTTTAGAAATCATAATAGGCCTCCCTTTTAGTCCAAAAACTTTTTTTGTATCTTAAGGTGACTGCCTACCTTGAAAATGTCGTTTTTCGTCTACATGAGGCATTTTTTTTATTTCAAAACTTATAGTTTGAGCATTTTTCTTTCCAAAATTAGGTTTTACTTTTCCTTCACGCGAAATAGAAATAAAGTTATAGTGATTTGAAGAAACATCACTGTATGCAAAAGGGCAGAAAGATAAAATTTAACAGAGTTTTTCTCAAAATTATGTTTTCGAAAGAAACTCTTTACCAGATACAGGATATCTTAAGAACCAAACCAGATAACGTCTTGAAATTTTATGGGAATGTTTATTATACTACTTTTCATAAAGTGAACCATACGTTTTGTTGTAGGTTAAATATTTTTTCATTTAGGGTAGTTTTTATAAATAAAAAACTTAAAAAATATCAAAATTTTCATATTATCATGTATAATTGTCTGTAAATTTTTTGTATTTTAGTATTTCTATTGGAGTTTGGTTCATTTTGAAGAGCACCATAATATGTATGTTGTGTATAAAGAAAATTATGATAATTGTATTAGAAATTTTTATACAGTGTTACCCGTTTTAGTAAAAATTTGGTAAAATTTTATTGAAAACAACCAATTTTTCTAAAAGTACAATATTTATTTAAAATTTTTTATGTATTTACATATTTTTATTCATTTTTCTTCCTAAAAGCACTCAATTTGTTTCAAAAATTTGCTTTTTATAAAAAAATTGTTCCGAAGGTAGGCAGTCACCTTAATTTGTATGTTCTTTGAACTCCAATTTCTTTCTTTTTTGGCCTTTTCGGTTAAAAACCAACTTTTTTTTCAATTTATATTTTATTTTATTATAATATATATATATATATATATATATATATATATATATATATATATATATATATATATAGGGAGAGTGAACTGATAGTAGAGAAATTGAAAATTCCTAACGGGAGAAGATTTGCTCGATGGAAAAGAAGTTTCAAAAATTAGTAGCATACAAAAAGAAGTTAAAAAAAGTTGGGATTATATAAAAGAAAGTTTTGTGGGAAAATTTTTTCTTTGTATCAAATTTCATTTTACCTCTCCAAATGTTATGAAAGAAATGGGGATTCTTCCATTTTCCCTCTATCTCCCATAGTTCTCCGATTCCAAACAATAAATCTCAATCTAATTTCGTTCTGGAAAATAAAACCGAAGAGGGGGGAGGGATGAAATTTTGTATGGGAAGCCTTATCGTTTCTGCTTCGGAAATAATATCACGTTTCTGGAAATAAGTGGGGAAGGGTTTTTCGAAGAGTGTTAATGAAGCAATGGCGTGTCTTGCTTGTTTGAGGAAAAGGTCATCAAGAACACCCACACGATCCAAATTTTATTGAGGAACTAGTTTGGAATAAAGTTTCGTGAAAGCTATTGAATTTTGGGAAAATTGTGATTTCCAAACTACCTTAAAAATAATACATAAAAACAATGCTTTATTTCTCCTTGCATTATTTGCTATATTTCTCTCAAAAAAATGCAACACTTTTATTCGCTTTGAAAAGCTAAAAATTGTTTGACAATTTTGTTGTCTAGGGAATAATAAGTACATTAACATATATTTTTCAAGAAAAGCTTTGTCTATGTTTTTAATATTTTATTTTGTAAATGAGGAATTGGAAAATTTTCCGTAATGTGAATATTTGGTAATTTTTTCAAAACATTTAGATGCAAGTTTTTTTGAGAAATGACGTTCGTAAACTATTAACAAATTAAGATTCTCTCAGATGTACACGGATTAATGTTATTCATCATTTAATATCTTAGCAGGATTGAGGAGTAGTAGGGAATAAAGTGATCATTATGCAAATTGATAGGATTTTTTAAATATGGGATTAATATAGGACTTTTTTTTAATTTACATACTTTCAGACATGCAATTCTATATTAGAAAATTTCCTAAAATTAAAATTCCATATTTAGAAATCATTTTTTGGCAGGGTTGAATACTTGAGTTCTCTCTTTTTCTATCTCTATCCTGTTGTTTCTTTTCCTTCTCTGTTTTTGTATCTATATTTCTTTCAGTAATTTATAATAAATTTAGATAACAAAACATTCAAAAAATATAAATCCTCAATCTTTGCAACATTTCTAGATTTCGCCGCCCCACCTAGTATGATGATTATCGGCTCGTAATAGAGAGGGCACAGGTTCGAATCCCGAACAAGGCATGGATGTATCTTCGGGAAAAGAACTGTCTCCTGAAATGGATTCTCCTCTCGAATGGAAAGCAGCGCACTCCTTCTATTCTGTACTGGGATCATCGTTTGTAATAAAGTCTGTATTCTTCAGTGGTTGTATTGTATTTTTATGTACATTTATCTCTCGTCTGTCGTAAGTGTTCCAGTATGAAACACACAACAACATTTCCAGATTTCAACTCATTCAGAAAAATAGATAATATAGACCAGTGTTTAATTGACCTGGGGGCGTGATAACCCCCCAGGGGGCGCGAACATATCGAAAATAAAAGGTTAAAAAAATTAATTTACTGGAATGAAAAAAGACAAAATACTTTCTGATATAATAAAAAAATACAGATTTACATTGATATGATTTATATATATCATCTGGTGAAAAAAGGTCATCAAAAATAAAAGATTCTACTTTGAACGCTCATTAGCTATCTTTGATCCTATAACTAAATAAAAAATATTTTGTTTGCTTTACTGTAATCCTACGATGAGAGATTTTTTTATTACGTTTCTTTTAACCTAAAATATTACTTTTGCTGGCTTTCGAACTTACTTGTATGGTTATTTGCATCCCTTTTTTTAGGGAAGTTGTAAATTATATAATTCTGTTGCGCTTTTTTCACAATGTGAAAGAGTTTTATGATACATGGATAAGCATATTGAGCACTTTGAAGGATTAATTGGCCAAGATTTATTTTATGAGTATACTGAAACATATAATACAAAAATAGTTAATTCTGGGAAAACTGTTTATTTGTTACCAATGACCTTGACAGAGAATCCTCTAATATGACAGTCTTAATGGGAGCTAAAAAGAATTGATAACATATCTCCTTTTTTGGGAGTGGCAAACGTTTTTTTTAGAATCTTAAGGTACCTGTTTAGACCGAGTTCCCGGCACGACCACTATTTTTCAAAAATATTTTCTTGGACATGCTGCATTTTCCTCTATGAATAATTTAGTGGTTTTAATTGTGATGTTGTACGACTGATTATGATTTATAAATGTAAATGAGCAGAATATAAAAAAGAATTTGGTATCTGTGATCTCTCTGAAAGGTAATTGACTTGCTGAAATAATGCATATTAATCATGTTAGCGAAAGTAAATTTGAGAAAAGCAATAAGCATGAAACGAAAGGAAAATTTTCAATAGCTACATTAAGAACTTTATCAAGAAAATATGAACCATAGGCTCATTCACTACAGGCGTACAAACGTCGAGTTAAGCATCTAGCCAATCAGAGACTTCTTTTCGGGCGAGGCAAGACTCTGATTGGCTAGACACTTAACACTCGACGTTTGTACGCCTATGTGAATGCGGCTTGGTACCCAAAATGCCCTGCCCTGTCAAAAAGACACAAGCAAGAAAAGTTCAACAGGATATTTGTCGATCATCAAAGGACATTAAAATTACAATAACGTGAACAAAATGTGACAGTTTTGCTTGCAAATAACTTTCCTGTAATGTTAGCAAAAGTGTCTGTGATTTGTGTCCTTTATTAAGGTCACCACATTTGGAACAATTTAGTTCAGTTTTATTGATATTTTCTCAAATTATGAAAGACCAAAAGAAAAAATCCTAGAAATAGGTAAGTATATTTTCTCTTAGTTAAATTATTCACTGAAATTGTGATTTTATCTTGTATATTGAAAATAATTATAAAAAAGAATGGGATGCATCACCCCTCAAGTGACCATTAACCTTAGTATCGAGTGCACAACCTGATCCCGGGCTAAAACATTTTGAAGTTTTCTCGCTTTAAATACTAAAAAATAACACAATTGTTATTCATTAGAATTTTATATTCTTTTTATTACTTAACATTTATTCTAAATGCTAATTCTGCGAGGATTAAAATTACAGTTATTAAAAGTTTATAATGTATTCATTTCAATAAACCATTTTACATTTTTGTATACATTGTCATGCACTTGGTTTTCCCCCTTACAATTAAGCTATTATATCAAGAATAATGTTTACATTTTTAAAAAAAAAACTGTGTTATATATAATATATATATATATTATATTATAAATATATATATCCTTTTATATTTATTCATCTATCATTTTTTTTATTATCCTTTTGGTTATTTTTTTATGTTTACTATTTTTCGGTTTTTGAAATTTAACAAATTATTTTATATATATAATATATAAATATGGTCAAAGCCATGAAAAATTTTTTCAATTCTGGGCTTATTAAGGAAAGTTTTAAAGCTAGTTATAAAATTGACATTCAATTCTTTATAAATTCTCAGATTTATTTTTCTTCAAAGCAGCTTTTCAAAAACCGGATTAAAAGAGATACTTTTAGGTAATAGTATACGAAGTTTTTTATGCAAACCATTCTACTCTTAAAAACCAGAATGATTTATTACAAATTCCTTTATTTGTGATATGTGAAATCTAGAAATCTCTTTTTCAGTTAGACCCTCTGAAATATTTTGAAATGGATTCTAACCCATTCGTAAATGTACATTTGCCCTCGTTGTTCTGTTGATGTTTTATTATCGTCGAACTGCTGCGATTTAAAAATATCAGATTTTGTTTTAATTGCGACATATTAAACTGAACTACATTAACGCGAATTATGAAGAATTAAGGAGATTCAGTAGCTAATCGATTCGCCAAGACTGATAAATTGTGAGGTACAGCATTTTACATGTTTTGTGCAGACATCCGTTATTTAGACTCACGTGAACGTTAAGAATGCCAAAATGTAATGGATATGATAAGAGCAACATAGATTAGGCTATTTTTTAAATACATTTGTACTTTTAGAAATGGACCTTGAAATAATACTTGAATAAATATTATTTTCAATCTGTTTCAATTTAAAATAGGAGAAAGAAAAATAACATAATTAAACCATTACTTAAAGTAATTTACTTAAATAACATATATAAAATTTATACTTATCTTATTAACTCGAAAAGAACAAGTTTTAATATTCACTTCATGGGTTAGACTTGCAGAGCAAAGTTTTTCAAAGTTTTTAGAAATTTTTTCTTAAGTTCTTCATATTTATATATCTATATTTATTTACGGCCACATTTGAATGTTAATTTAAAATTAGGAAAAGGAATACATAATAATATCCTATTACTTTTTTTGCTTAAAAGTAAATATGAAAATTTAATACTATTAAATTTGTAGGTTTATAATTGAGATCTGTATTGCATTTAGCGTCAAAATGTCTATTATTGTTAAAGTAATTTTTTAATGATAAAAAGCGTTTAAAAAATTTGATTAAAAGGGGGCGAATTGAATTTGAGAAGCTACTGATATAGACTCTTGTTTAAAATAGTGTAAAATATATTTCTGATTATATTTTAAAACGGAGCTTACAATAAAATATTTGCCAAAAAATTATTATTAACGCAAGAGATATAAAAGTTTTATCAAATCTCTCTACAGTTTGCAATTTTACTACATCAAATACTTTAACGAAAACGCTTAACAAATATCGTTAACACGAAAAAGTCAACAGCCCACACATTCTTATGTATTTTCATGCATTTCTTCCTCTTAACACGAAGCGAAAATCGCTTAACCCTCCAAGCGGTCTTCACTTAAAATCTCGTCATTCCAGAGATGCTTTTTCTGCCTTCAAGCAAGATTCCCAAAAGCGGCCGAGCTGCATTCTTAAAAATACGGCTCAACCGTTTTGAGAACCCCACCTGACGGCAAAAAAATACGTGCGGTGCATTTTCGAAGCATCTCCAGAATGACAAGACTTTACTTGCATACCGCTTAGAGGGTTAATATGAAACTATACAACAAGTGTCTTGCAGTCTTGTGATCAAGGAATTATACAAAACTTTATAAAATGGATTGTTAACTTGACCACTAGGTAGCGTAGAAACAAAAAACAGTATGTTCTGTAAAGTCAAAAGAAAGCTCTATTAACTAAAATAAAAAAATATGTATTTTGACCTAATTTGCTCATTTCAACGGGTTCGGACACAATAAATGTATAAATTAGTGTGAGAAAATTAAACAAGATTAAACATAACAAGAGCAAATATAACAAAACACTTACTGTCATTTGTATTGTTATAATTTAGTATTTAATTTTTTTGGTATAATATATGACTTATTTATATGATGTTATATTAAATTTGTGTTCATATTTATCTCAATTTATAAGCTCTCCATTTAAGGAGCCTCCCCTCTCTCTTCCCCTTCCACCAACCTCTCGAGAGGACTTACGGCTCTTTATAGTACCCTCATGTCGCAAAGGGACTATACATTTACAAGCCTTCATGCCTTCTCCAGGATTCGAACCCAGATCCTACGTCACAGCATTCAGCGTCGCTAACCACTATACCGGATGGGCGACACGTTTTTTACAATAGACAGTACAATGTTTTTGATCCTGAATAAATTATTTTTTTAAAAAAATTATCTCGTAATTATACCTGATATCTCTACAAACAGCCTCGAAGAGAACAGTTAGAAAATTAACTTTTGACACTCATTTAGAATTAAAACTACAATTATTGTTTATTTATGATTGGCTTATTTGAATATCAAATAATTGTATAATGACTTCATTTTAAACTATTACTTTTTTAAGGACAGATTCAACTGGGAATAGTTTAGCTTAAGCTTATTTAAATTACATGGAACTTATTTCTTACCAGTAAGAGATCAGAACATGAGCAATATTTAAATTTTCTACGAAATAAACACGGGTATTTCCTCGGTTAATACTTCTGTAACACGACTCTAAAATTACATAAATCCCTACATAAATTATATGAGTTTGGTTAACAGGGGGAAATCTACTCCTGCGAACAAATTACAAAGGATCATAAACACTACTTATCAGAACGAACTAGCAAAGATGTAGTCTAATTGGAACAGAACAGATACAGTCACTATATTTTATTGACAGATAAACTTTTACAGTCGTTCTTCAATAAGAAAATTGGAGTTAAAACGTATTTCGTTCGCAAGCGCACCTCGGCGAATTTGTTGGTTGTATTTTGAAGCAATCAATCCAACTCAAATTGTAACAATAAAAATGAGTAACCACCAACGTTTAGATGATGGAATGAGGTGGGGCGAATTGTGGGGAGGCTAGAAGCAGGCTAATGTCAAGTCCAGATTTGTAGAGAGTTCAATTTAACTTATGGAAACAGTTCCAGGGTACTGGATCCATCGAAAGAAAAGCCTGGACAAGGTCGTCCACGACCCACGAAGGCCAGAGAAGATCACCATTTGTCGATTATTGCGGGCGTAACAGAGGGGCTAAAGCTTCTCAGCTCTCTCTTTACTTGTATGCAGCCACAGGAACCCGTGTATCAAGGGTGGGTGACTGCTTCAAAAAGATTTTAAGAGAGAGGGTTGTGTTTGCCAAAAGACCTGCTGTTTGTGTCCCACTCGCGTCTACGAACAGGAGCGTCCGTTTAGCATAGTGCAGATAGCATAGAGATTGGAGTATGGATCAATAGGCGACCGTTCTGTTTACCAATGAGTCCCATTTCAGCCTAAATACCAATTATCGCCTGTCCGCGAAATCGACAATTATGGCGGAGGAGGTTTAATGGTCTGGGCATGCATCATGTTGGATGGCCAAACATCTCTCCATGTCTTTGAAAGAGGCTCTATAACTGATGTGAGGTATAGGGATGAGGTCTTGAATGCCTATGTTCACCTTTTCAGAGGTGCATGTGGCCTCGAGTTTATTTTAATGGACGATAACGCTAGGCCACGTATAGTTCTTCTGGTCGACGAATTTCTAGAGACGGAAGATATTCCCTGGATGGATTGGCCAGCCAGGTCTCCAGACCTCAACCCTATAGAACATGTCTGGGACTCTTGGGAGGGCAATTGCAACTCGCAACCCCCCTCCGAGAACCATCCAGGAAATGAAAACAGCGTTGCTGAATGAATGGGACCAATTGCCACAAGAAGAGATAAAATACCTTATTTCAAGTATGACATCACGCTGTGAGACCTGTATAACTGTAAGAGGGGGCCATACCCCCCATTAACCCATTTCCATTGTTTATTTTGCAACCGCTGTTTCGTACCTTCCAACTCCAACGAGTGTTACAATTATGTGTATTGCAATTGTTGAATAGTTATTTATTTGTGTTGTATCAATATGTGCACATATCAAATTTCATTCAAATCGGTCCAGCAGTTTTAGAGGTAATCGACCAAGTCTGCAAATTCTTACACCAGAGTAGTATATAGAATTTATCTTTATTGTTCTGAATTTTAAATTTACGCACAGATATATTTTATTGTATTCATCTTTATATATAAAACAAAAATTATGCACGTATCTTAAAAACTAATGCACAAGGAGCATTTTAAAAAAAATCAGTTCATAATAGCTTTTTTAAAAAATATATTTAAATTGTGATGTATAATGATCATTTATACTATATTGAATTTATTTTCAGCTAATTAAGCTAACAATTTAAGAAATTAGTTTTGATGGTCTACCATCCCCTTAAATCTAGTTATCGGTTTTAATATGTATTCAATAATGTGATAAAAATAGTTGTTGCCAGTTCTACCAAAAAATACATGTTTTAAAAATAGTATACCAGAGCACAAATAAAAAAAAGCGAAGACGATGAGAAATAAAAGAGTACAGCAAAATATGTATATTTACATTTAACAACCTTTATCAGTGTGGAAAATTTATCGTTAAAAAGGAATTACTCAGAGCTGAAATATTAGAATTTATTTTTCCTTCTTTTTCTGTAATGTTTTTTTGACAAGCAATTTCTTAACGGTGAAATGAATGGATTTTCTGGCAACGGGCAAAAAAAGTAAAAAGTCTTTTTTGTTTTTTGTAGTAATCTTTTAAAAACGAAGTTTTTTGTTTAAAAAATAGTGGTCCGATGCTGACAACTAAAATGAGTTTACTTCTATAAATTTGATGTTTTTTGGGATGGATTTAAGAGCTTATGCAAAGAATATTTGAATTTTTTTTAATACTACGAGGTTATTAGTACAGAAATGACAGAAGTAACAGGACTTGAAGGAAGTAAGAATAGTCTAAAAGTAGACGTTGATATTTTAAAACTTAAGTAATCCAGTAAAAACGAAAAAAAAAAATATCAAATATAACACAACAAAATAAGTTTCGCAAAATATTAGCCAATAAATATCAGCTAGCTTAAAAAAAATCTATTTGTAAGAGCTTACTTTGAGAAAAAGAATTTTATCTTTTTTTTATATGTAAAGAAGCATATAATTCATAAATTTTTGTGTGTGTTTAATATTAGGAAGGTTTATATATATATATATACAGAAATAATTTTGAATATGAAGTAATTATGAAATGAAATTTTGTATTTCAGCCCGTCAAAGAATAATATTCAATAAACCTACTATACAAAAAAATCTGATTTTGAGAGTTTCTAAAATCAATTAGATAAACTATAAATGAATCAAAAAACTAATTTGGTCACAATTATTCTGGCAATAAAAATATTGAAAATGAAAAATTTTAAAATTACATCAGTGTATCATTATTTTTTAAATCTTATAACTTTTAAAAATTGTTTGGAATGAAGAAGGTTAATAATACTTAAAAAAAAACACTGAAATTCATTTAGCATTGAACTAATATTTTCTAATTATAAGTGTACATTTGCTAAGAATATTAACTAATTTATACACTATTAAAGATATTTTTCAAACCCCAATTGCAAATGATTGTTCAAAAGCATATAAGAATCATTTTAAGAAAAAAATTTTAGAACATTAAACGTTTGCCTTTTCTTTAAGATATAAAGAGAACGATGCATCAGGGGGTGAAATTTCGAAGTAAGTCATTTGTTTTTAAAATAATGATGGCATTTGCTGATACTAGAGCCTTAGGAATTCGTTGATAATGATTATTTTGGAGGTATTACTGATTTATAAACATAAACTCAAGTACTTATTTACTTGACAATAAATAAAACATTTAATTTATTCCATTTAATTTATTCCAGCATCGTTTCTTTTTCATTTTGTTATAATTTCGTTAATTTAATTATTAAATTCATTGTTTAAAATGGGGAAATATTTACCTAGAATTAAATACTTATTAGAAAACTCAGTAGTAATATTAAACTCAGTGGCGTAACGTACCCCCCGCAGTGCGGAGGGCAAGGCTTCTAGAGGGCTTAAAGCCTGTTTGACGCCATTAATGTAGATTTTTTTAAAATTCGCTTTACATTTTTTAAAGTATAATTTTCAAGCGATTTTCCAATTGGAGATCTAACGTCATTCAAAATCAAAACTTTATAATCTCATTAGATATATTTGATCCAGCAAATAAAAAAACCCATTTTGTTTGACTTGCTATAATCCTCGCAACGAGAGAGAGAGAAAAAAGAGAGAGAGAGACCTTTCTTTAGTTTTAAACCTAAATTACTAACAGATAAAAAAAGTCAGATGGAGAATCAGATAAAATGCTAGAAGACAAAAAAAAAATCATCACTGTTAATATTGTTACGTAGATCCGAGGGTTCGGGATTTAAAAACAACCCAAAAGAAAATAAACAGTTCTTAAGAGCGATGCGAATTTATTATCAAAAATCAATCCTTTAAATACAGGATTCACAGCGATATTAAAGACTAAATATCCAAAGGTCTTCACACCTTCAACAGTAATCAAACACAATAACAGTGTTTAAAAACCGTAAAAAAGATTTTACAAGCACAGCCGAGCTAATCGCTAGTAAAAACAATCCTCACTACTCGCCTTTAATCCGACCCTCGCCGTCCGGGCGAGCATCTCATTATAGGCGCGACTGAAACTTTCATAAATATAGCCGCTCGTACATTAGTGGAGAGATCCACTACTTTCTAGAAGATTCCAGAGGGTTCCGAACTCGCCAACATGGTCACCAATGACGCCAAAATGGTCGTCAAAGTCGCCAAGTTGGTCGCCAAAAATGATGCCAACTTGGCTCTACCGCCAAGATTTCGCCTTCTCATTGAATCGCCATTATAACGTAAGGGGCGGCATTGCTTGTGAATGGTACAATTTTAACATGAAATAAACATAACATAGAGTAATATAAATGCATTAAACACTCAAATATATACACAAATTATTTACACTAATTAAACAAAATTCGTAACAATATTATAGAATACTTTAGATTAGCTGTAGGGAGAAAATAAAGACATGGTTTTTACTTTTAACCGAAGCAGCAGAGTAGCATTGGCGTCTTTAGCCCCCCTCCCCCCCTATGTAATTCATTTCATTTAGTGAAGGCGTAAATAACGTACATCTGTTATGCTGTTTTCGTGTAAAATAGTATTACTTTTCTTGGAAAAGCATAGATAAGATTTTAAATGATTATTTGGTCTAGATTTATGAGTATTCAATCAAATAAAAGCATAATGAAAAACGTTTCACGAAATTGTTTTTATAACAGACGTATATATTTTTATATTCAATGCTCTTAAATATAGGGCGCGGGCTCCTCTTTACTAATAAAACATTTGGATCTCGCTTCTCTCTTGCGATATTAGAAATGTTTTTTTAAGCGGAATTTAATATTCTGGTTCTTATGCTGGTATTTCTTAATAAGACAAGAGAAGCACAAAGCGACTCTAAAATAAGCGGAGATAAAAAATTTTGAGTGCTTCTCAAAAACGAAAAATTCGAAAGGAAAGGAGTCTAATATTAATAGCAAATATGCAAAATTTGATAACTTTTTAAAAAACCCGGTTATAGGTCTTGAATCTACCAAAACTGGGCAAATTAAATCATTCAAAATCTATCATGGCTAGTCTGATAACACAAAATGTTATAAATGCATTTCTGTAAAACTTTTTAAACTTCATATTTATATTATTTTCTAAAATATTTTTTATTGTATGAATATTTTTTGAGTTATGACCTGCAACTTAAATAATGGTCTCACAAAGAATATTACATTTCTTAAATAATATTTACTCGAGAAACTGTAAAATTTTTGAACTTTTATAAAACATTAAAATTTTGGTACATTAATTAGATAAGTGCATCTTTGTTTTAGTAACACTCTTTTAATGTTATAAGTTTTTTTTACTTTTTTCATTAATCGCTTGGAAGTTTTTAAAAAATATTGCTAAAATTTCACTTATAATTGGGATTTTTGTAAACATTAGATATATTTTTTTAAAACATTGTTAGTTAAATGTTAGTATCTAATGGTATTGATTCCTATAAAACATTTATAATATTTAAGTATGCTATTTTTTTTAAAAAAAATATTCCGAGCGTATTAGGATACTTTAAGTTTGTAATCGCACATATTCATTGCTTATATAATAATATAAACATCATGAAGAATTTGCTGAAAAGAAGGAATTCATCCACAACACGCAAATGGTTTATTAAAATTTAATTTTTCTGCAGATATTAACATTTATATCTAATACGAAGAAAATACTCGATTTCTGAACACTAACATAATTATGTATAGATATCAAGCATTAAGGCTGTTTTCGGATAATATTAAAGAATAGGACCCGAATTAGGTACATTTTTCCATCTATAAAAGAAATGAAAAATTAATATTATATTCTGGATTCACTATCCCTTAGAGAACAACATATTTTATCATTCTTCACTTTTTTGACAGAGCTGAGCTATTTCTTTTGGTATAAAATGTGTTCCGCGTTTTTTCTCCTATGCCGTAATGTTAAATGAGCTGTCCTTTCATGTGTTAAAATAAAAAAAAAATAATTATCAAGGAATATTTTGAAATTTTAGAAACACTATATTGTTAATAGATGTATGAGTTATAATGTTGCAAATTTTCATGAAAATTGAGGCATTTTTCTGTCTGAAAATGTGCTCCGCGTTTAGTTCAGGCTCTCGTACTTTTGCCGAAAACAGCCTTAAAGGTATATCGAAGTGTGCGATGCCCAGTCTAAGAGAATCCATTACCTTTACACAATATCGTCTCTATGTTTGTCCGCTGTTACCATTCCAGGTAATAATTTTAGATTCCCCGTGCTTTAATTATATCTTCCTTACCGCATTATATTTTTACCTAAAGAGAGGGAGAGAATTATTTTTACCTTTTGGCCGAATGTGCTCCTGATTATAATTCGGCCATGCGATCAAATTAGATTTTCGATTACAAACTTTGGAGCGGATATAGCTTTACTCGCAACACGAATTCCAGAAATAGATCCAAGAAATGCAGAATAAAATAAAAATTGATGTGTTTACTTTCAATTTGGTTGTGAAAAAAAAAGATTATCTAAAATTTCCTGGTACACTTTCAATAAAATCGTACATTTAAAAAATAGTGGGTAGTAAGATACAGTAAAAATCGCTTGCTACGAAACTGAAGGGACTCAAATATTGTTTCGTTCTAAAAGAATTTCGTGTTGAAGGATATTGCAAAAAAAAAACGATATATATATCAACAAAATTAAGTTTATTATAAATTATTTTATTTACATAGATATGTATATAGGCATATATTTAATAAAAAACAATGGAAGGAAACATTCACAAGAACTTAAAGAAGTTTAATACAATATTTTCAAATTTTTCGGAAAACAAAACATTTATTGAGTTTTTGAAAAAAAAAAATGGTGCGTGGAACGCCACGCGATAGAAGTGAAACTCTTCTTTGGTGACGTTGGAACATATTGATTATTTGTCCTAATGCTCCAAATTGACCGAGTACATGTCTCAATCGCCTAATTTGAGTAAAAGGTATTCGTGGCGAAATGAGTCTTTCTGAAACCAAATCCAAAGTAGGAAGATGTCCTGAAATTTCTGGGCATACCAAACCATTATATTTTGATAAATTTGGTATGCTTTTCCTACTTAAACTTTGTTGGCAATTGTAGTGCTTTAATATCTTCTAAATTAATTCCCGGTAAAACATTTTGTGCTCAGTATAACAGGCCTTCTCACAAATCATTTCTAAACCATAATATATCACAAATCGAGCACCCGTGAACGAAAGGATTATCAACAAATAGCTTTTGAAAATCTTTGTGAACATTTTTATGGGAATCATAGTCTTTGTAACGTAAGATAGAATTTATTTTCGATTCACATGCATCAGTTCCAACACGTACTAGTCTTGTTGAGGGCTCTGTAGTTAATGGCACAAGGTGGCTCACAAAGTCCGTATTAATCTGTGCTGTCATTAGAAGAGTCTCAATAGCATTAAGAGATTATTTTCCAATGCTTTTTTTTCCATGCTCGATCTTCTCTCATGTACTCTGATGGAGATTTGGCACTAGCACTTGATGAATTTGCACTATTTTTTTTTTACTTTTTTGACTGGACTTGCTGCTAGTATTTTTTTTTCCTTCACAAAACTCTTTTCCTCTTTGTGCATTTGATTTAGGTATTTTGACTAGAATAAATACCAATTCAACGCAAATGAAAATTAAAGAAATAGATTAGAAACCGAACACAACCAACCATAGCCAACAATCTAAAGAAAATTTCAAAAAGGCACGCTTTTGCTGAAAAGACTATTTTGTCTACACCGTAATGTCACAATGAAACTGATACGACCATTGATAATTTTCCCCGGGGTTTTGGGGAAAAAGGAAACCCCTACCGGAAGGTGGAAAAGAACCAGTCGGAGACGGGGAAATTATCCACAATTTTCAGTGATATGACGCAATGCGGGTGCCCCCGCCCCCCTTTTCCTCCCTCGCCTCCTTACCATGGTGACGATTGGGGGGATGGGGGGAGAGGGAAAAAACCTTCCCCGTTCGCTTTTATACTGTTACGAAAAACTGGGAATTTTCTCATTCACTATCGACCCCAAAAAAAAGTTTCATTTCAATGATCATTTTTTCTTTTGCATTGTCTTTTTAGCATCAAATTTGCAACAAATTGTTTAATATAATCTTTTTTGTTATTCATTTCACCATTTTTAGGGTCAAAAAAGTGCATATTTTTCTGATGTTCCTGTTTTCGGATGAGGGGGTAACAGGAGCTAATTATTAAATTTCATTTCCATTGTGGAATCTGATCAGTGATATTTTTGAGTTTTGAACAAACCCCAAAATGTTTTGTCTGCCAAAATTTGGGGTTTGTAGTGCACACATTATCATCATCTACAATAATTTTTCGATTATACAATAGGGCAGTCGTATCTGTTTTTTGGGAAGCGATTTTCATTTCCTGTTAAAAAAAATAAAAAAGCATGAAAAAACATCGTAGTTAGTCGGGGCCGTTGTATTGTTTCGGGTTTAAACCCATATTTCTCTTAAGTGTTTTCGCGTTAAACATTTTCACTGCATCAAATTTATAAATGGTTGGTCATACAAAATTTTTGGGTAGTATATTTAGTTTGTGCGATTGACTATTCGGGTCATATTCAGATTGTTCGGGCACTTATTGTTTTAATATTTTTAGTGAACTGTTTTGAAAATCGCCTTCGTAGCCCATGAGGGCGCACTGTGCACTATGCACACTATTTAAAATTTTTTGTAATTTAAAGCCACCATCAAAAAGATGTGGTCTGCCTTTTGTTTTTTATTCATAAACCACATCCTGCAATTACGGACTTTTTTTAAAAATACAGTAAAATACGTTTGGCAAAAAAACAAACAAGATATGGTTTAAAGAAAAAAAAACAAGATCCCCCAAAAACCTGTATTTTCATGCATTTTTCTTAACACGAAAAAAAAACGCTTAACACGAAAAAATTTTCTTCTGGGGGAAAATTTACTGTAATCAAGCAAATGAAATTTTCGATCAATTTATTAGATCTCTTAGGGGGGATAAAATTTTAATATTGAAAATTTTTTTTGTTTAATGGGCTTTTTTTTTTGGAAATCCTTTAGTCTCCTCAGTTTTTTGTTAAACAATTTTCACTGTATTGGGATATGTATCAAATCCTATTTGCAAGACTTTGCTTTGAATTTTAAGGAACTGTGAGCTCTATAATTTTTTGGGCAATTGTAAAAATCTTTTACTTTAAATTTTTTTTTATTGCTTTAT
>BMAV01014816.1:0-114279 GCA_019973955.1 Trichonephila inaurata madagascariensis
AGCAAAAAAGATAATCGAATTACTTTTAGTTATATCCCTATTCAATACAATTCATTAGCATTAAAAAAAGGTTTTTCTAAGACAAATGTTTAACCATAGGATTATTTTTCAGAACTACTCATCAACAAAAGGAGTTTTCAAGAAAACAATTTAAGGAAAAACACCTTAGTGAAAAAAAAACTGCTTTTCTGCTACACTGCAGTATAACATAAAAATCAACCTTTTTTTCATGAAATAATCCCCCTTTATATGTAAAAGCCCTTTAGCACATAATACTGCTGAACATAATTTATATATCAATCAAAGCAACTGCGTATTTCCCCATTGGCAAATCTTACACAAAAACAACTCATACGTGAAATGAAGTCGACTCAGGAGATTATTCAAGATTATTCAAAGAAGCACTTTGAAACAAGAATATCCATCTGTCTTTTAAATCCCTAGTGATTTTTCTTTAGAAAAATTTAGCTTATACATGTATCTGACTTTTTTAACCAACGGAATATTAAATTAACTTTTACAAGTTACAGCTGGTCAAAAAGAAACGAATTTTTTGGAAGACTAAAAATTATTTATGTAAGAAAAAAAATTGATTGCTGAACGACCAGGATGTGATATGGTCGATCTTTGGCGACCATATCTTTGGTTTTCAGCGTGAATTAGAGGTGTGGGGTTCTCGAAATGAATCGACATTTTAGAATTCTTAATATGACTTTATTAAGAGTTTTAACTTAAATTTCTAATATATTGGATAAACTTATATTAAGTGAGAATAAATCAAAAAACGTAGCCGTAGCTAAAACAGATCACGCAATTGGATCACTTATCTAAATAATTATATTATCCGCCTACTTTCAATTCTAATAATATTACGATTTCTTATATCAAATAATCTGTCCTACCTTGAATTCCACGCAACGGTTCAATCACCTTCCGAAAGACAATTAGGCTCGCGTGTAATAGTATGCACCTTGTAGTAATGGCTAGGAATCCGTGATTCTATGGTAGGCCGTCAAATTACATTTCTATCCTTCACAAAACAGAACTTTCTCTAAATTGCCATCCCGCTTACTAAAACTTCTGTTCTTTTAAAGGCTATGTTATTTGCATTTACACTTGCATTTCACTTCTTGGATTTGGGTTGGAAAAGATTTGCCATTAATCTTGGCCGTCAAAGAACTCAGAGGTTATGTTACAGAAAAGACGCGTGAGCCCGTCACAAGGATATGTGTCTGAATAATGTGTTTACTGAATTTAGAGGTTTGTTATTTGTTAATGATCTTCTCATCGCACTCTAAAGCAAATAAGAGGGCTGTTGGCAAAGATTCTTGTAATTTGGAGCCACAATCAAATGAAGAGGACTACAGTTTAAGGTATCCGACTACGTTCGGAACTGGGATTTTAATAAGGGGCATAAATGGATAATGTTCATGATATTTAGTGTCACTTAGATTAGAATATATGTATAAAATTGTTTTAAGGACATTTTGACAAAAAAATTATTTAAATACAATATTTCGGCAAAAAATTAACTTAGAGCAACCTTTTTTCAAAATGTTATCCTCTTGTGAAAAATGCTTCTATTATAATAATATTTTGCCTGTATAAAGCTCAGATCTTTGTACAGAGGCTCAAGAATGACTTTTGAAAAATTCACATTATTTTCAGATTTACAACCATTTGAAATAATTATCGGCGTATTTTCTTAAAATTTCTCCTTTCTGTTTTCGTAAAACATGGGAATAAACCAACTTCCAAGTTATGCATTTCAAAAATTCTAGTTGAGCCTCTGTACAGAGGTCTGAGCTGAATACACAGGCAAAATATTAATACAATAGAAGCATTTCTTACAAAAGGAGAACATTTGGAAAAAAGGTTATTCTAAGTTAATTTTTATAAAAAATATTTAGCAAATAATTTTTATTGTAATACTATTCTTAAAACAATTTTATATACATTTTCTAATCTAAGTGACACTAAATATCAAAAATATTATCCATTTATACGCTTTTCCAAAATCACGGTTTCGAACGTAGTGGGATACCTTAATGATTCTTGACACATTTAACGTGTATCAGACCCTCCACACGACGGGATTAAGAATATAAATTTCAAAATTTCAAAAAAGGCTGATAAATGTTATACTCCAGCACTTTGTTATATTTTTCAAAGCAGGAGTTCATCCGTGTCGGCTAATACCTCAATAGACTCTATTGGTAGAGAATGTAGAAAAGACATTTTGACTTTTGAAACTTAACCTTCAACTAGATAGAAGTGACGCCTAAGTTCCTTAGAAACGTAATATGGATAGTTGATGCTTGCTTTTCATGATAGTAGCGATATAATTGATAGAATGTCCTTTAGTGGGTGCTGAGAAATTCCACACGTCATGTTAAAGGTCGACGTCAATTAAACTAATCAATCAATATTTGGAGAGGAATTTTCAATAGCGCACTGATTGACCCCCATTTCTCAAAGGCATGTTAACTTAAGCATTGTATTTAAATCTTCTACACGATGTAATATCGATTTTCTTGAGAATTGGTCTCATTGCTTCAACTTCGAAATGTTCATACTTTGTGGCTCTTTTTAGAAATCAAAGTTTCATTACTTTGTTGATTATAATAATATTTCTATAAATAAGTCTGTATATTGTAATCCAAAAAGGTAACATATATGTATGTACGCATATATATTAGTTTTAGTACTGTTATTGTTATGACTATTATCATTGGTATTAATCGAATCTTGCACTAGGCTTTCTATTTGCAGCCCAGAAGTGTAAGTAAATGTAAGGGAGGGTTAGCTGACCTTAAAACTATGTTTAACCCTGCAATCTTAATTTTAAGGCTAAGAGTTTACTATTGTACTACTTATTTTTGAAGTATATTGCCTTGTTATATTGCTTTGCTCTTTCAATTCTTACTATTAGTTCATAATCTCCCTATATCTTGTTCAAATTTTCAATCGTTGATAAAACACATTTTAAGCGCCCAATTGAGCTGAAATTTTATGTACACTATTTTTTTGGATGAAAATACAGTAGTTTTACTATAATTAATAAAAATTAATTGATTAAAACTAATTATTCAAAGAATTACAAATACAGCCACGTTGGAATCATTATTGGCAACTTTGTCAAAACATTAAAAGGTTTTTTTTTCTCACATTTTAAAGCTCTCATTTGAGCTGAAATTTTCAGTACACTATTGTTTTGAGTGACAATAAGATAATTTAATTATAATTAATTAAAATTAATTCACTGAAACTAATTACTTAAAGAATTACAGACACAGCCACGTTGGCTTCATTTTTAGCAACTTGGGTCAAAACTTTAAAATATTTTTTTTTCTCACTTTTTAAAGCATTCACATGAATTGAAGTTTTTTCACACGATTGCTTTGAATGACAATACGACACTGTAACCATAATTAATAAAAAGTAATTGCCCTTTAATATTGTGATTCTGTCATATGTATATGCATATTTATATAAATTATAATTATTTAATAAAAAGTAACTAAAATAAAGTTTTTCTTTGTTAACCTAAGTAGGAAATGATTAAATTTTTTTTTTATATTACTTGTTTAGATTTATGGAAATTTAGTACATGGTTTTTGATTATATGTATATGTATTGATTATATGTATATAAAAATATGTAATTTCTTTTTTACAAAAGTTTGTGCAGGGGACACACACATGTTAGGGAACCCATTAAAATTAAAGTTTTTCTCTTTTCTCTGAAATCGTACATGTCTAACTTAATTTACATTTTTATAGTTTTCTAGAAATAGAAGAGAAACCTCCATGATGAATTCTTCAGCCGCAATATTCTGTCATAAATTCACTTCAGTTGCATAAAAATTCATTTACAGCAGGTTCGGCGTTCTAAAAACTTCTAAACAGAATGTGAAATAATTTATCTCACAGACAGAAAGCGGGAGTACGAGAGAATGGAATTCAAACATATCGTAAAATTATAAAGAAAATGAACATGTTTCCGTCATAAGATTTTAGAAAGAATGATTTTTATTTTCTTTTTGTACAGAAATGAAAAATTATTGAGTTTTGGGATAAAAATCGAGCAACATTTTTCAATCCATTTTTATTTATCGTAAAATCCGGCAGCGTTTAACGCGTTCCTATACTTTCAAGCTGCATTTTTTTTATTTTAAGGTATATTCGCCGTATAACGTGCACTCCCATTTTTTACGAAGGAACCTGCAATGTACGTTAATAATGCTCTATTATGTTTTAAAGCCATTTATTCGAGATATTACCTCAGGATTTTGAAAAAATAGTATATTTCTAGAGCCCCTCCTCTTTTTTTTAAGTTCATAAGGAACGACATTTCTTTTAAGTAAATCATATTACGATGCTTCTGGTTGTGTAAGTTTTTTTTTATGCACATCACTTTTTTTATTTTTGAAGCTATAATTTTTAAATCAGGCGTATAATGAGCACCCTCAAATTTCGATCTTATTTCTTGTGTTAAAAGTGCGCCTTATACGCCGGATTTTACGATACATGCATATTTCACCTTACGAGTCACTTTAAAAATGCATTTGGTTTTGTTCCTAGGTTTAAAGGCAAAAATACTCTTTAAATTAAGAAATAATTAACCGGTGAAGCTATAATCAAGAAAAAGATCAGAATAATAACCGCTAATAAACTAGTTTTGTATTTAGATGTAAAAATTGACGACATATGAGTATATGATAAAAAAAAATAGATTGTAATGACTTTTGCAGTTTTCGTCGTATATATAGCTGGACAAACTTGGCATTCAAAGGGAGCTAAATTATAACGTTAATGGGTTGATTAATTTTTATTAATTTAGTTAATTAACTTCCATTGCGAA
The DNA here is from genome assembly GCA_019973955.1 of Trichonephila inaurata madagascariensis. Classification (NCBI taxonomy): domain Eukaryota; kingdom Metazoa; phylum Arthropoda; class Arachnida; order Araneae; family Nephilidae; genus Trichonephila; species Trichonephila inaurata. The sequence continues at coordinate 4,864 of BMAV01014816.1, forward strand.
TACCGATATTATTAGCACTTTTCAATACGCACGAATACCGGTGTTTTCTTAAAACTAATTTTTCATCTAAGAGAAGTTCAAATTTTAAAATTTTAAAATTGAGGATTATAGTTGTTGAATTTAAGTATTTTAAAACAAGATCTATATATACGAAAATTAAATGACTGTTTCAAACATTTAAATACAAAATTCTTTTAGTTCACGACTCTTATCGAAGCTTTGAAACAAAACATTGTGCCAATTTTCCAATTTTAAAGCATGATAGGATATGGAGGGTGAGTAATACTGTTAAATCTTAAACGGCGCACACACAGAGCTAAAATAAAATTTTCTGTGATAAATTACTTGATAAATGTAATGTTCTCATCCTCTATAAACATTATTTAGACACAAACACGCACAAATATCTAATAGCGGATTTTTTTCCTGGGTGGTGGCTAGACGTTACAGCCCCTCCGCATTTAGGACATTTAACTTACTGTTCAAGACAGAAATAATGAATCATATTACAATAAACTTTTTATGAAAAATTAACATTTATGTAATAACTATTTCACAATAACAATTAAATACAAAGTATAAATGTAATTTAATAATAATAGACTAATTGTACAACATAGAATATTACTAAGAATATATATAGAATACTTAGAATATACATTGAACTTGGTATATATCCACATTTTATATTTAATTTTAGTCTGAAAAGTTAGAAATAAAGTAATATTTTTGAGAATTTAATTAGTTATTTCCCAAATTTAATCAGCTATTTACTGTGGAATTTAATAATATGCAAACGTTTCGCAGAGCAGAAAAGCTGTAATGAAAGATTTTCGAACCCGAGAATCTTGTACCACATATTGTACACAAAGTTTGTTTATATTTCCGACCCCCAACATTCTTATATGATTCTAAGTGCTATCTCTCTCGAGTGGAGGAAAGTGAACATTTCTAGGTCATTTTTCTATTCTATGTGGGCAGTGAATAGAACCTCTATATCCACATATAAAAGCTTTCCAAAAAACTAAATGAAACCTTTTTTTAATTGCTTAATTAATTCAGATGAGAGAAAAGTATACTTAAGACATGAATTTTTTTTCAAATATCAGAAATTTTATTTATAGTAATCAAAATACAATTTGTAGATTTAAACCGAGAAAAACCGTTTTTCACTGCCCATCAGAGGACATGAAATGCAAAAAAAAGGTATCGTACTGCCATCCGTATTAATTTTTATGCGTTTTAGCTTCAATTAAAGCATACAGATTGGCTAAATATCTAACACTCGCTTTAAGAAAACTTTTTTAATATGTGGCTAGACGTATTAGCCACTGCCCGCGCTAAAGGGGGTTAAATATATAAATTATTAAATACAACAACAAAAAATTAACTTAAAAAACGCACAATGTTTGTGTATTTAGATTCCTCAATTATATACCCCTAAAATTAAATTTTTCATGCATTTTGCTTAAATAGGCCATGAAATATTCCAGGTAAAATCTACGATTGGAAAATGCCTCGTAATAAAAATATCTTAAATATTAGTTTAATTTTCATTCAACTTAAATGGCGGTATTCGGATATGATTTTCATTGCCTCTGTGGTTACCGAGTTGTCATATTCAAAATTGTGGCTGGCATTATGTGTTAATGGGTATATACCTAATAACTAAATATATATAACTATATATGTCTATATTAAAATATTACACATACAATTATTGAATATACAAAGTTATTATAATAACGTTTGGTAGATCTTGCTCTTAAGACTTAAGGTATCCGACTACGTTCGGAACCGTGATTTTGTAAAAACGTATAAATGGATAATATTTATGATATTTAGTGTCACTTAGATTAGAAATGTATATAAAATTGTTTTAAGAATAATATTACAATAGAAAATTATTTAAGTACAATATTTTGACAAAAAATGAACATAGAATGACCCATTTTCAAAATGTTCTCCTTTTGTGAAAAATGCTTCTATTATAATAATATTTCGCCTGTCTATAGCTCAGACCTTTGCACAGAGGCTCAACTAGAATTTTTGAAATATATAACTTAGAAGTGGGTTTATCCATGTTTTACTACAACATTGGGGAGAAATTTTAAGAAAAAAAACGCCGATAATTATTTCAATGGGTTGTAACTCTGAAAATAATGAGAATTTTTCAAAAATCATAGTTGATCCTCTGTACAGAGGTCTGAGCTATATACAGGCATAATATTATTATAATAGAAGCATTTTTCATAAAAGGAGAACATTTTGGAAAAAGGTTATTCTAAGTTAAATTTTTGCCTAAATATTGTATTTAAATAATTTTTTTTGTCAAAATGTTCTTAAAACAATTTTATACATGTATTATAATCCAAGTGACACTAAATATCATGAAAATTATCCATTTATGCGCTTTTTTAAAATCACGGTTCCGAACGTAGTCGGATACCTTAATTCAATGAAACGATACTGTGCAGAATAATGAAACCATTTAGTCTTAAAAAACTTTTAACTCCTCGCTTGGTATATGGAAATTTAATGCATAACATATAAAATCAAAATAATATATTCATCCTTGTATAAACTTTCGAAGTTTTGAGAATATTATAAGTGGGAAATATTATGGGAATATTTTGCGTAGCATGAATTTAACAGCTATAAAGTATAATTTAAATTATGGATAAAAAAATTAACAATTTAATTCTTACCAATAATAGATTTTTATTATTTCATATGAATGTGTTGATACTGCTTGTAAAATGTATCCACAACAAAAATATTTAATCCATATTACTTCCACTTTCAGAAGATAAATTTAAATCACTCATTTACACTGAATATATGTATGAAATTTAAATTTTATTCAGATTTTTAGTATAAGAATCTACAGGTCACACAAATTTTTTACTTGAATTAGTTGGAGCATTCTTAAATCATAAATCTTCTCTAAAATTCGTTTCTTCAACGTCAAACATAAGAATTCAATCTTGTGTTTCTAAGTTAACCCTTAATTTACTTTAAACTGAATCTACAGAGCACTAAACCTTCGATTTTCTCTATCTCAAATTCTTTTTTTGGTACCCTTTCAACTCGAATGTCTACAGTCAATCCTACACTGAAGGCTAACAGACTGTTGCAATAAAGGAACAAAGACGTAGTTGAACCGGGTAGAAAAAGACTTTAAATCTTTTCCAAATCCTTAGACACTTTCTGAAAGTTAAAAAAAAAAGAGAGAAATATAGGTTTGAGATGAAGAAAACTTTAGAAAGCAGTCAAGTTTTCCCAGTCCTTTTGGCAAATATTTTATCGTCTTTTTCCTCTTTGCAGTGTTTATATCACATGGAAAACTGATAAAGGGAAAGGTAAATCTGCTTCTAAAAAGTGATCCACTTCTTTTATACTTCTTTTCACATGTTCTAACTCATACCGAAGTATTAGCAAAGCGATACATCACGTCTCGTTTAAGGCTTAGTTTCGCATTTAAGTTTTCATGCTGTGTAGTAAGGCTTCTATTAGCGGTAATCGGCGTTTTTCGAAAACATTCTCACAATAGTATTTTTAAATTTTTAGCTCGTTAAGAACTTTATGCTAGAATTTTCTTATTTCATGTTTCATATAATTTTTTTATATTTCTTCTTTATGATCCTTTTTAATTTTCTTATTTTATGTTAATGTTATTATATCGGCATATTATTAATCCTCAGACTTAAATGTAATTCAATGAAATAAAAACTTTTATGAAACAGTTTTTAGCGAAACATAGATAACACCGCTGGCCACACAAAATGCAACATACTGAATAAGACATACAAATCTTGTGAAAATTATATCATGCGCTGGCGGCGATGAAATATGCAAATCATTAAGCATTATAGTGCAGACGCACATCACGGGCGACCGTTTCGACTCTCGCAAGGAATATATAACGGGATAACAGATTGGCGATTTGAAGTACGGCAATTGCTTTTTTTTTTTTTTTTTTCTGAGTGTAAGCCAGCGTTTCTCAAACTGTGGGGCGCGCCCCTTGGGGAGCGTGGCAAATCTACAAGGGGGGCGCGAGCTTATTGAAAAGTCATAAACAAAAGATTATTTTAAAAAAATTATTAGTTTACTAAAAGTAAACAAATAAAATGCATTCTGACATAAAAAATAAAATACACATTTACACTGAGTATTGCACTTATAAATATATCAGTGCTTACACAATGTATTTTATAATTAATTTTTACCAATACTAAGTTAAGAACAAGTTTAATAATTACCAGTGACCTATGGGATTGTCATATATAAAATTATATACAAAAATTAACACTTATCTTGATAATTTGTACGGTTTATAATAAATCCCTTATATTTGCCGATTAAAACTTTCGGGGAGAAAAGGAATAAATAAAAGCAATCAAAAAGAGGCTCTGAAATGAATAAATTCAACGCAAACACTCTCAAGGTCCTTTTATTTAATTCCAAAGCTTTCGGAATAATTTTATGGATAAAATTGCACAAAAAAGATCGTACTTCGAAAAGACTTATATATACGTCCGGTGCAATTAGCGAACTTGAGTGAGACGTTTATACACGCCGGAGGAACTTAAAAGGTTAAAGTCGTATCGTTGTTTTAACATAAAAATACATTATTATTGAATTCAATACATTGTTATTGTATGAGGGGGCGCGATGAAAATTATGATTGATTTTTGGGTCACGAATATTGAAACTTTGAGAAGCACTGGTGTAAACTATTTACTATGCCTCGTGGAAGACATCGATGGTCTTTTGATAAGTTTCTGAATTTGACCAAGGAAGAATAATAGCCTATAAAGATTACGGATATCTTTGAGAGAAATTGGTCAAGGTGTTGGACGAAACCAAGTAACTGTGATGTGGATTTGTCATCATTGGATTTAGGAGGAAACACGACCGGACCGACGAGGTAGACTCTCCTCGTTAAATCACTTATCGTGATGACAGGCGGATTGAGCGCATAGCAGCGATGGATCATGCAGCCACGTCACGAACCATAGCACAACAGATTTAGTTTCTTACGCATCATTCGGTGTCCACTCGTACCAATCGCCGTCGTTTGCAGCAGAGTGGAATTTCCGCAAGACGTCTATTGCTTCTTTTATCCTTGACTGGAAAATACAGGCGCTTGAGCCGCCAATGGTGCGATGAAAAGTGGGAATGGACAAAGGAATTGATCGACATTGTGTTTACCTATAAATCCCGCTTCTGCCTGCAACATCACAATGGTCGGATTCGAGTTCGGAGACACCATGGTGAGAGGCTGCTGAACTGTTGCTATATGCATCGTCACACTGGTCCTGTACTCGGTATCATGGTTTGGAGTGGTATTAGATTTCACTTCCATACCCTTCTAGTATGCATTGCTGGTACACTGAATAGCCAGCGCTACATCTTTGAGGCGTTGGAGTCCTTGTGGTTCCTCCCATACGTTCAGCGTTTGTCATTAGCCATATTCCAACAGGAAAATGAGCGAACATTCGTGGCACGCGATGTTCACGGGTTCTTCTTTACCCATCAGATTGAATTGCTTCCTTGGCCTGCTTGTTCTCTCGATCTATCGCCAATCGAAAACGTGTGAACTATGCTTGCACAACGACTGGCCCGGGATACTCCATCCACGGCTATACCATATCAACTTTGGCAATATGCGGAAGCTGCATGAACTTCTGTATCCCAAGGATACATCTAAAGCCTTTTTGATTCTTTGCCCAGGCATGTGGCAGTGGTTATAGCCAACAATAGCGGTTAAACTAATTACTGATTTTGTCAACTCCCACATCTCATAAGAGGCTGTAATTTTAATCGTTTGACTTTGTACAACAAAATCTGTTATCTGTAAAATAAATTTCGTTGTGAGATCTGTGATCCTTCTGGTGTTGCGATTTTAAATGGCCAGGAGCGTAATTACATCTTACATTAACCAGGAACGAAAAAAAAATGACTGAAAATAAACTTATGTAATAGTGTATCTGGGAATATTTAGTAACAGTTTCGTCGACAATTTTAGTTGAATCTGATATGATTGTTTCCAATAAAATAGTCTAAACTCTAGACCACGTCTTGATAAAATATGTCATAGTACAAAAACACACTAAAATGCGTTAACTTTGTATATTGCCTCTTCATGAATTTCCTGTACTTAACTTGGTATTTACTAATAAAAGTACGTGTAATAAAGTCTTTATCTTTCTCTTAATTGATGTTATTAAGTTACCGTATACAAATAGTGTACAGCAATTGTTTTCGATTCTCCTGTTGTAACAGCCAAATCTCTGTACCGAGAGGTTTCCATGGTTATTTTAGAAATGTGAGTAGATTATTTCTTTAAAAACTATTATTTCTCCTTTAGTTACAATGTTTTTCTCTCGATTTATGTATTGGAATGCATATACTTAAATATTTTTGGAATATATATTTTATTTGAATTTTTTTGAATTGAACTGTATACATATACACTGCTGGCCACCGTAAATGCAACACCCTGAAGGAAGCATGCAAATAACATAAAATTTACAACATGCATTAGGGAGGGAGATATGCAAAAGATTAAAATTTAGCGCAGACACACATCACGCGCGTCTGTGGGGCCACCTCAAAGAGCTATTTAAGGCTTGGGGATTTTGACGATTTCAAGTTTGGAAATTTTGCTTTTTTTGGGGGGTTTTTTTAAAAAACGATCAGTTATGTCTCGTCGAAAACAGCGATCAGTTTTTGATCAAGTATCCGAGCCCCGACAGAGGAAGGATAGTGGCCTACCGAGATTGTGGATTTTTTAAAGGAGAAATCGGTAGTCGTTTTGGGACGAAACCAAACAACTGTAATGCGGATATGGGACCGTTGGATGCGGGAGGGTACGCCCCGAATTCCCATCATTCATCACTTCACGTGATGACGGGAAAATTTTTGGGCGGTGACGGATCACTCAGTCACATCACAAAACATAGCAAAAGCACATTAAGTCTGTAAGGCATCTTTTAGTGTCTGCGCGTCCCCATTCGACGCCGTTTACAGCAGAGTGGTCTGTCCAAAAAACATCCATTCTTGGTAAAACTTGACGCAGAACCACGACGTCTCCCCACCAATTATGGGGATGAAAAAAGGATATGGGGCAGAATGGGGAAAAAGAAGTTGTCTTTACCGACAGTCCCCAAACTGGCGAAACCCCCCACGATGGTCGGATTCCCAGTCTGGAACACCGTGGGAGAGGATGGGTGAAGAGCTGCGTTATGCAACCCCATACCCGGTTCTGGCCCCGGGGATTATGGTATGGGGGGGGTATTGGATATCACCCCGCACTTTCCTTTTAGTTCGCATTGCCGGTACTTTTAAAAAAACCAGGGGCTACATCTCCGAGGGGGGTTTAAGCCAGTTGTCCTTCCTTACCTTCAGGGGGTTGGCCACAGCCATATTTCAACAGAATAATGTGCCTTTCCACACGTGGCACGCATTGTTCCAAGGGCTTCGTCAATCACCAGATTGAATTGCTTCCCCGGCCAGCCCCGTTCTCCAGATCTTTCACCGATAGAAAACATTGGTCCATGGTTGCTCAACGATTGACTCAGATTACATCTCCAGCTGCCACACCAGATCCCAAATTTGGCAACGCGTTGGGAAACTGCTTGGTCTGCTGTACCCAAAAACACATCCAAAATCTCTTTGAATCCCAAAGGAAGGGGGTGGCAGCGGTGATCTCCAACAATGGCGGCTTCTCCGGTTCCGATTCTGGCAGAAACCATACTTCACAGAAGTCTATAAATTTAATCATTTGATACTTAGTCAACATGTTATCTACAAAATAAATTTTGTTGTGCTATCTCTTGTCTTTCTTGGTGTTGCATTTACGGTGGCCAGCAGTGTATTTTCGAATTATATATTTACACTAAATATGTAAGAAGAATGAGCTGTATCAATTAGCAATGAATTGGTCAAATAAGATTTAAATGATTTCGATTCTTACTTAATTTTTTGCTTAAAAAAGTGTATTGCTTATACGTTCTTGATATGTTTTTGTAGCTGATTTTGGCGAAGGCTATTGTAAGCAAGAATAAAACAAAAACAGACTTTTAAATTTTTATTCATAAAGATAACCAGTGCATATTTAAGTGAACTGTACCTTGAAAAAAATTGAAATTTATGGAGAAACTTATAAAAACACTATAATAATTTTAGGGAATTATCAAATGTGATGTATAAATTAAATAACAATGTCGAAAACTGCGAATTAATTCTTAACATATACAGGAAATTTCAAGAATTCTTCAGTTGTGTGAAGAAAATAACAATTTGGAAAACATAAGAGCATTTTCAAGAAAAATTAAAAAGATTTTAATTTAGCAATTTGACTCAAACATGACTCACAAGCTACAAAATTAACTTCATTTGAGAAATTAAGCCTCTTTGAGCCAACATGTGTGTGTGTGTGTGAACTAAGTTATACTTTTAAGAAGTGCTTAAATTAAATTACATTATATCCTTACAACCTAACAGCTGTAAAATTTTTCCCATGAAATAGGAAAAAGAATAATGTAATTTAAACAAAGAATATGCAAAAATTGTGTCTTTTAATTTGAAGATAAATGAGACTCGTTTTAAGGTAATTTTGATACGTTCTTACACTTATGCTTTTTTCTAAATTAATTGTATTTTTATATGAACAGTAGGATGGCCATTCTTGTCGCCATAATTTTAGAGTGTTTAACCAGAATGAAACAAAAGTATGCAATTGTCATTGAAAAAAAAAAGACGTGCAATCCTTTTTTTTTGTGGTGGATAAACAATTCCTGAGAAAGTATACTTTTTCATTTAAATTAATATTGCTAGCCAATGCTTCTCAAACTTTTAATATTTGGGATCCCATTTTCAATTAGAATTTTCATCGCACCCATCCCCTCATACAATAACTATTTATTGAATGCAGTGGCAATGTACTTTGACTCTAAGGCTACAATACAACCTTACAATACGTACAAATTATCCAAATTTAAACATTTTCTTTTAAGTAATAGATATTTTGTAAGTTAAAGTAATCAGATAAGTAAGGGAGACCGGGACAAGATGAAGGGTGGGGCAAGGTAACGAATGTCTTAATTTATCCGTTTTCCGCTAGGTGGCAGGATAAACCGAACACTACTGGCTCCCCTATTGACCGTTCGTTAGAAAATAGTATAGACAAGCTGAAATCGCCCTTTTTGTGTTAGTTGTGAAGCTTTGATTGTTTACCGCTGCCCCGATATAACTTTTATGCATGTGTAAATAAGCTCTGCTACAAATACAGACAAGATATATCATTTCTCTTTAATATCTATGAGTAATTTAGTTAAAATACTACATATTATCACGAATAAATGTCGATTAATCGACTTTCTTCATGGAAATGGAAACGAATATTTTTAAACAGGCAGTCCGGGGCAAGATAACAGGAGCAAGATGACGAGCATTATTATTTATTATCGGAATTTATTAAACTAACTATGTTTTCTATTTTATTAAATCCTGTAAACACTTGTTTGTCTGTGTCTTTGTCCACTACCTTGTGCTTCTATCTCTTCTGTGGCTAAGAGGTGCATCGGATCGAGGAATGTGTCGTTTGAAAGAGGGGCGACCAGAGGAAGACATTTTTGTCATTCGCTAACAACTTTATGGTCACTCATCCAGGGCAAACTATCATAGACAAAAATATTGGTAAGCGTTTGAGCACTGCTTATTTTAGAGAAGCTATAATTGGAAATACCGTTAATGGGTTTAAAAAATGTGGGAGTGAGACCCATAATCATCTTGTGTTTAGCGAACATGATTTTGCTGCTTCAAAAGCCACTGACCATGATGTTATTGGCAATGAAACTGAGAACAATAGTGCTAATCCTCAGACCCTGGTTGTATAAAACCAACATATAAACCCTCCAGAAGAACCAGAACTTATGGTAAATGCTTATTCTGATGCACCAAAGAAGCCTGTTAGTTTTTTTTTTTATTTCAAACCATTTCTCAACACAATATGAGAAAAAAAAGAAAAAGAAAAAAAAGAGCTCAAGTTTTCTTACACCCATCAAATAAATGTTAGAACACAGGGAAAAACAGAAGGAAGGACAGGAAACTTTAAGAAAACAGAGAAGAGAAGCTCGTGACGCTAAAAAGGGAGTAAAAAAACTCAAACTAAGTTCCTGTAGGCCTAAGTCTATAAAATACAGGCCAAACAGTCCAGTTATCAACTTAAAAGGATGTTTATAAGATGCCTGCTTGTGGGGAAAATTTAACCCTCCAACAGAAGAATGGATCCAGTGCTGTAAATGCCAAGAATGGGGTTATGAGGAATCTTCCAATTATGTGAAAATGGCATTTTTACTTGTGACTATTGTTAGCTGCACAACTAAACACTTCAACATTACGTTACAATGCATTACTCTTAGTTTGATACTTTGTAAGATGTAAAAACACTGGTATTGTTTGTTGAACCATGTGAAATATTCTAAAAATTGAATATGTCCAACCTTATTCAGTGTTGTCATCTTGCCCCAGTACTGGGGCAAGATGACAATTTGTTAAGGTTCTAAAAAAATAAAAATATCCCTTTTATTTGAAAAATTAAATGGTAATGTATTTAATACTACAAAGGACTATTCTAACACTTCATGTAAAAATATTTTTTGTCCTTAAAAATAAATTAATAAACAACAAAAACTGTTAACATAGTCATCTTGCCCCGGTCTCCCTTATTACGTTGTTTCTAACTTTTAAAACGGAATAGATTGCAAAGTAATTTTTAAATAAATTAAGTATTTATTTCCTAAATCATCCATTCTTATAAGTATAAATTCCAAAAGAAAAACAGTCCAGTGCCTGTTGCTCTCTATCTTATATCCATCCGTGACGGCATTATCACTGACTTCTGTGCAACCGTTTTACTTTGAAAAACTTTGTTCTGCAAGAAAAGCCCATGGGAGTCACTAGTAATTATAAAAATTTTTTAATTTTGTTTTGATAAATTAACTATAGGCATTGTGGAGTACTGATACATTTATAAGTATATAAGTCGGGTGAACGTGTATTTTTTTATTAAGTCAGAATTTTTTTTTTTATGCTTCTTTTTTTTAAAAAATAATAATTCTTTTAAACCTTTCATTTTTGATTTTTCGATATACTCACCCCCCCTTCCCTAGGAGCGCGCCCCACAGTTTGAGAAAAGCTGACTAAGCCGATCCATTTATGAGACGAAAGTGCGCTCTTTCGCCAAAAATTTGCTCAAAATTCAAAACCCGTATATAAACCAAATTGAAAGAAAAAGAAGTCGTTATTTTCAAACATGACATCATGAAGGTGAAATTATAGTTAAGCAGGTAAGAGTTTACAGGGAGGATATTTCCAATCGAAAAAGCTATAAAGTAAAATGCTACCAATAATAGTTTAATTTCTGGTAACTATGTATGAAATGAAAACATTTTTTCATTGATTCTTTATCTTCTACAATATCCTACTCATTCTTTCTGCTTCATTTTTTTTGGAGAAAAAAACTCCCTGCATGAGGACAGTAGGCGTTCAGAAGCCCCAATGAGTAAAGGAGAATTTTAGAACATTTTGGAAACTCGAATTCTGACATTGACTTTGAGGGATTTATGTTGCTTTTTTTCTTTTTAAAGAATAAAGTTCCATTCAAAACGTCCAAAAAGTTAAAAGATGAATATAGCTTGCCCTTGGGGAAGGGGGAACGTTATGGGATTTTTGGACAGAAAGGAGACTTGTTATAGTTTGTTACAAAATGCTTATTGACAAAGGCCCATCAGAAAAGAATGATTGAACAACACGGATCAAGGATGTAATGCAGAGATTTAGTACCCCTTTACAGCAGTGCTTCTCAAACTTTCAATGTTAGCGACCCAATATTCAATCATAATTTGCATCGCGTCCCCCCTTCATTCAATAAAGATGTATTAAATTCAATAATACTATATTTTGAAGCTAAACCTACAATACGTCTTTAACCTCTTAAGTCCCCTCCCTACGTATATAAACGTCTCGCTCAGCCAGTGTGTTAATTGCTGCAGACGTATATATACGTTTTTATGAAGTTATTTCTTTTTTGTGAACTGCTATCAATAAAATTATGCAGAAGACTGAGACATAGCCATCCTGCGATAACCATGTCTTACGCGATCCGCGTAAGCTAGAGGTGTGGGATTATCTAAAAGATGAGACATTTGCGATTCTTAACACAACTTTTATTAAGAATAACTTAAATTACTTAATTCTAAATAACAACTTTCTTAAAGTGAGAATAAGCTACCAATTAAACTTAATATTCAAGTCAGATCGCACAACTAGATCACTTATCTTAATTATAATAATTTAACTGTCTAATCTAACTTCCTATACAAATTATTTTTCACCTTTATAGAGTCACCTTCCTTCCATGTTGAAGAAATTCCTCATTATGTTAATTGTAGGTGAGAAGACTCAGGCTTTCTTAATCCTTATTATATTCAATTGCGGTGAGCGTATCCTTCTTCCAGAGCTGTAGGACGTCTAACATTTATTCCGAACAATTCCACACTAAGTTATCTCTGCTTGTCGTCCTATCCTCACCAAACCTTCTATCCTTTTAAAGTATATCTCATTTGCATATTCGTTCCGTTTTTCTTCTTGGTATTGGGTTGGAAAAGTTTTGCCATTAATCGTGGCCGTCAAAGAACTTAGGAGTTATGTTAGAAGAAGAACGTGCGAGAGATGTCACAAATCAATTCTCCAAGAAGAAAACGTGATTTATTTGGTGGTTCTCAATGCCCCACAAATTACGTGCCTAAATTTTTATTTCTGAATCTCTTTCGCTTTCTAAGTTTTATTTAAATTTTAATCTTGAATCCTCATTTTAACTTTTATAATTTCCAATATGTTTATCTTGACTTTTAATTTTGCCATCATCCTAGAATTAAATTTAATATTCAACTTAATTTTAAATTTAAACTCGTGACAATAAATGGTTCCATTACCTAGGCCAACATTAATAATTGCTGTTTAATTTGGTTCACTCTCACTTTTTACATATATACTCTTAAAGTAACTATACACTTAAATTTTCTAGAACTTTTCCTGTGCGCAGACCCAAACTTTGCATCCGTATCATCATTTCATATGGAGCTGGAATTTCTGCTCCATTTTTTCCAAGGTGTTTAGGTTATATATCATCTATTGCTACAATTTTCAGGTCTGTCGCCCCCAAATGAAAACTCTGAGTTACTGTTTCCAATTTATGTTTACATAATACCAATAAGTTTTCACAATTTTTATGCATTATATTATTTGTAAATCACAATAAATTTTCATCTCCATCCCCACATCTGGTTCCACGTGTCCCCAATGAGCTGCGCAGCGCCGTTAATATTATTGTTAGTGCCTCTGACTACGCCAAGTGCTTCCCTGAACCATAGATGCTCTATAATACGGAACAATACAACATATATATATACACATATTATACAATTACAAACATTTTTCAATAAAACCATTAAAACAAATAACCAAAGGAATTGTATCTCACGAAGTCATACATCGAAGCAAACAAATGTGCATCATAATTGTTTTCTCCAAAAGAAAATTTTAACAAGTCAAAAGTTCAAAAATAAATATACACTCATTGTAGTGTCAACTTTTGCTTGGCTTATAACTTTTAAACACCGCCAGAGACTTCTTTCTTTGCAATAATTCTTCCGACCACTTGTTGGAAGATCATAAAAAATGAAACAATACAACCTTATTTTTATATTCAGTCCCCCACCATGACGTCCAATGACGAGGTGCTACCACTGTTCTTTCCTCTTCTCTTCCTCGGCTGCACTGAATTCCTTATCTTGCCTGCTGCAAGGGATTGTAGTCTCCTTGTCGGCTTTTCCTGTTTTCCTGTTGCTTCCTTTACCGGTCGGGACCCTGATCGTTTCTTTGGCGTGGACGCAGGTTGTATCTCGGTCCATCTTAACCTTCAGTTGTCTCTGTCTTGTTCTTTTTCCTACTTATATAAAATAGTACTGATGATAATGGTCTTTTGTTAATATTATTGTGTCCCTTTTGTGCCACTTTCTCTGTGGTCCACTCTTGCCCTGATCTATATGATCTTTCATTCCTTTATCGAATTTTTTGTCTTTTTACTTTTCCTGTCGTTCTTAAATGAACTAGGAAGCGATCTCTGGACCAGTGATCTGCGTTTACGTCCCATTCGTATTTTTATATTGTTTTGATTGGCGATTAATCCCTTTTGCCTCTAACTTACGCTCTTCACCGCAGATCTTTCTTCCATAGTGTGACCTTACTTAATCCTTGATGTACATTTTCCGAAGTACCAGTTTCCCTGACGTGATCTGATACTATTCGCTACCTGTCTTAACTCGACCTCGTCACATTTCCTATGACGATATATTCTTATTTGATCAACGTTAACCGTTAATCTTTTTCCTGATTTCCATATTACAATATTATTGTTATTTCTTACTTCTAATACTCTATAAGGTCCTTCAAATTTTTGTTTAAATTTAGCGCAGACTTTATTAGCTGCTGAACTTAAAGGGTGTGTTTCTAATAAGACCCAATCATTTACCTTAATTTTTATATCTCTTCTTCGTCTATTATAATATCTTTCCCACCTTTCCTGTTTAGTTTTCGTACTTAGTCTAGCTTCCCTGAATAATCTTTCTATATTTTGTACTTTGAATTCCGAACCATCCGAAATCATAACTAATTTTTGAAATGGGGTAATCAATTTTCGACCCAAAAATAATTCAGCAGGTGATTTTCCCGTTGTTTCATTCACCGCCGTACGAATAGCGTAAGCAAACTCACGTAAGAATTGATCCCAAGTATCGTGTTGATCATTAACATAATTTGCAATCATTTGTACTATATCTCGATTAACTCTTTCAGTCCGATTTGCTTGTGGTCTATATGCAACAGTCTTCACATGCCTTATGCCTAATCTTTCACTTAAGTGCTCAAAAATTTCTGGATATAAATTGGGACCATTATCACTTATTAATTTTATTGGAGCTCCAAAACGCGATATAAAGTTATCAAAAAAAATATCCGCTATTATACGAGACGAGGCTTTTTTAAGAGGTATAATTTCAGCCCATTTGCTGAAATGATCGGTTATTACTAAAATATAGCGATTACGTCTTATTCTCGATATAGGATACGGGCCTAACAAATCTAACGTCACTATCTCATTTGGATAATTTGATATATAATTGGATTTAATCAACCAGCTGGTAACGCGTTTTATAGTTGATAACTTGGCATATGGCATGTAGAGACATATTGATCAAATGAATTTTCTCATGTACGGGAAATAACAAACGTCCCAGCGAATTTTATGATACGTTTTAAATCTTCCCAAGTGTCCTGCTATTGGCCTGTCATGAAATTCTCTCATTATTTCATTCCTTAAGATTTTGGAATGTATACCACATTTTACTAACGACGTTGCGTGTTTCGCATAAAATAACAAGCCTTCAATTAGACGGAAATCGTGGGACCAATTTCTCACATATCGTTTGCATTAACCGAGTTATCTTCCGGGTTTTCTAAATATCTAGATATGACCTAATTCTGGGTCATTTTTTACGTTCTGTTATTAACTGTTCCGCGAAGTAAGTACTAAATCCCTGATTATGGCTGTGCTTTTCTCCCATTATACTTTCCACAGGATTTTTCGGTAAAACATCAGCCACAATGTTGCTTCATTTCTGACCCTTTTAACTCCTGAAATTCCTTTATCCCACCTTATTATCTTCAACCAGCGAATCTTGAATTTTCAACGATTTCTGATCAAAATCTAAAATAATCCTTGATCCACTTATAAAAATCAATACCGAGAATACATGGGTATTCCAAAATCCGTCAACACATGAAATGACCAAAGTTCTTTCAAATTGTCTGATGCGAATATTCAATTCTACAATCCCCACATGTTTTGGCATTTCGCACCCTGTGCTGTTATTACCTGGGCTCGCGATTTTTTATTTGCTTATAAAAAAATATTTTCTGCTATACTTCTTCCGATATAAATGATTTATCTGCTCCGGTGTCCCATAGCGCTTTCAAAAATGTGTTATTTAATAAAAATAGGAACGTGGGGAAGTTCTACGGGTGATATATACATATCGGAGAAAGCTTAGTGGTGTTCTCTTGTGTCACTTTTTTTGAGGGTTGATCTTTTAGCTTTTACAATATTTAATCGTTCCCTTTGCATCCCTATCACCTCGACTGAAATTTTCACTCGAATCCCTATTTCTACGGTCCCCTCTATTAACATTATTATTTCGCTCATTTCGAAGTGGTAACCCCTGTTGTTGAATCTCTGATCACTATTCTGCAAAATCTCTATTCCTCTCCGAACTCTCTATTACTTTTGACGGCTATTCTCGCAAAAGCATTTCTACGTTATTTGGTCTATGTCCAACCTCAGAATTTCTCCAGTTTCTACGATTAGATAAAAATTGGCACCCTATGCGCGTTTTGACCTCGTTTTTCTACATTATTTTACTTGCCCCTTTTTAATTTGTAGAATATCCTTGAATTTCAAGACCCAAAAGTTGTACCGTGTTCTGGGGATTGCGTATTTCCCCGTATCCGGGATCTGTGGTTCGAGTCGAACTAAAAATCCCCACCAAATCTGCCTGGGACTTTCCCCTGTTCTAAATTTTTCTCTTTTTTTAAATCGTACACGAAGTCGTGGGTTCCTGATTTTTTCCCCTACTGGAACAAAATCAGTTTCCCAATTCTTTTTTTTTGACCGCGGGAAAAGCCTTCGATTGGGGCCGGCTGCGAAAAAGGGGGTACTTGCCAACACCGATAAAATATTGAGTCCAAACTTGGCCCTTCCCTGAGATGACTTTTCAAGTAAGCACATGACAGAATACTTGGGATTTCAAGTAATTATTTGGTTATCTATTGTTCAAGGAACTCTGAAAGTTCTCTGCCCCCTAAAAAATACATTTCAGGTAATACTTACATCCACCTGCTTCAACCCCAAATTAAAAAGAGTTGGGGCGCCATTGAGAAAAGCCATCCTGCGTAAAAAAATTTGTGCCCCCGGTAAGTAGAGGTGTGGGATTATCAAAGATGGAATTTTTGGATTCTTAACAAAACAAAAGAATAACTTAAATTCAATTCTAAATAACAACTTTTTTAAAAAGGAGAATAAGCCCCCAAATTTAAATTATTTCAAGCCCGGATCCCCAAACTAGATCCTTATCTTAATTATATTTATTTAACTGTCAAATCTAACCTTTTTTCCCTTTTATAGAGTCATCGCCCTTTCCCCTGGTTAAAGAATTCCTTTTATGTTCTTTGTAGAGAATACTCAGGCTTTCTTAATCCTTCTTATTATTAATCTTATTAATGAAGATGACTATCCTTCTTCCAGAGTTGTGGACGTCTAACATTTATTCCAAACAATTCCAATAAGTTATCTCTGGCGCCGTCCTATCTCCCAAACCTTCTACCCTTTTTTAAAGTATATCTCTTTTTGCATTCGTTCCGTTTCTCTTCTTGGTATTGGTTGGGTTTTGCCTTAATCGTGGCCGTCAAAGAACTTAGGGTTATGTTGAAGAAGAAGCGGGGGCCATGTTCATCTTAAACATTTTCGTTAAAGGATGCTATTTAAATTAGGGAAAAATATTAACAATGTGCGTATAAAGTTTTTTTTTTTTATTTTTTAAATTAATATTTAAGCAGGTTTATATATATAGTTGTGTACCAAAAATGCTTAAAATGTTTTTAAAATTTTAAAAACAACAAAATAAAAAAATGTCGTAGTTTTAAATAAGGAAATAAAAAAAAAAAATCCTTTACAAACCATAAAATAAGGAACGTTTTTTTTTTTTTAAAACTGCTCTTCTTCTGATGACAAGAAAAAAAATACAACTTTTTTTTTAAAAAAAGTTGCCCAAATAAAAAGAGGAAAGACTTATTTTTGCCCCATTATTTGGATTTTTAAGAATCAAACCAATAAGATTTTCCCAAGTGCATGAAAAAAAAATTAAAAAGGAAATCTAAGTCTTCCTTTTTTGCGTAAAAAAAATATCATCACCTATCATTTTAAAAGATTATCTTTATAGGGCTTTTTTTTTACGTGAAACACGTACTAACTGGGGTTTTTGTGTGAGACTCCAAATTTAATGAATTAATAAGTAAGTTTTTTATGAACCGTTATGAAACGGAAATTGAAAAAAAAATTCTTGTTTGATTAAAAAAATCTTTTTCCATTTTTCCCTTTAAAAATTTAAAAATTCAGCAATATGTTAAGCTCAGACTATTTTTTAACTTATAAAAATTGTTTTTAATTTACACATTTTTAAGTAATGTATGGATCAAAGAGTTTTCCAAAGTTTTTGTCTCATAGACCACTTGTAATGTTTCCAGTTTTAAGCACATCCCTTCTTATCTGATATTGAATTTTTTTCAAATCATCACCTTTAAATTCTTTTTTTAGCTATATCCGTACTTATACATTTAAATTTCGAAACTGTAGTGAAATATGGTGTGAAAAACTTAAAAAATGTATGCTAATTCTAAACATTTAGCAACTGAATCAAAATTATAATTTAGTACATGATACATAGAATAATTGAGAAACAAACAAATTATTTTAATGGAAAGGATAAACATTATGCTTTAATAACACATTTTATATAAACATTTTGTTATTAGTTTTATTGGGTTTAGCCTTAAAATATATTTCAATAGTAGTGTCGGTTTATTTCTTTCCTTCTTTTTTTTTTTTTGTTTTGTTTTGCTTTCGAATTGGCACCACTCTAAAACTTTTTTTCAAAGCACAAGCAATGAAAAAAAATTTTTTGATATTCCATAATTCGGATAAATAACAGGTATGTCTTTTTAAAATAAAACACTGACATACGCTTTTTAAACTAAAATTTTCGGTAGTGCTTCTTCTTATTGTTACAATTTTGTGTAAATAGTTAAATAATTTGTATTTAGGGTTTAATGCATTTATAATCCGATGTTATATTATTTCATGTTAAAAAGTACTATTCACCAATGCCACCCCCTTTCGTTATAATGGCTTTCGGCGATATCTTGGTGGTAGTGCCAAGTTGGCATCATTTTTGGGGACCAATTTGGTGTCATTGGTTACCATGTTGGGGGGTTTAGAACCCCTATTTTTCAGAAAATAGTGGATCTCTCCATTTAAAACCCCCCCCCGATGACACGAGCGGTTTTTGGAAGTTTTTTGCCCCGCCTATAAATAGGGTGCCAGCCGCAACAGTCGGGCTTGATAAAACCAGCGGTAGTGGGGATTATTTTGTCTAGCGATTGCTCGGCTGTGCAGCTAAACTTTTTTTACGGGATTTTTAAAAAAACTAATGATTGTGTATGATTGCTATTGAAGTTGAAGACCTTCGATTTTACCCTGTGAAAATTGAGGCTGAATCCTGTATTTAAATATTGGGTTTTAAATAAATTCGGGTCGCTCTTAAAAAACTGTTTATTTTTTTTTGGTTTTTTTTGCTAAAATCATCTAACAATCTGCGTAACACTATTATTTCCTCGTAGTATGACATTTGTATTTTTCATTGGGACAACATAGATTCTTTTACCCAAAGTGGTATTTCAATCCCCGAATCCCCGAATCCTTTTTTTAAAAACCCAAGTGAGGGGCTTTTTTAAAAATTTTAATAATTGAAAAACATTTTCTTGGAATTGTCTATGACAAATTGAACATGAGGAAGTTCTCGACATCCCAAAGGGTCTATTACTTTAGCTTAAATCTGGCAAAAACAGAAATTTTTTGTCTTTGTTTTAATCAAATTTAGCTTCACGTCGTATCTGCAAATTAACCTTATTAAATGTAGTAAATAAATCCCTTAAAGGGACATTCATTTCCACTTGATTAAATATTTTCAAATTTGGATCCTTGCATTCCAAATTTTAAAAAACATACACAAAAATTGAGAAAATTTAACATATAACCTTTCAAGATCCAGCGAACTTCACTGTGAAGAACCAATAAAATTTCTCATAATTTTTTCTCGCATCTGTGCAAGATACGGGTATTCAATGAGTTGCATCTCGTTCAATTTATCCATAAATGATTCATTCAAATCATTCAGTTTATTACATTAATGCCCAATTGAAGGAAATTCAATTTACCATCGATTTCTAGGAGCAAAAATTTTGTTTTTATAATACAGAATATGGCTAATACATACATTAGTATTGCAGTTAACATTCCTAACTCATTGCTATGGTTGTAAATTTTTTAATCTTTGGTAAATACTGGGCTAGTAAGGTTTGGCATAAGGAAAAAAAAGTTTCGTTCGAATGTTTTTCAGAAATACCGAAGTTTTTTAATGTGAAAGTCAAATTTCGAGAAATTTAGGAAAAATCATAAGAAAAGTGTATAAAATTACCAGAGGAACATCGAGAACTTGGAACCATTGGAACATTGAGAACGGACTCATTTTAGATAAAATTTAATACAAATTCAAACGAGTTAGAGTGTTTAATGATGTTAGTCTTTTGCCACTGTAGAATTATAATAGAACATTTTAATCCATATTTTTAAGAAAAATTTGTTTTTCTTCTCGTTTTTTTTCTGTTTCTTTTTTAAGCTGTTTAAAAGAAATGCAATATATATTTAAAAGGTATCTTCTAACGGGGTATGGTTTATATAAAATCTTGAGAGAACAGTATTACTAGTAAAACATATTTAAAGTTTTATGTAGTATAACTTTATTTAAATAAAAGTTAATGCAATTGTATTTTTATATTAGTAAACCTTAGCATGGAAAATTTGCCAACGGAAACTAGTAATAAACAGTTCTAAAATAAATGTATACATGCTTACATTTAAATTTATTTGGAATCATTCGCTAAATATAATTGCATTTTTTTTAAGTTTATAATTAAATTAAGAATTAATGTTATTTTCAAAATTACAAACTAGAAAAATGTTTTTAATGTTTATTTCTTTTTAATTATTTGTTTATTTATTACGTAAGGAAATTTTAACATATAACTTTCTAAAACAGGCTACCTTTCTATTTCTATCTTAACTGAAATTTTTAAAATTTAAATCAGCTAAGAAAATAAGTTCAACGTAAGAAATCGCCAATACCACTTCGATTTACTTTTCTGTAAAACTTTTTCATCTCCAAAAAGTCTTCAAAAAACTTTCCTAACAATCTCTCTAGAGATTGGGATGCTGATATGTAAAAAATACTTTCGTTATTCAAGGCAGAAAAAAAGACATCTAGAATATACGAAAGAAAATATTGCTGTTTCGCTTCAGGACAACCCAACCGAATGCTAATTTTTTCGGAAATGCTGAAAAAGTTTATAAGAAAAAAAGTCTTTGGAGATTCTTTAAAGATATGAAGTGCTTCGATTTTTTTTTCCTTTTTTTTCCCCATTCTTAATAATTTTCGAAGCAAGCTCTAAAATTAAAAGAAAAACACCGACCTTTACATTGAACGAAAGAATGAAAGCTCCCAAAGTGATGTTCTGGACGAATTTGAAAATATCGTCCATTCGTACGTCATGACGAGAAAATTAATTATTCACAATTTCAACATGCCTTTTGGAAACGTTATCAGATATACAAAGATTAATTATGGTCATTTAATAAAAATGGATATATAATTCTTTTACGACATCATGGTTTAAAACAGTGCTTCCACACACACAAATTCAAAGGTCATTACTCCAATAGGTATAACGAAATGTTGTTGTAACCTAAATGAAATTTCTACAATGAATAGTTTTGGTACGGATTAAAAAGTAGAACCAAATATTAATTTATTTACCAGTAAAATCGGGCGTAAAACGCGCGCTTTTAACAAAATAACATCGAAATTTAAAAGAGTGCACGTTATGCGCAGAGTATAAAAATGACAGCTTTAAATATATATATATATATATATATATATATATATATATATATATATATATTATATATATATATATATATATATTATATATATATATATATATATTATTAATAATATATAATATTATATATATATATATATATATATATATATATATATATATATATATATATCATTTACTATTTATTTACAAATGACAAAACCTTATGAACTTAAAGAATTTTGGTTCTAAAGGTATACTATTTTCTCAAATTTCTGGGATAATACCACGAATAAAATGACTTCAAAAACATAAGAGCATTGCATAATTATATTACAGGTATCTTAGTAAAAGGGCTGCGTGTTATACGGGGAATATACCTAAAATTTCGTTTCTCTTCAAGTACATGTGCGCGTTATACGACGAGCGCGTTATACGCAAATTTAAAGGTATTTGAAAATCTTTTATTTGAAAAATAACGTAATCTCCCAAGCCCCCCCCCTCTCTGTTATACTTTCTAACCCCTATGTAATACTTAAGGAAAAAATAACTTATCAGAATGCAGAAAAAATATTTCATCACTTGGTGCATCAATGATTTTACCACAAAATCACTGGGAATAAATTCACTCGCATTGCTCATTGTTGTGATGATTGTAGGAAAACGTGATATACTTCATCAAAAAAGTATATAGTTCATGATATAGTATCGTTGATGTTTCTTCGCAGATTGGCGTTTGTATTTCTCGCATAACAAACGGCATCTCTCTCCATGTATATGTAAATATAATCATTTTCATTACGTATAAATGCTTGAAATTTGACAATAAAAGTGATTGAGCAAGTTTCGCTATACTAGCAGGAGTTATCAATTTGAAGGATGCGCAGGAAAACCACACCAATTAAAAATATGCAAATAAGTGTTTCTGCAATATATGGCTTTACTGTTAACCTATTAGGGGTAAACAGTAACTTCTTTGTTTAGTTTTTCAGTAAGGCTTTCTATATAAAAGGTTTAAAAACTTCAAAATTCAAAAAAAAGCGACCATAAACGAGAGTTGATTTCAAACATTTATTTTATTCCCATCAAGCAATAAAAACACTTTTGTTTCTCATAAACATAAATTTTTCAAAAAAAGAAAAATAAAATTTTATAAAATTTATATCTGCTTGAGGAATATATTTCTTGGTGTCATTTACTGTTTCATAACTCATTGACAAAAGTAAAACGCCACGGAAAAATCTTTTATAATCCATTTACATTAAAGAGGCTGGAATAATGCATGGGAGTAAAAATGCTGTTCTTATAAGAATTTCAATGGGAAACAAAACAATTGACAACGGAATTATGAATATTAATAAGAATTTGGAGAAATTTTTCTTTAGAATAATGAAGGTTCAAACTTTATTTTATATGTATGTATGTATTGTTTTGTTCACAAATACGTAAAATACTGTGTACAATATTTATCTGACTTAATTTTTAATTCCTGAGACGGGATCGGGAAAAATTCCATATAATAGAATAGTTTCATAGATTTAATATTTCAGAATTTATTAAATAATTGCAAAGCAAAAGTAATTTCAAATAAAAAGAAATTAATTTTACTATTTTACAATATGAAAAAAGCAAATGATTTGTATTTCCGATCATTTTATATTAAAATGTAGTCACAATATTCTCTGTAAATATTTTATATGTAAATATCTTTACATAGTTTCATAATATATCATATTTGTATTAACCTTAATTTAAAATAATTGTTTCAGTTTATATTAGTGAAAGAAAACTACTCCCATTTAGTATTTTTCCATTTGTTTTGTTTCTTTATTATCTATCGAACACTAAGGTTAATTTTTAAATCATGATTAATTCGCAATGATTATAAGGGGCATTCAAATGAAACCAGGTCATTAGTGGAAGGTAACGGTAACGATTTTACTAACTCAAAAATGTAGTTATACACAGTACACATATTCAAAAATAGTCGTCAAAACTGTTGGCACACTTCTCATGCAGGAAAACAACGCCATTGGACAACATGTCTGGGCGTTTCGACTCAATGGCTCGTCTAAGATTGTGTAAAGTGGCTTGATAACGCTGGACATTGAAGGTAGTTCCCCATTTCATAAACTTGGTAAGTCAGTGCTTCTCAAAATTCCAATATTTGAGACCCAATATTCAATCATAATTTTCATCGCGCCCCCCTCACACATTAACAATGTACTGAATTCAATAATACTATATTTTGTATGCTAAAACTACGATATGACTTTAACCTCTTAAGTGTCATTAGCGTATACACACGTCTCACTCAAGTGCGTTATTTTTACCGGACGTACATATACGTATTTTCGAAGTACAATCTTTTCTGTGGACTGTTATCCATAAAATTATTCCGAAAGCGTTGGAATTCAATAAAAGGACCTTGACAGTGTTTGCGTTGAATTTACTCATTTTAGAGGCACTTTTTTATTGCTTTTATTTTTTCCTTTCCTCCCCGTAACTTTTAATCGGCAGTTAAGGGAATTGTTATAAACCGTAGGAATATCAAGATAAGTGTTAATTTTTGTATATAATTTTATATATGACAATCCCATGGGTCACTGGTAATTATTAAACGTGTTCTTAACTTAGTATTGGTAAATTAATTATAAAATACATTGTGTAGCACTGATATATTAATAAGTGTAATACTCAGTGTAAATGTGTATTTTATTTTTTATGTCAGAATGTATTTTGTTTGCTTACTTTCAGTAAATTAATATTTTTTTTTTAAAAATAATCTTTTGTTTTTGACTTTTCAATATGCCCGCGTCCCCCTCGTAAAATTGTCAGGCCCCCAAGGGGGGCACGCCCCACAGCTTGAGAAAAGCTGTGATAAGCAGTATGCCCTTGTGTTGAAAAAGAAGGACATCGGGACCTTACCAGAACTGGTGTGAAAGGCCTTTGATTTTTTTGGTGGTGGTGAAGTGGCATGTTTTCACTGCTTGCTCTGACGCATGCTTTCGGGTTCAAACTGGTGACCCCACGTTGCGTCGCCAGTGACAATTTGCAGCAGAAAGAGTCAATTTGCTTCTCATGATAACTTCGCAGATGGCTCAAAGACAGCGCAATTCGAGCATTGCACTGTTCGGCGGTCAGTTGGTTGGAAATCCACTGCGCACACATTTTTCGAAAGTTCTAGTGTTGATGCATAATTGTGTTAGTGGTGCCCATGCTAATACCCAAAAACCGATGTATCTCATCCATGGTGATTCTGCGGTTGTCCAAGATTAAAACGTTTCCTTCCGCTATCATTTCCGATGTGATGATACGATGAACCAGTCCAGGTCGAGTATCGTCTTCCAAAGAATCTTTTGCTCCAATCCAGACTACTTTAACGACACAAACTGTACGCACCGTACACAGCCTTCATTCATCGATGCATTTCACTGCCTCCAACACCCTCCACCTCTTAAAACAGAATCACTCCTCGTTGTTCTTCTTACTCGCTTGCATGTTCAATAGTGGACGATAGCTTGTGTGACCACTTTCCTTTCGGCGTGAAACCACACAGTCGCTATGAAATGACAAACGTTGCGCCTGCGTCAATATCTATACCGATAGACGTACCATCATACACGCAGTTAGGTGGGACCACCTTACGTGTAATGCAAGTTAGACGCACTCTGACCTGGTTTCATTTGTATGAACCTAATACAATTTGTAAGATACGTTTGCAATTTTCGTTTCATTGTTAAAAGTCTTTTATGCAGTGAAAATAAAAAATTTAAAAATAATTATTAAAATATAATAAAACTAATTTATAAAAGGTAATCATTTCAAGAATACCATTTGAAAATCTATATTTTTAATTTATTTAGACTGAAATTTCAAATATATATATATATATATATATCCATGCAATATTTGATAACAAAAATTCGAATTTCTTAAATATACAGGATTTTAACAAAGAGTTTCGGAAATCTAGAATATATTTTCTTTATCATTATTGCAAATAATTATTTATTACAATTATATATATATATATATATCCGGGTATTTATTACAAATAATCGGAATCAAAATGTTTTTAATTCCCGTTTTAAAATGCATTTATTGTTAGCAAATTTTCAAAAATTTGAGCAATGGATATTGTGTAATAAAAGAAACACGTGTTTCTTCAAAGGTAAATATAGATATTTTTTTTATTTCGAAACTAATTGCTTTAAGATAAAAAAACAAAATAATAAATTTAAACTGTTTTCCTCTTTTTACCCAATAAAAACATATTAATTCAATAATTCTAATTGTGTTCCCTTAATGAAATTTTTTAAATTAGTTAAGTATTTTAAAATGCTTGCTTAATTTACTCATCATTTAATTTATGAATATAGGTTATATTTTGGGCATCCATGTAAAAAAAGTCGTCTCAAAATGATATGATTCATGTGTATATATACTTATGTTATTTATAAATCTTTAAAACTATTTTTACAAAAAAATATGCATAAAATAAACACTTTTCTCAATACAGTAAGATAAATACATAATTTAAACAATCTTCCACGACTTTTAAATATCCTTATCAATAAATAATAGCATTCCACTGATTATCTTGTTCAGTTCTTTTCAAACTACTACATCCAAATGTACTGTTTCTGATCTCCCAGCCCTTCCTCTATCAGATGAGGAGTAACTGAATTCTAGCCAACTGAGGTTTATGTCTCATCAGGCTGTTAACGGACAGTATCCAGATTTAATCATGCGTCAAATTGCCTTTTCGAAGATAATGTCAACCCCTATGCTGTCGGATGGATTTTTCCGCCACATCATCGGATCATGTATAATACTACATTCCATTCAATTTTAATCATTGCTATACAAGACAAATGTTTTCCACGAAAAATTCAAGAAATAGTGTTCTTTCAGAAATGCTTGATGTTGTCGTAATGTTAACGTATCAAAAAAAGAAATTGCATGCAATTGTTATATATATATTATATATATCTTTTGAAAGAATTCGCGTTAAATAGGGTTTCGTTAAATCGGGGTTCAACTTTATATTCTTAAAAAAAATATTTTCTTTTGTTTTGTAATGTGAACATGTGTGTTTGCTATTGAATTAAATCTCAAAATACAAATATTTCCTTTCTTATATATTTATTTGAGAAATGACATAGAATAATAGAACATATAAAATAAATGAGAAATTAAATTAAATTATTTTATACTAATTCACGCAATCGAAATGCATAAATTTGGCACTAAGATTAACAAAATTAACATTCAATAGTATCAGTTATTCAGTATTAAAATTGGCTTTACCTTGAATGTAAAATATTTGTTAGGAAATTATTTCTCTCTTGAATAGTATTACACTATTTTACCTTATATAGCTTTATTGAAAAGCTTAATCTACGCAAAGAAAACTGAAAATTAGATACATATTCCTGAATTATTACTTTTTGTCGAATTTTAGGGAAATTTTGAATGTGGTAAGAATATATGTAATGGACTGTTACAAAATTGAATCAAAAAATATCCTTAAGAAAAATTTTTCAATTTGACACGCAATTCATTTAAGAGCACATATTCTTGTGATTTATATTAAACTAACTTAATTTTTATATATATTTGTTAAAACGAGCTTTTTTATAAAATAAAGTCACAGTTAAATAGAAGTATAAATGAGACTAGAAAATTTTTGAAACAACATTAAACTTTAGGGGAAAAAAGATAAATTAGCAAATACTTTTAAATGTAAAAAATGGTCATTACAAGAAAAAGTGGGTGACAAAAAGCCTAATTTGAGATTAACAAAAAACACAAGCTTACATCGGTAATATTTTTAAGCGAAACAGAGGCATCAAAGATAAAAAAATTCAATATCTGTGTTGAAAATATACATGATGTGTTCCAGTTAGAATAACCTTAAATGAAAAATGCTTTACAATATGCGTTTTATTTTTTAAAGTTGGTGACAATAATAAGCAAGAAATATTTCAGGCAATGTTTCTGTATTTATTTCTTTTCATGAAATTTAAAGATGGTTCGCTTAAAAATTGGGATCAGAAGAACAGGTAATTTTTCTGAATGTTTTCCTTCAATGCTTCGAGAACTCCCCAGTCTATATTCCTCTTCAATCAATACCTCGTTTTTGTCTTAAATACTGCTATTTATCCTGATGCATGAAATAATTCACAAGTACAAAATACGAGTATTGTGTATAGAATTTTTTCCCTTTAAAATGTGATTCGGAGAGGGCACACATAGTACTTTTCTCAGAAGTTGGAATTACTTTTTAGTGTGTCATCATATAGGTGGGTATAAATTGCCTCAATGTGATTTCGACACTCAATTTTCCTCCCTAGAAGAAGATACCTGAGCTTCGACGATGCAAAATTAGTTGTTGAGTATGCCAGATAAAGGTTAAATGTTGATTGTTAAGCTGAATTCCAAGAGTTAGTAGACAGTGACTGGTGGTCACGGAGGTGAAGATTAATATTCGACGGGGAGAAAGTGGTTAAGTAACTAAACTTGGAGTTGACAAACTATAGGGCTTCCAGAAGGATACTGCAAGGAGAGTTTCAATCAAGATAAGCAGTTTCAAAAATTTTGTTATCTGATTACTAGTTAGGATTTCTTATTGCTCCCAGATAAGTTACAAAATTACAGATTTCATAAAGTGTTAAAGATTAAATAAAATTTGTTATATGGGATCGTGTTTGCTTCCCTTCCCCACAAACCCTCTCATACCCGTGACCTTAGGGTCGCGAAAAAGTTTTATCTCGACATTTTCGAAACAAGCCACGTTCTTTTCTTATCAGTAACTTCTTTTCCATCAAAAATAGATGAAAACCTAATGAGAACTAACATTTATAACATTTTTTTATATGTATATTTCGTATTGTTGCCAAGAAGGTTTGCTTGACGAGATTTGTAGTGGAAAAATACTCATTTTTTTTAATGTTTTGAAAGCCATTTTAGAAAACAACTCTTAAGAAACTCAATAATAAAACCAATGTAAGTGTGGTTATTTAAACAGCATCAAAACAGTATGAGAGAAATATCTTGCATAATAATAAATCCATTAACTGTATTTAATAAATTAAGCTTTGGTATATTCTTGCAATTTATTAGTGAAATGGATGAACAATTGGTCAGAGGGGCTTAAACTATGGATCTTCAAATACCTAGAAAACAAAAAGAAATTACACAGACTAATGTACTTTTTTCTCTGAAATACTTCTTTCCCATGGCTGAAGGTTTTAAGGAATAAACTATGTGCTTCATAAAAGTATTTTTTGCTTAATATTAAAAAAAAAATATTACGAATATTTATTTTTTAAATCATGTTTATTAGTGTCAGAAATTTTTCGTTTCAAAAAGCAAGGCCTTTTCTAAAGATATTTGCTAGATATATTTTTTATTCCCTTTATTATTTTATTCCCTTATATATTTTATTCCCTTTATTATTATTATTCCATTTAAAAAGAACAAAGGCAGTAAAAAAACTATTTAATAAGTTCTATTGAATTTAGTAGTATGAATATTTAATTCATTCTTAGAGAAAAGAAAAAAAAGTTATAAGTTGAAAATCGTAATAATTTTTTTTTAACTTCTTAACTGCTACCGGCGTATAAGTGTATCGATCAATATGTGTGCTGATTGTTCCAGACGTATATATACGTATTTTCAAAATACGATTCTTACTTGATAACTGTATTTTTATGCTACTATTTAAAGGTTATGATTCATTACTTATCGATGTGTGTAGAATCTTTAGATGGAAGAAGTGCTTAAACCCCAGTTCAAAGCATCCCTTGTCGATGATTATTTGTGCCAGAAAAATTGTAGTCTGTATTTATAAAAGTGCTTGCAATAACCAGATGTGTATACCCTTTGAAGCGAGTAGCGGGTACTATACCCAGCTCTGAACAAATCTAGCAATTGGTAATTTATAGGTTATTACAGTTTGTTGTTATCTTGTGTTATTATTTGATCTGAATTTATATATATTGACTTAAGAAATTTATACGAACCTGTAAGATACCGAATTGTGCTCCTTAAGTACTGTATAATGTGCTTTCTTTTTCTTGTAAAATAAAATTTCTCCAGATATTTGTTTTAAGAGGTCTCAGGGGTGTTAAATTTCTCTAGAGGGCTGAAAATATAAACATAATTAACACATATAATAATAACAGGTAGAATTATTTTAAATTTAAATTAAATAATTCGAATCTTTTACACATTATTCATAAAGGAATGAGGCTTCAGAAAAGTATAAAATGTTTAAAATATATTCATAATTTTAAAAATTATAAGCATATGAAAATAAGAACTTTTCTATAAGAAATATTTTTTAAGTTTTACGTCACACGTGCTATTTTCTAAAATAAAAGCTTTAATGACTAGCTGTAAGTTGATTTATAAAATTAAATGTATCCTTATTACATTGTAGTAATATTATATTAATAGAATGAAAATTTTATTTTTTAAAAAATAAAAAATTACATTTTTAAAATTTTTAAAAGAATTTCAATATTTTTCAAATAATTTGAAACACACAAACAAAAGTTATATTATTCTTAAATGACGTAGGGCTTAAAGAGTAGAATACATTTTATAATTCTATAAAGTTTCATACATCGGAGGCTACTATTTTAGAAAATAGCGTGCGCGACGCAAAAATTACTTAATATTTATTACAGAATTTTCATATAATTATAATTTTTTTAAAATTATGATTATATTTTAAAATTTTATACTTTTCTGAAGCCCCATTTCTTTATAATGTGTAAAAGAATCGAATTATTTAATTTAAATTTAAAAGAATTATACATTTTTGAAATTGTTTATATTTTCAGCCCTCTAGGGAAATTTAACACCCCTGAGACCCATTAAGCTTTTATTTCTGTTATGCAATGAATTAGTCAAAATGGTTTTGAGAAATTAATTTTTTTTGAAATTTTTGTAATTTCTTTTGAACAATCTGGTTCCTCGAAGCAAAAAGTTAAAAACCTATTTTACGCGATTTCAGCAAACTTATAGGATAATTTGCAATTACTTTTAATAAATGATTCCTTCGTAATTGAAAGATATGATTGGGTTTCATGTCGTGCTGAAATTCATAAGATTCAGTATTAAACGCGTTTACATTTAAATTTAAAGTCGAAAGGGATTTTTTTTTATTTAGTTGCAATTATATTTTTTTTTTATACAGGAGCAACATTAAATTATTCTCATTTGTCTTAATAAAATTTTGTAGGGTAAAATATTCCTTATTAATAGCTTTATTGATTATTCCTTATTGATTATTGCTTTATTGATAGATTTGAAAAATTAATTAATGCATTATCAAAATTCGGACAGAATTCATTGTACCTTATTTAAGCATTGTGATAATTATTTAATTTATATTAATAAATGGATTAAGGTATCCGAACACGTTCGGAATTTTTTTTCTAAAAAAATGCATACTAAAACATTATAAACGTTTATTTAGGAGTCAGTACCAATAACTACTAATATTTAACTAGCAATATATAAAAAAATGGTTTCGAAATGTTACAAAAAATCACAATTATAAGTGAGTTTTTAGCAATATTTTTGAAAAACTTCAAAGCAATTAGAGAAAAAATAATAAACTTATGTCAGTAAAAGAAATTACTAAAAAAATATAAAAAAAATGTTTTAAAATTAGAAGACGAATTAAATTGTTTTTTAAAATTTTAAAATTTAAAAATTAAGAAAAAAAATAAATTTTATTTAAAAATTTAAAAATTTTAAATTTTTTATAAAAACTAATTTAAATTTTATTAAAATTTAAAAATTTTAACAGTATAAAACAATACAATTTTATTAAAATTTAAAAATTTTAGATATGATCGAATAAATATTATAAGAAATGTGACATTTTTTTGAGGCCCTTATTTAAATAACAGGCCATGGCTCAAAAATTATTCATAAACTGAGAAATATATTAATGCAATCTGTATAAAATAATATAAATACCAGGCTCAAAAAGTTTCAAAAAAAGGTTTGTAATATTTTGAGCTGCCATAATCGCAATAACAGTTGGACAGTTTATATGTCCATTTCAGGTAGATTAAAACGCTTCCACTTTTTCTAATTTTTTCAGATTGATTGTACAGCTTAGCCTCTAGGTAAATTAAACACAAAACAAAGTATGTTTCGTAAAGTCAAAAAATGGTTCTATTGAATAAAATAAAAATACAAAACAAACATATTTTGACCGAGTTTGGTCATTTCCACGTGTTCCGATACCTTAAGGTTTCATATATAAAAAATGAAAGAAATTGCTTCTGGAAGACCTTATAAAATATTCTAGAGCTAACCACATACCAATAGCAAAAATGTTACTGAAATATATTTATTTTTTTCCCATTAAATAAAATAATCTGTAAAATACTACTTGTGAATGTATCACTAGTTAGATTCAAAATACAAACATTCATTTCTGTTTTATTCTCAAAATTAAGTTTTAAATAATTGTATATAAGCTCTAAAGTATTTCATGAGAAACATCTTTAATTATTATAAGATTTTGATTCTCTAAATTATTAAAAAAGTTCTATGCGTAACTCACCATCATATGTCAATAGCATAAAAATATACCTAAAAATTCTATAAATGCAGTTCAATTTTGTTAAAAATATATATATATATATATATATATATATATATATATATATAAGTCTCATAAAATATATCTCAAAACATATGAATCTTTAAATAAAAAAAAAAAAAATTATGTGTGCTCAAGTTCTTTCAGTACTAATCCTGAAATATTTCATACTTTTGAAAATAATCTTCAAAATATTTTTTGTAATATTGATATACATTCTACTCGTATTTCTCATTATATATCGAAAAAAGAATTAACATGGGATTTGGGCCTCCAGCGAAAAAAAAATCTTTTCCTAAGAGATAATCTCAAACTTTTCTGAGTTTTTTTTTATCTATGCAGCATTTTCCATAGTAACGTAATAATCTCTAGTTGATAGTTGCAGAATGTGTATTGAGAACTTTTTTCGTGGGGAAGGAGAGTCGTCTTGGGAAAGAAATGAAGTGAAATAAAAGTTTTTTTTCCCTTGCGCTTCCAGTATTTCCCAGCTTAACAGTACTTCCCAGTTTAGATTGAAATAAAAAATGAGATATTTATTTTTTAAATTCATGTTGCTGTCTATAAGAAGATGAATATATGTTTTGAAAATATATTTCGAATATAGTTTAACTCGTATGATTTCTAGATGTAACTATATCAAATATAAATTAAGTATTTAAGGTATCCAACTACGTTTGGAATTGTAGTTTTGCAAAAGCTTACAAACGAATACTTTTTTAAATATTTAGTGTTTTTTAGATCAGAATACACGTATAAAATTGTTTTAAGAATATTATTATAATAAAAAACTATTTAAATGCAATATTTTGGCAAAAAGTGAGTAAAAGTATTTATTTCCAAAATGTTCTCTTTTTATGAAAATGGCTTCTATATCAATACTATATTGCTTATACAAAGATAAGACTTCTCCAGAGAGTCTGAAATAGGAATTTATAAAAATTCGCATTATTTCCAGAGTTACTACCATTTGAAATAATTATCGGTGTTTTTTTGTTAAAATTTCTCCACTCTGGTGTATTAAAATATGAATAAACCCACTTCTAAGTTAATATTTCAAATATCCTAGTCCAGACTCTGTACAGAGGTGTTAGCTATATATAGGCAAAATATTATTATTATAGAAGAATTTTCCATAAAAGGAGAAAATTTGAAAATAAATAATTCTAAGTTATTCGTTTTTTACCATAATATTGCATTTAAGTAACTTTTTTATTGTTTTATAATATTTTTAAACCAATTTCATACATGTTTTCTAATCTAAGTGACACTAAATATTTAAAAAAACATTCGTTTTTACGCTTTTGAAAAATCACGGTGCCGGAAGTAGTCGGATTCCTTAACCATTATAAAAAACGTGCTTATAAATTTGAATACAGGCATGCTCATATATGTGAAGTGGACGGCGCTACGTCCTACTGCAAACCCCCTTAGCATCCCCCTCCCAGGAAGCTCGAAAGGAAACCTGGGGGCAATGACTCCGGTGGAAGAGAGCAGCAGAAGAGATTGAGAACGCAAGAGAGGAAGACGCACAACGGCATAGCAGTAATAACTCTCAAAAACATAATGAAAGCCAATAAGGCAAGGATGCTCGTTTAAATGTTTCATTTAATTCATTAATTGTTATTCTTCATTTTATTTATTCTTGTTTTAAAAATAAACAGATTATTCTGTCAAAACAGTCTACGAATTCCTTCCAGTAACAACATAATATATATATATATATATGTAAGAAACAAATAAATAACCTTGAAAACTAAAGAACAAACAGGTACCTTTTTGTTTTTAGAAATATTGGAAAAGACTGAGACTTTTTTTAAAAAATATTTTCAATACATTCTATATAAAAAGAATGTGAACAAGAGCTCAAATATATTAGATAAAGTGAAAATATTCTTTTACAATAATATTTATTAGAGCAAAGGCAGAGCAGACTTAACGAAAATAAAAATGAGTTCTAGTTCTTTTCTATCATTTACGCTTACTTCTCTTCGCTCTCATATTACAATTTAAATTTGTTTATCCTCATGTAATTGAAACGAGGGGAAAAACAAATAGAATAATATAAAAAAGTTGAATTAAATTATACTTCTTCTGTCTGGAAAAAGTTGGCTGCAAATACTTCACTGGGACAAAAGTGGGACATTTTTCTCATTATTGATTCCGAAAAGTCTGATAAAAGCATTCATTCAAAAAATTTGAATTTCAGAATCATTGTTAAATACTGCATAAGCTAAGTAATGAAGAACAATGAATGCATATTTTCAAAACTTAATCGCATTTAAAAATTCTGGAGTCTTAGATAATTCTAAGAAATACTGCATTTTTAGAACGTGAAGAAATGTGAAATTTCGTCTGAAGATAAAGCTCGAAACAATTTAAGCATTGAAAAGAATTAAGTAAGAACGAGGTATGTATCCTGAAATGAAACCAAAAATATTTCCGGAATCATTATAATAATAAAAAGAAAATTAATTCCATTACTATTTTCTGAATAGTCGATAAAAAAAGGAACATTTTTGTAAGTGTTTCTCGTCTCAGTTTGACAAATTTGCTATCATTAATAATTTTTTGAAAGAGAGTTAATTTTTAATATCATTAAAGTAATTAATTAATGTATACAAACTTTAAAATTTAAATAAACTAATTTAAAAATACTATTGTCAATAAATATTATATAGAGTATGTATTCAAGCTCAAACATTTGCATTCTTAACCATATTGGTGCTGAAAATAAAAGACGTATTATTGCTGCTGATTCCTGTCTTCATGGTCTAAGAGCTTCCTTTAAGTCAAAATTGATTAAAAGACGTACAAAAATTAGGTTTTTAATACAATTATCACAGACTCATACTTGCCTATGGATTTGAAGCTTAGATTTGGACAAAATCTTAAACTGAACAGCTTGCCATCTTTGAGCAAAAAATTTCTTAGATTATATTTGGTGCTGTGAATGACCATAGGTTGTGAATACAACGAACAAATTTTGAATTATATAAGCCCTTTAAGGAAGCAGATGTCATTAAATACACCAAGATTGGTCGTTTGAGGTATGTGGACCACATCTGTGGTATGGTCTCCGCATCCTTGACGGTTAGAATTTTCTATTACACACCTATTGGAACTAGAAATAGGGTTGGGCCAAAGCTGAAATATGCTGATTGTGGGGGGATCATTTTAAAATTTCAACAGTAACTAATTGGGGAATGGTAGCTAAGTGGTGATCGGAATGGAAAAAGAATTTTTGAGAAAGCCTTGAAAACTCCAGGGCTGTTGTGTCAAGAGAAGAGCATATTCTAAATGTTAGAGGAAACCCTTCATTTTCAAATATATTTGAAAAAGACGTTATTGATTACTTCCGGGTAAGCTCTATACACATTTTCTCTTTTTTTTTATTAACATGAGGTTAAAGTTACTAGTTATTAAATATGATAAATTAGTATAAACATTCTCAAGGATTAATAATTTTTTCCTTTTACCTCTTAAAATTTGATTTTGAATAATTTCTTAAATATGAAAGAAAATTGCATGAAAAATTTTGATCTTAGAGAGTT
This sequence comes from Trichonephila inaurata madagascariensis, assembly GCA_019973955.1. Classification (NCBI taxonomy): domain Eukaryota; kingdom Metazoa; phylum Arthropoda; class Arachnida; order Araneae; family Nephilidae; genus Trichonephila; species Trichonephila inaurata. Next base: position 40,945 of record BMAV01014816.1, read on the forward strand.
TGATCATGAATATTCCAAACATTCATAAAAAAAAATGAAAATTTAATTTATTTATTTAAATTGTTATTTATGAACTATACCATTACCAATATTGTTTTTTCTAATTGCATTTATGTTCTCAGAAAGGCAAATTTTTGTATTTTAGGTTAAAAATAGTCAAATTTACAGAAGAGTTGAAATAACACAAAAATATACTAAAGATTTAAAAAGCAACATTTTTTTTCAGTCAGATAAATTCCGATAAATCGAATTTACCAGTACACTCAATTCGAAATAAATAAATCAAAAATTTAAAGACAGTGTTTTACACAATGCCTTCTAATTAATATTTTTTTCCCTCCAAAATAGAACTGTTATCTGATTGTAAGGGAACTGAACATGCAATTTCCTTAAATTTGGTTCTATATCATACATTGTTTCCCTCGAAGAATATAAATTGGACATTTTGATAAGCCATAATACTTATAAAGCGGAACAAATTTTAGGTTTGCAGTTGCTATGGAAGAGAAGAAGTCATAGTCGCGAAATATGGCATGGCATTGCTGAATTGCAGGCTGTAGTTTTAGGGTCACTGAAGACTCTATGTGTGCATTAAAGATGTCGAGGCTAAAATTCTTCCCATTGGTATGATGTGGAATTTCATTAAAATCGATATTCAGTTAAAAAAACAATGCATTGTTAGCCTTGAAGACCATTTTTTTATTTCTATTTTTAATGTGTTGTGGATTGGTGTTTTACCATTACAGACCTAGTATATTTCCTGGAAGCTGATATCTATTATGTGCGGCACCATATAGGAAGATACTAATCTCCACAAGTAAATTTGAAACCCAGTTTCTTTCTCAGAGGGAGGTTCTGATGATGTGAAACCGAACATTGAAATTTAAGTTTGCCGAGAGCACCCAGTCAAAAGGGTACTCAATGGCTATTTTACATGCCTCATAATCATCCGACATGGAAGCTTTCTATTGTCTGCATCATGAAAAATCACCGACTTGGGCAAGGCTCGAGCCTGCAACCTTAGGCTTACAAGGCCATTGTCTCCAAGAAAATGAAAAAATATCCATTTTGAAAAGACATAATCCTTATAAAGCTGAAAAGAATTTAAGTTTTGCAGTTGCTGTGGAAGAGAAGTAGTTGTAGTCGCAAACTCGTGGCCAGCGTTGTCGAATTGCAAGCAGTTGGTCTAGGGCCTCTGAAGACTGCCTGTGTACATTAAAGGTGTCGAGGCCAAAATTAATCTTGTTAGCAGGATGTGAAAAATACCAGTTCAGGTGATGTCCTAATCAATTGACCGTTGTTCAGAATCATAATATTCGTGACAGATATAGAATGCAATATTATAGTAAAGAACTAATTTAAGAATAGCAATATTTAAAGGGAGAAAAAAACGTGTAATCAGAAGGGAAAAAAATAATTGTAAACTGAAATAAATAATTTTCGGCAGTTTTCCTTAAATAAAGCTTGTTCAAAAGCAATATTAGCAATTCAAATTTTAGTGAAAGCAGCCCATCTGGTACAGTAGTTAGGGAAGTTGACAGATGTGTCATTGGTCCTGGGTTTGCATCTCGGAGAAGAAATGGATGTTTGTAAATGTATATAGCATTTGGAGCGTGGAGGTACTCTAAATAGCAGTCAAGGGGGTCACGCACATAAATGTTTGAAAAATTATTGATTAATAAAAGTATTACCAAAACAAATTAGATGCATTTATCTAGAGAATGTACTAAAATTTTAATGTTTCACTAAAGTTTGAAAACCAGCCCTAATTCAAAACGTTTTCATACAATAAGAAATATTTTAGTACATTCTCTAGAAAATAGCATAAATATCAGGTTCAAAAACTTGTATAGAAATACATTTGTAATATTTTGAGTAATCAGTCTCGCCATGATAGATTTTGAACAATTTAAATGTCCACTTCTGGTTGATCAAAGACCCACTTCCGGTTTTTCTAACTTTATACAACTGATTGTAGCTTTGCCTCTAGGTAGCATAGAAACAAAACAAAGTATGTTTTGTAAAGCCATAAGATAGCTTTATTCAATAAAATAAAAATCAAAAATATCTGTCTTGACCAAATTTGGTCCCTTTAGGATACATTGTATCTCCAATGGGTGCGATATAAATGAGAACAAATCGAGTCAATAACTATATATGTAATGCAATAAATACATAAACAAACATAAAAACAATTTAAAATATGTTGTTTGGACGGATGAATAAAAATTTACACCCACTGCAATGACGGACACTATTCTCGAAAGGGCAATTTCCCGCATGATTAACTTTCTGTACTATTCGGTAAAAGTATAAATCTAAGATGTCTACAGTTCAAGAAGTTCTTGTGTTCCAATAGTAAGGGAATACAGGAAAAGGAAAAAATGGTCACGGTTCGCACTCAACCGTATATGGAAGTCCAAAAGTCATAGATAAACGGGGAGAAATATAAAATAGCTTCTAGATTTTGACAATGTGAAAAAAGAAGAAATTTTGTTTGTGGAAAAGTTGGAAAAACTTTCTGGTCCATTCACTTTTGCGTGCAGTGGCTTTTATTAAACTGAATAAAATCAAATAAATTATAGAAATACGCCATGTATTAATTTTAAATAATGAAATATTTTCTTAACTGTTTCTGCATTTTATCACTAATAAGCATTGTAAAATTTGAAAAGTAGGATGCTCAGATAACCATTTATTAACTCATTTTATTGAAAGAGATTACAGTTTAAATTATTCTTTAATTTATTTAAAATGCACTTCATGTAACTTTATTTTCAAACTATACAATGTAACTTATACTTAAAGAGAAATATTTAAGTATAAAGATCAATTTTATCTTTCTATATGCTATGTACATTAATCTAGTAAGCATAAGCATTAGTAATAAGTATAATAAGATAAATATATCAAAATGTATTTATCAATAATAAGATGAAAATGCTAAAATTCTAAGAAAAGTTCAAATATATCAATTTAAAGGATACGATTAAACTCATTCTTTATTAATATATTTTCTATTCATATATGTCATTCAAAGCTTTGCAAACAATTTTTTTTGACTGAAGAAAAGCAAATAACTTATTACATCTAACATGAAATATTTCCTAGAGAGTGGGTTTTGTATAGCCATCATACCTATCTTTGGAAATATTGCGTTTTATAACAAAAATGATAATATAACAAATATATGACAAATATGATTTTTTTTAAATGTGTGGTGGAAATGTCTCAGGAATATCTGTTAAAATGTAATTTTTTATTGAAATGAAATTTAATTGAGAAGAGTGTATAGACAGATCAGATTTGTTGCTGGAATTGTGTTTAAGATAAACAACATGATCATAAAAGAATGCCAGAAAATAATTTAATTTAAAAAATAAAGTTTATAATCACAGAAATTTAATAGATGTTTGCCTTTTTTAGGGGAGACTTTATGTGATGTCAATTTTAAAGTAAAACAGTGATAAAATATTGGGAATATAGCCCTGTTGAAAGACGTTACTTTTTAAAAGGAAAAGTTTCCCTTCCCAATTATAAGTATTTCAATCAGTTTTCGCAGATCAAGAATATATCTAATTAAGAAAGTTTATGAATTGAAAATATATTCCTAGCACACAAGTGTAACAAGTAAACATAAGACGAAGAATTTGCATATACGGGGCTTCTGGATACTTGCTGTTTGAACTGGTTTCATTGAAATAATTAGTATACTTCTAATAATTCACACAACTTTTGAAATATGTTTTATTTGAAATTTTAAAGTCTGAAGATAATAATCAAAGAAGCTTAATTTTTTTTAAAATTGAAACCAAAGAAACACAAACTTTTACAGACTTAAGAAAATACCACAATATTTTAAAGCTATTTTTTAAAAAATAAATGCAATATATTCGCATTACAGTATTGGAAAAAAAAAAATAGCAGAAAACAACGACTGAAAAGAAAAACGCAATATTAAACCTAAGAAATTAAAATAATCTGTTAACTAGAAAAGCATGTAAACGAATTCTAATGTAACTTACTTTTTCTAAGAACAAATTTTCTTTTCATATGATGGTAATCAGTTTTCATATATTCTTTTGAAATGTTATTTAATGTGCTGTTAATATGCTGAAAAAATTTGATTTGGAAATATTTGGCAGGGAAATTTTTCAGAACTCACTATTTTTATTAAATTAAAAACCACAATAATAATTGAAGAAATGTGTTTCTTAGAATCTGATCACTTTTCATAACGTTCAAGTAAATATTTTAAAATTTTTTTTTATTATAGATGGAGGTGTTTTTTATTGTTTTTTGTATACAAAAATATTAAATTTAAAACACGCCATGTGTATTATATATTTTGTATTTGGGCCTATGGAAGTGTTTCACGTTAAAAATGAATAAGTGAAATCCTAATTTATCATACAATTCATTTAATTAAAATGTACATGAAGAGAATTATAAGTACCAATTAACATTAATTCTAATAATACTCATTTAATATTTTCTAAAAAGAAATTATACTTTTTTTTTTTCCTTTTTAAATTGTATATTATTAACATATATTCATAAAAATAAATAAACTTCCAGAATATTAAATAAAGAATGTTAACCAGATACTAATATTGTGATGGGCTCACGCGTCTTTTTTCCCTTTAAAATGTCCTCTGGGGTTTTTTTGTGGCCCCGATTAATGGGCAACTCTTTTTCCCAAAGAAAAACCCAAAAATTTAAATGTGAAGCTGGAATGCAAATGAGATAGCTTTTAAATAACAGGTTTCAGTAAGTCGTATGGCAATTTGGGGAATGCTATGTGAAAGATTGAAACAAGCGTGAATAGACAGCCAGTAGAAGTTACCTTGAAGATTAAGCCATTAGATCGAGGTGCATACCATTGCACGCGCCCAGGCGTCTCTTCATAAGATTGGATTAAGGTAGGATTGACTATTTGATATTAGGACTTGTAATATTATTAGAAGTGAGATTAGGCGGGCTAGATATTGATAGTGGTCTAAGTTACGCGATTCGGTATAACTATTATTGTGTGTTTGTTCATTGTAGATTCTCTCTTAAATATTATTATCTAATTGGTTAGAGGTTTAAGTAATATTCTTAATAAAGTTATATTAAGAATATAAATATGTCTGTTCCTTTTTCAATACTACACCTCTAGCTCAAGCTGATAATCAAAGAAACGGTCACCCTAGGGTGGCAGTTTCACAATATTACTTATTTATAAGTTTTAATTATCTAGAAATTTATCCCATTATAACTTAAAATATAGATTAGAGATTAATGTTAAATTATACTTCTTTCAACAAGCTATTTTTTTATGATATTTTCTCTTTAAAGAATACTAATTATCGTACTCTGTTGTCTATTAAATATATGCATTAAATAATGCAGATTTAAAAAAAAAACTTTTCTTAAAAACATTAACTCCTTTTCCAATCGTCGCCAAATCAAAATTTCATATTACTTTCGTAACAATAAACCAACTCAACCAGTGATTACAGAAGTTAAAATTAATTATCTTGAAGTCCTTACTTATACTTGATTTTCGTGTATAGGCTTACTTATTTACAGAAATCAAAAGAATCCTCTTCACTTCTTCGGTTAACAGTTAATAAAGGGCTGCGATTATATACTCCCAATCAGCAATTCTTAACCAAAGAAATCTTTTCAAGTTGCTCAAATTTTAACTGGAGAAGCATTTTTGGAAATGATATATAAGTTTTCTCTTAAGAATTTGGATACGTGTAGTATAAATGTTAAATCTTAAGTTTTACAGGATATAAATTCCCACAACAAATAAAAATACATTAAAACTGTTTACAGTATTTTTTACATGGGTGAGGCTATTTATATTTAATGTCTATAGAGTTTGTGTGGATATATATTTTTCTAATTATTCTTCTTATAAGTACAATCACCATTTATTTTTCATTTTTCTTTTTTTTTTCGATTTATTAGCAGTTTCAAAATAAGAAGTCATGATTTCTTTAAAAAAAAACATTTAAGCTTACATGAGTGCACATGTTTAATATAGTTTTTTTAGTGAGATACTGTAAAATTTCATCTTATTAAAAGCAAATTTAGTTAGTAAAAGATTTACAGTGAGCACGTCATAAAGCAAAAATTTAAAGTTTTTATACATCATTAAAGTATCCGACTACGTTCGGAACTGTGATTTGAAAAAAGCGCATAAATGGATAATTTTCATGATCTTTAGTGTCACTTAGATTAGAATACATGTATAAAATTTTTTTAAGGACATTTTGACAAAAAAATTTATTTAAATACAATATTTCGTCAAAAAAATAACTTAGAATAACCTTTTTTCAAAATGTTCTCCTTTTGTGAAAAATGCTTCTATTATAAGTATATTTTGCTATATAGCTCAGAACTCTGAACAGAGGTTCAACTATGATTTTTGAAAAATTCACATTATTTTCAGAGTTACAACCATTTGAAATAATTATCGGCGTTTTTTTCTTAAAACTTATCGCCTCTGTTGTCGTAAAACATGGATAAACCCACTTTTAAGTTATATATTTCAAAAATTCTAGTTAAGCCGCTGTACAGAGGTCTGAGCTATGTACAGGCAAAATATTATTATGATAGAAGCATTTTTCACAAAAGGAGAATATTTTGAAAATGGGTCATTCTATGTTAATTTTTTGTCAAAATATTATGCTTAAATAATTTTTTATTGTAATACAATTATTAAAATCTTTTTATATACATTTTCTAATCTAAGTGACAATAAAAATCATAAATATTATCCATTTATCCGCTTTTGCAAAATCACGGTTCCGAAAGTAGTCGGATACCTTAAATGCAGTTAAGAATGTCTATATAGTAAATACGGCTTAAGAGAAATTCATATTCTTATATCTACATTAATATGCCAAAAACACTATTTGATGAAAATATGCGTTATTGTTATAAGATTATATATGCTTGTTTTCCTGGAAATGAAAACTTTGCATAATTGTGCAGCGATTAACAGATCACTTTACAATTTTCATGATAGTTAAAAATGCAAAATTCCTCCCCAAAAGTACAATTAAGTCCAAAAAATTTGATATCACTTCATTTCACTTCTATCACATGTCACCTTGATCCAGAGTGTACAATGAGTTTCCAGAAATGCTCTCAAGATATTTTTATGGTGATATAAAAAAACAAATAGTTAAAAAAATAGACCTTTTTTTTTTTTGAGACTCTAGGTAGACTCCTTGTTGTGAGAAAATATTAGCATTTGCACTTAAAAAGGACCAAACGTTTTGCTATTTTTTCTAGAAACACAGAAGAATAGTTTACAAAAAGAGAGGAAAAAAAAGAAAAAAATTAAGTTCTTGGAAGATTATGTAAGAAATGTGACCTTTTCTTTTTTCTTTTTTTAGTCTTAATACATTTTTCATCATGGGTCCAAAGAGACGTGGTAAACACTGGTTTTTCTATTTCGAGAGGAATAATGAAATTGGCTAGAAGGAAATTCGCTGACGAACTCAAAATTTTGTAACTTTTTTTTTTATTCTTCCTGTAGGAAATGGCGAGTAATTAATTATTCATAGTGGTGTCATAGTTTGAATGATTTATAACACCAACCGAAAATTAACTGCGAAGAAATTTATCAAAGTTCATTCTTCTCATTTATCTCTTCCCCTTTAAAATGGAACTATAAGCATGAATTTTATGCTAACGGCTTAATTTAATCTTTAACTGTTTAGTAAACAAGTTGAAATGATGTTTTTAAATATACATTTTTTTTCTACCTTTAGACACAATTCGCAAAATAGCCAAAACGGAAATATTTTTTAAAACAGCTGAAACTAGAGAAATATCTTGTTCTTTAGCATTTGGGGCTCATATATTTTCAAAATTTAGAATAAAATATATAAATTGAATTATACATTTATCCCTATTTTTTCGAGAACACATTCTACAAGAAATTAATTTCAAAAATTCATCGCGTGATAACGTTTTTGTGAAAGTAGAAAAGTTAAATGAAACAAAATAAACTAATACAGCCGATTGAAAATCAACATGTTACTCAGGTTCAGGACTGAATAAGTTTGGTTAAACTAGTTTGGTGGCCACTCCTTTGTGACTAAAGTGACTAATATAGAAATATCTAGCAAAAAAAAAATAATAAGTAAAATTTTTAACCAAATGAATCATAAAGTAACAAGTTGAAAATATGATCTATATCAAAGAATATAATGATAAAAAAATATTCTTACAAGGTATTTGAATAATCAAATAGGTGTGAAGCTAACATTAAATATTCAAAGTTTAAATCAAAATAAATTATTATTCTAGAAACCTAAAAAAAACTACGCGAGATAATTGTATCTGGTTTGTTATTTGTTGATTATATGTATAAAACTTTAAAATTTTGAATGGATCAAACATTTCAGAGTTTTATATGAATTATAGTCAATATTTTCATAATTTTGCATTTAAAACGGGCTTTGAAAGTAAAACCATTCACAAAAAAACCCCTTCTAGTCCATCATGATTTTAATAAGTTCCTGGGTGCTTTTAACTTTAACAGTTAAATCATAATTATGAATAATATCCAAAGAATCATTCCATGTTTGGTAATATAGGTACTATAGCTATTAGTAATGATACATAGTTTGGAATAATATTTTGAATCGCAGATCTTTTATTTGCAAGGATATTTAATATTTGTACGTCGAATACATTATTTTAATTACTTAAATACAATTGTTAGTTAGTTATTATTACCGGTAGGTATCTGGAGAAAGCGTTTTTATTTAATATATTTTCAACTGGTCAATGTGATATAATAACATTTATATTTAAGAGAAAAATTTGCAAAAAAACTCATCTCAACATATGTTATATTTTTTTTAATTTCTCTAATGCAATGCTTCTCAAAACATTTCAATGTTCGAAAACAACAATACTCAACATTTGTGACCCAGTTACCAGTCATAATTTTATCAGCGAACTACCCCTTCATATAATAACGATGCATTTCATGCAACAATAATGTACTTTAACGCTAAATCTACTATACGAATTTATAATTGTAAACCATACAAATTATTAAGATAAGTATTAAATTTTGCATATATTTTTGTACAATGCAAGCCCTGAAGAGTCACTAGTAATTATTAATTTTTTTAATTAACAAATATATTGTGACTGATATATTTATATATGTAATATGTAAATATGTATTTTATTGTTTATTATGTCAGAATGCATTTTGCTTTTGCTTTCTTTCAGTAAATAAACATCTATTTAGATATTTTATTTTTGAGATTTCGATATATCCAGCCTACCCCACACAGAATTATCACACACAGCAATGGGGGTGCATCCCACAGTTTGAGAAAGTCCACTCTTTTAACAAAACATTTTCTGAAAAGTATATATAGCAAGTTTAAAATGTAATATCTCTTTCAACCAACAAAGTCAGACTCAAAACCTTCTTCAAGACAAAAGATCTGAATCAATCAAAAGATTCAACAGCCATTCTGTCTTTGATTACAGTTTTAACATAAAACATTCTAAGTCATTTGTACTCTGATCTTCATTAAATTCTTGAAGGAATTCGGCAATCTAAACCAAACCTACATTGCATAAAATATCTCAAAAATGATTCAAATACTTTAAAATCTCTTTCAATGACAGACTAATGGTGTGCATTTAAGTATCGTTTATAACTACAGTATTTACAAACTTCTGAGCTTTGTAAACCTGAAATTTGAGTATAATTAAAATAAATTTATTAAGCTTCTTTTCTCTCTCTTATATTTAAAATATATTTTAAAATAATATATTTAAGGTATTCGACTACGTTCGGAAACGTAATTTTGCAAAGTGTAGAAATGGTTAATATTTATGATATTTAATATTCCTCAGATTACAAAATGTACATAAAATTGTTTTAAGAATGTTATTACAATAAAAATTATTTAAGTACAATATTTTGACAAAAACTGAACACAGAATGACCCATTTTCAAAATATTCTCCTTTTATAAAAAATGCTTCTATTATAATAATATTTTGCCTGTGTACAACTTATACTTCTGTACAGACGCTCAACTATAATTTTTGAAATATATAACTTAGAAATGGGTTTATCCGTGTTTTACGACAACAGAGGGGATAAAGTTTGAGAAAAAAAGGCGATAAGTATTTCAATTGGTTGTAGCTCTGAAAATAATGTGAATTTTTCACATTTCATAGTTAAGCCTCTGTACAGAGGTCTGAGCTATATACAGTCAAAATATTAATACAATAGAAGCATTTTTCACAAAAGGAGAACATTTTGAAAAAAGGTTATTCTAAGTTAATTTTTTGCCAAAATAGTGTATTTAAATAATTTTTTTCTGTCAAAATGCCCTAAGATAATTTTATACTTGTATTCTAATCTAAGTGACATTAAATACCATAAAAATTATCTATTTATGCGCTTTCTTAAAACGCTTCCGAACGTAGTCAGATACGTTAACTGAATATAAGAACAAATATTTCTCGAAAATAATAAGAATGTTAAGTTAACATAATTATTTTTATTACTACATAGAGCAAAGCACAGTATCAAGTAATACATTTTTGGAAGTATTTAATTAAAAATGATTTTCGTGCAACGTAATTAAAACTTACTTAAGAAATATAAAGGCTCTATGGATATCTGGTATGTCATTACTCTTTATATATTTTCCGTAATCAAATAACTTTATTTTTATTTAATTTAAATCATCATTATCTAATGTAACTCGTATTAATATACGTTTCAAAGTCATATATCCATTCACACATTCTTTCCTAAGAGTTTCTCTGTTTGCCGTTTTTCTATTCCTAAGTTTAACTCTAGAAATTCGATACATTTTACGAGTTTATTTTTAAGAAAAAATAAACCAAAGGATTTTGGTTTCCGAAAAATGTTATTGCAAAGTAAAATTTTGAATAAATTTACCGTTTTATAAAGTGCATCTTTTAATTAAATAGAACATGGACATAACTTTTAATTACTACCACAATATCTTTTAATTAATATCTTTCAATCACATGCAACCAGGTATTTACTTTTGCTTAAATTTGAATAAAATGCAAACGTTATTTATTTTCTGGGATTCCAAAAACAATAAAGTTAGAGTATTCGAAAGTACTGATAATTATTGTTGCTAAATGGTGCCTTGAAATGAAATAATGAATCAATTAGCCAATAATTATGGTTTTTTGTTGTGTATATGTTAAAAAGCGTTAAAACAAAAGTGTTAATTATATTAATAAATATAAGCATTATTGATTTTTACCGTTAAGATAGCTTTTTCATTTATTAAAAATGATTGTTGATTTTTAACTACTTAAAACTATTGGTATAGAAAATACCAGGGTAAATCTGATTAATTTTCACATTTATTGAACAACTAATTACACAAATATAATTCCCATAACATTTGTTGAACAATTAATTACACAAATAATACGTCCCATTCAAACATTTATGAAATATATATATCTACCATTTAACAATCGAATAATTTAAACGTTTATTGTTATTAATACTAGTATGTAGTATATTATGATTATTAATACTTTAAATGTTGTATTTTCCCCTATTTTTAGTCATCTAATCTAATATTTTAACTATATACAAATGCTATTTCATTTGAGTAAATATGTATGATGTTCCATTTTTTCAAAAGAACAAACCTCTTTACCAAATGTAACATTTTTGTCGCTTTCTTTTCTCACTCAGCTCGATGATCCTGAAGAAATCCTATTAACTTATCTCAGATCAGAAAGAAACAAAAGATACCTCTAAACACAATCCACCCTATCAGATGAAGAAAAAAAATATGGCCGGTAATAGGGGTGGACATTTTCCTCGAATAGGCAATTTCACGCATGATTTAAACCTGGACACTATCCGTTAACAGCAGGATATAGCATAAATCTCAGTTGGCTACAGTTCAAGAACTCTTGTTTGGATACAAGGGAGAAAAAACGAATGTATCTGGACACGGTTTGGAAGCAGTCATTTTCAGGAGTCCACTAGCTGTAGATAACACGAACGGGGTACAATGTTAGAAAGAAAAAAGTTTGAAAGAGTTACTGGACCATTTGTGTTATTTTCCTTTGGTGTGTGTGCTTATTCCTTATTAATATGGAGAACTGCCATTCACGATACAATCTAGTTTCATTTCCATTGTCAGTAATAGAAAATTCAATTTTCTTATAGAATGAATTTTCTTTTAATTTCATTAAAAAAAAACATGTACCGTAAAATCCTGCGTATAGCGCATACTTTTAATATACAAAAAATAAGACCGAAATTTATAGGTGCGCTTTATTGGCGGGTGCCGTTAGTTTAAAAAAAAGAATGAACATAAAAAAATAGCTTCAACATAAATTGGAAAAAAGTTTTTTTTTAAAAAGACATACCTTATACAAGTCATTGCTTAAACTTTCAATTGGCCCTTTAAATCCCAAATTTTTTTTCCCCCCCATATACATTTATTCGGGTAAATAAAAATGCCCTTTTAACTAAACACAACCCATCTAAATTAAAACCGTAAAAATTTAAAAACATGAAAAATTTTTTTATATGTTCTTTTTAAAAAAAACCCCAAATTTAAATAATAGGATAATTATTATGTTATTTTTCCTTTTTCTAATTTTTAAATTGGAACATATTAAAAAACGGTGGCTGCTTGAAACAAAAAATAATATAGCTAAATATAGAAAAAAAAACTCAGAGGGGGCAAATTTCAAAAAAATTTTTTCAAGCAAAACCCATGAAAGTCGCTAATACTTATTAAACTTTTTTTTAATTCGTATATTAATAAGATAAGTATTAAATTTTTTTTATATGTTACTCTTAAGTAATATATATTTTTTAAATAAAAAACTTTTAAGTAAAGGTTAATTATGTTATTTTTCTTTCTCTAATTTTTAAATTGAAACGTTTAAAAAAATTTTTTAATTAAAAATTTTTTCCTTCAGATATTTCTAAAGTACAAATGTCATTTTAAACAATTTAACAAAATTCTTTTATCATATCCCTTTCATCTGGCATTCTCGCGAACGTTTATGTGAGTCTAGGCAACCTAACATACGTCTGCACAAAAAACATGTGTAAAAAATGCTGTACCGTACACCTCTAGTCGTCTTGGCCGAATCGATTAGGCTACCGAATCTCTTGAATGTACATTTCATAATTCACGCGTTAATTGTAATTCACGGCATTAAGTATTTACGGCAGTGGATTAAAACAAAATCATAGATTTATTTTTAAATCACAGCGAGCATTCGACGATAATAAAGCATCAACAAGTACACAGACGAGGGCAAATTGATAGCAAGTTACGAATGGGTTAGGGATCCATTTCAAAATACTTCAGAAGGGCTCTCACCTGCCGAAAAAGAAATCTTCATAGATTTCACATCCAGTGACGAAATTAAAGGGCAGTTTTGTAATAAATCACTTTTGAATTCTGGATAGAGGTGTGATGCCGAATTTTCTGCACTGAAAACAAAAGCATTTTCGTATACTATTACTTATTTTTAACATCATACCTTGTGAACTGGATTTTCAGTGATGCTACTTTGAAGACAAATATAGATCTGAGCTAAATATCAAAAATGTCAATTTCTAATTTTAGCCTTCCTTTGAAAAATTTTACTCGGCAAGACAAGCCCATGGAAGTCACTGATAATTATTAAACTTGTTCTTATACTGGCTGAAGTACCCACTCTTAACACGAGTTTATTTTTTTAAAAAATAATAATACATTATTCTTGATACAATAGCTTAATTGTAAGGAGAGTAAAACCAAGTGTATGACAATGTATACAAAAATGTAAAATGATTTTATTGAAATGAATACCTTCATATTATAAAACGGTTTTGAATTAAACGTAATTTTAAGTCTCGCAGAATTAGCATTTAGAATAAATGTTAAGTAATAAAAAAAAAAGAATATAAAATTCTAATGAATAACAATTGTAAGTTATTTTTTTTTTAATATTTAAAGCAAGAAAGCCCGGATCAGGTGTGCACTCGATACTCAATATTAATGGTCGCGGGGAGTGATGCACCCCAATTCTTTTTTTAGTAATTATTTTCAATATACAAGAGATGAAAATCACAATTTCAGTGAATAATTTTAACTAAGAGAAAATATACTTACCTATTTCAAGGATTTTTCTATTTGTTTTTCATATAATTTGAGAAAATATCCAATAAAACTGAACTAAATTGTTCCAAATGTGCGTGACCTTAATAAAGGACACAAATCACAGACACCTCTACTAACATTACAGGAAAGTTATTATAAAGCAAAACTGTCAGGTACATTTTGTTCCAGCATAATTTTAATGTCCTTGATGATCGACAAATATCCTGTTAAACTTTTCTTGCTTGTGTCTTTTTGACAGGGTGTGAAGTGCATTTTGCGATACACTTATGGCTTCTTCATATTTTCTTGATAAAGCTCTAATGTAGCTATTGAAAAATTTTCCTTTCGTTTCATGTTTATTGCTTTTCTCAAATTTACTTTTCGCTAACATGATTAATATGCATTATTTCAGCAAGTGTTTCCCTTTGTTTGATCAGCTTCTCACTTCCCTCTTTCAGAGAGATCACAGATGCCCAATTTTTATATTCTGCTCATTTACATTTATAAACCATAATCAGTCAAAAAATAACATCACAATTAAAACTACTAAGTTATTCATAGGGGAAATGCAGCATGTTCAAGAAAATATTTTCAAAAATAGTGGTCGTGCCGGGAACTCGGTCTAAACAAGTAATCTTTAAGATTCTAAAACAACGTTTGCCACTATCAAAAAAAGGAGATATGTTATCAATTCATTTTTAGCTCCCATTAAGACTGTCATAATAGAGGATTCTTCTGTCAAGGTCATTGGGTAACAAATAAACAGTTTTCTCAGAATTAACGATTTTTTGTAACACATGTTTCAGTATACTCATAAAAAATAAATCTTCGCAAATTTAAATTTTTTTCAAAGTGCTCAATAGTTACCATGATCATAAAACTCTTTCACATTGTGAAAAACGCAACAGTTATATAATTTAAACAACAAAAAAAAATTGATGCATTTAAACCCATCCAGTAAGTTCGAAAGCCAGCAAATGTAATATTTTTTTGGTTGAAATTTAATAAAAAATTTCATCGTAGGATTACAGCAAAAAAAACCAAATATTTTTTTTTGAGTTATAGGATCAAAGATACAAGAGCGTTCAAAGTGAAACTTTTTTGTGACCTTTTTTTACCAGATGTATATATAAATCATATCAATGTAAATCTGTATTTTTTTATATCAGAAAAAATACTTTGTTTTTTTATTCCCAGAAAATTTAATTTTTTTTAAACCTTTTTTATTCAATAGCTCGCGCCCCTTGAAGGGTTAGCGCCCCGGGGGGCCCCCCCCCTTTGAAACACTGCTTTAAGTGCTGTGTTCTAGAAGTCTACTGGGGGTGCGGTAGCCCATGGTTAAGGACGGACCATGGCAGGCATGTCATGAGTTCGGGCCCCAAAACCACTGAAAACCCCCGGGGGGGCAGCGATGCCGTTAAATCTGTCGAGAGCTGAAATCCTCCCCTTGGTGTGGGTGGTAGTTAGGGGGGGTGCCAGTGGTGTCTCCATCACTTGACC
This sequence comes from Trichonephila inaurata madagascariensis, assembly GCA_019973955.1. Lineage (NCBI taxonomy): Eukaryota > Metazoa > Arthropoda > Arachnida > Araneae > Nephilidae > Trichonephila > Trichonephila inaurata. The sequence continues at coordinate 56,609 of BMAV01014816.1, forward strand.
ATGGTTCAAATCGGGTCCGTCGCCAAAAACCCTCGTGTAGTGAACAGGGACGTTAATATTAACTCAAACTCAAACTCTAGAAGTCTACTATTTTTTTTTTTTAAAGATTGGAATAATACCTCGAGTTAAGATTTCAAAACATAGAACATGTCGAACGTGCATTTCCGGTCCCTTCGTAAAAAAGGGGTGGGTGTTATAGGACGAACATGCCTAAAAATTAAAAATTGTCGCTTGAATGTATAGGTGCGCATTATACGCCGCATTTTAAAAGGGGGTTTATTTTCACGTTTTTTATATAATTAAAAAGATTATAAAAATATTGAAAGGAATTTTTTTAATTCATCTGAATATCCCTTTGGGGGCCCTTTTTTATTTTGCAATTTAAATTAAAAATTTGTGCTTTTTATGGGAAAAACCGGACAAATTAATCAAATTGAAGAGATAATGGATTTATCAAAAATCCTTTTTTTTTTTTTAGGCAGATGATAAGATCTAATAAAATAATAAATATGTTAATGTAAAATAAACAATATTTTTAAACTATTACAAGATTTTTGATTAAGTAAAATTTCTTTAATAAAATGTTTCAATTGTTATTGTATGAATAAACAATTCAAGAACCAAATATTTAAATTTGATAATCGAACTAAATTCTGAAAAGTACAATATATTTAAATATTTAAGGAACATAAGTTTATTGTTTTTTATCAGTTACTGTTTGCGATATTAACAGTTATCCATGCACAATGTTAAATGTGGTAGAATAAATATCTTCCTTATTATGTTGTTACAAATGTATTTTAATTTACTGAATTTAGTCCGGGGAATGACCAAATCAGCTAATAAGTCGCATGGGACTTATGTTTTACCAGTACAGTGGTCCATTGAAAAAATATGAAACCAAGATGTTCGGAAAGGGTCCCCTATATGTTGAAACTGGGTTCAAGAAATAGAAGAAATTTCAATTTAATTACTGATAAATTTCTAGATATGACCCTCACAATAGATTGTACATGCATAACGCTAATATTAAATTGCATGTCTTTAAAAGTTATAATACAATTAATAATTGCGTAACATTTTTTCCTTACTTTTTGATATTTTAATTAAAATTAAATAAAGTCTCTCGGTCTTGTTATATATATATATATTCTAAGTAGAACAATACCAAATCTTAAATAAGTAGTAAATAAAACAATCTAAATAATAAATGCAGTAATAAGTAAATAATATATGTTGTTTCTAATGCCACCTGACCTGTGGCGCACACAAGGGAGGGGTCCTGGGGTCCGGCCCCCCCAAAGCCCTTGATTTTTTTTCCCGATTGATTATAATTCTAAGTATATAGTACTTAAAATTTAACTAAGTATTTGTTATTAATGACTAATTTTATAAATTAATGCTAATTATTTATTCAATAATTAGTTTTTTACTGTGTTTTGTTCCCGAAAATCGACAAAATCAAACGGAGCATGATACAAGATTGGTGAACTTTCGACCATGAACCCCCCTCCTTGAAAAATTCCTGTGTGTGCTACTGCACCTGACTGACGGTATCAGATCGAAGCCCACAAAATTCATCTCAGCAAGGGGCTAGTTTTACGCCTGTCGTCAGGCGTAGCTTTGAAGACAGTACGATTTGGTATGTTTCTACTTCAAAGTTCAGGTAGAATAAATACCCTGGGATGTGGTCAGGACCCCTTCCATCTGTCTTCCTCTTCACCTAACCTCACAAGAAGTTTAGCGGCTCGAAAACTATTTAGATTGCCCTCATGCCGATTAGGCGCTATACATTTACAAACATCCATACCTACTACTAGATTCAAACCCAGTCCTTGTGGCGCAGCAGTTATCGTCACTAATCACAATTTCGGAAGGGCGGCATAAAATAAAAATTTGTAAAATGCCCTTGAGTATAAGATTTCTTCATTTTAAAATCAGTCATAAGCCTTACAAGAAACGGAATGCAACCTTTGATCCAAATTAATTAATATCAACTTCCACAGCTACAATTGAAACTTATTTAAGCATATTCAATAACATTTCTAAATGATATATCTTTTCCAAAGTTTTAGTTAAACATCAAGAGCTTTCATAGACATATGATGTAACTTTCATAAAATTAAAAATAAAAAATTCCGATGTACACAGCTTACCACACAAAGTGCATCACCGAGAATGCCCGAAGATATCACAGTGAATTTTATTTGGCAGATAACATAATGTGCAAAGATCAAACGATCAAAACTACAGCCTCTTGTAACGTGTGAATGATAAAATCAGTTGTTAGTGTAGCCGCCATTGTTGGCTACAACCGCTGTCACAAAAATCAAAACATAATCAAAGAGGCTTTGGAAATATCTTTGGGTACAGTTGTCTTAGCAGTTTCCACATTTTGTCAAAGCTGATCTGGTGTAGCAGCGGGTGGTATATCCCAGGCCAGTAATTGTGCAAGAATGGAGCACACGTTTTCGATTGGCGATAGATCGGGAGAACAGCAGGCCAATGAACCAAATCAATCGGATGGGTAAAGAACTCTTGAACATTGTATGTTACTGGCTGGTGGCAAGCGCTGAATTTATTCGAGGACTACGGACTTCAACACCACAGAGATGTAGCGCTGCTTGTTCAGTGTACTGGCAATGCATACTAGATGGATATCGGCAATGCGTACTCCAATACCACTCCAAACCATGATACCGGGTGCAGGACCAGTGTGGCGATGCATTACTCAACAGTTCAGCAGCCTTCCTCATGTTTCTACAAGCTCAAATCTGACCATCGTGATGTTGCAGGCAGAAATTGGATTCGTCAATAAACACAATGTTGTTCTATTTCTTTGTCCACTTCCGCTATTCATCGGACCATTAGCAGTGCAATTTCCTGTGGTTTCCTGTGAAGAGTAAACGAAGCAATGGATGCCTTCCGAACATTCCACTCCTCTGCAAACAACGTCGAATGGTACGAGTGGACACCGAATGACGCGCAACAGACTGAATCTATTGTTCTATGGCTCGTGACGAGGTGGCACGATTAACCCGCGATCACTCGCGCGGGGTGTTCTGTACAACCCAACAACAAGAAAATCCTCCCAGATTTCTAAAAGAATGTACGAACCACGATTTTTTCTGAGCTGCACATTTTAGGTCATTGAACCTTCAGGCGTGATGCAATCCGTCTTTAAGGAACGGTTGGAATGTATGCCTTGAAAGTTTATCTGGAGGCTTAGAACTCCCGCGAAAGTTGAGCATTTGTATACAGTCTGCTCTGAAAGTTTGGAAAATGATTAAAATATTATTTTTCTACTTTCTACTATCATTATCTCATTAATTATAAAGTATATTTATTACTGGCATATACGTTTTACTGGTTTATGAAAAAATATAAAATTATGTGTTTTAAAATCAAAATTTTGTATGTTATTAAATTAATGTTGTTCATTTGTGTGCAATAAATTGAATAATTTTATTTGTATAATACAAAACATTGTTGTATTTATAAATATTATCATAATGACTTAATTTTATTTTATATTAAATACACGAGTTAAAGTTTGGGGTGTTCTCACCCGCAGTAGACTGAAGGTAGCAAAAACAGGTGCAGTAACCACGGGTTAATAACTCCATGTACACAATCCACGTGTAATCATGGGCAGTGGTGTTTAGAGGAGGATGCGATCGTCCCTTCCGGGCCGTCATTTGCTCTTGCATCCAGCGATGACAAATCCACATCCCAGCTGCTTGGTTTCGTCTATGAATTTGGCCGATTTCTCTGAAGGATAATCTGCATTCCCCATAGGCTACTATTCTTCCTATGTCGAATTCAGAAACTTAGTCAAAAGACTGTCGATGCCTTCCACTTTGCGGTACTTGATTTCGCCAATCTGTTCTCCACTTAAATAGCGCTTGTGGATTACACTGCGGTTGCCCATGATGTTTGTTTGCGTATAATGCAAATGATTAGCATTTTTCTTCGCCACCCTAAGCATGATGTAAGTTTCATATGATTTGCATGCTTCCCTCAGAGTGTTGTGTTTTGTGTGGATAGCAGTGTAGTTATGCTTGATTGTGTAGGGAATGAATAATATCCACTGAGCGACAAAAGTATAAAAATAGTCCCTAAACCAAGTTAAACATCGTGCAAGGAGTAATTTTCTTTTTCATTTATCGTAAAAAATTTTATTGATTAATTATTCAATTCATTTAGTATTTATACATCAATACTTTAATCCCTCTCTTGTATGTCGTTAATTTATTTGTATTTTTCCTCTATAAAGAGAAGTTGCAGTATAATTGAAAAAAAAAATTAAAAACCTTGTTTTACAAAAAAAAATTTTCTCTTTCTTAACTTTCAACTAGTTATGATTTTAGATGTTAAATACTTGATTCTGGTGTGTTCCTTATATGTAAATAATATATTGATGCTAAGTGAACATGTTAAATAATAAGGAAGTAACTTAAAATTTTTTGCATACCCTGCGGGAATTGGATTAAAGTGATCAATGTGTTTTTATTAAATTTGACTTTTCTTTGTTTTTACGAGAAGTGCTATGGTAAGATTTCATGCATTTCCTGTTTATTTTAATGTTCACTAACTTTCAAATCAATTCAATGCTATAAAATATTTTTATTGAAATTACCTTTACGCATGCGTGTTCTTGTATACTATATATGAACAAAACGACATACATAAAAGTAATTTTATAATCTCTTTGCGTCTTTTAAAAGCTAGAAAAATCAAAACGATCTTTAATAAATTTGGCTTTTTAAAATTAAATTCAAGGTTAAAAATCATATAAAAATATGAGATTTTAATAGATCACACGTTTTCCGGTATAAAGTATTCCCTCTTTTCATGATCAATCTTCCTTAGTACTTTTTTGAGGTTGGAAATATTATTTTCATGGAATTTCACCAAAATTTCGGAAAATTGTTAAGAGAGTGAAAAGTATTACATATTTGAAGTATCTTCAGAACATATATATAGATATGTGTGGATGTAGGTACATACTCTTTAGACTTATTTTCTTTTCACCTTGGCAAAACTTTTTAGCAGATGCGATGTTCCTGAAGCGTAAACAGAAATCTTTAAAAAGTAGGTAAGTAGTATATTTCTTTTAGTAAAAAAAAATGTTTTAAATTTCTTTCATTTCTCTGTGCAATATTTCCTATATCAACATTAAAATCTCAGAAATTTATCTCCAAAGAATTTATTGAGAGGTGAACTGATGAAAAATTTTTTCCTGCATTCCTTTTATTAAAGTACAAAGATATTCGAACACAAAGGTGAAAATAAAACATGTTTCATGTTTTTTCCCATAAAAACCGATTTTATAAGAAATGTACTTGAAATACATTTTTTTGTGGATGTCCAAGAATAAGTTTTCGATAAAAGTTTTAATCACACATACAAATGCGTGACACTTCTTTTACATCACTTATTTTTAAAATGTAAACATCAGAAAAAATTAATTTGCAATTTAAAAAAATACAAAAAAGGCTATGAAAAATTTGTATAAAAAAACAGCAAGAGACCGAGCCAAAATTAATCATATCTAAAGAAAACTATCTTATATGTAAAAATGTAATTCCATAGAAAATAATTTTTAAGCAAAATTATAATGATGTTCTTGTGAAACTTAAAATGTTGTATTTGTTTTATCATTACCTAAACAATAAAATCATACAATCAGCTACAAAAGGTTCACTCAAAGATTTAAACTAAGGCATTTTAAAACTAAAAAGAACATTCTTAAGGGTTTCAGGTAATACATTAGTTTTAATTCCATATAGCACTAAACACAGCACTTAAATAGGAAAAATGTCAGTGAAATCTAATTCAAGTTTTTCATTTTTCTTGTGGGGAATTATTGAATAACATTATGAACAAAGATACTAAAACTTCTGAGACAGTTCGAAATTTAATTAAATATAAGTCTACGATAATTCAAATGCATCGTATTAAATAATAACTGTATTTATCTGTGTTTAATGATATATGTAAGCAAAATCAAGAAAGTTTGAATTTCTATTCAAATAATAAAGCTTAGATTTCTTTGATTAAATATTTTGAATGAGGAACATAAAAATGTAATGAAGTAACAGAAGCAGAAAACGTGAAAAGACAAACAAAATAAAATAAAATAAATAACGATCTAAAACAGATTTTTGACTAAATAAAATAACGAGAAAAAATATTAAATTAATTTAAAGAAGTGAATTATTGCGTATTTTTAAGTTTTGAGTAAATGTCTGCATAGAAATGCGTACTTCACTTCAAAAGATTTATTTATTCAAAGTAATTTAAAACATAATTTAAACTATAAATTAATACTTTTATAAATTTTGCACCCCCCGAAAAATCAAAATTTTTTTCCCTAATTTTCCCATTTCAAATAATGTAAATGGTAATATGCTTTGAGAAGATAAACACATTCATTTTATAATCGGAGTTATACGAAAATTGGAATGCAGCACGACATTTATATATGCATGTGCAAAAGAGAATGTTTATTGTATGGTAAAATGAATATTTTTTCTTACATTAATAAATTAAATAAATAGAATATGTTTGTGCAGATATTTTAAACCACACTCAGAATTTTTGACAAAAACGATATGATGCTTCATCACAAATAATGTCAATGATGTGGTGTATTGCAGAATTCAGAAAATTTTACGAATATGATTCCTTAAATTTATAAATTGGTTGGCTAATTAAACCTAAGAAATATTAATACTGAAAAAACAGTTGATTTTTGTTTTGAGTTTTAAGAAAAATGAAAACTTATATATATACAGTCAGACCTCTTTATAACGAAGTCGCTAAATCCAGTAAAAAAGTTAGTTATATGGAAAATTCGTTATATTGAGGTTCATTTTCTAATATACTTTATAAACCCCATAAAGCAAATTTTAAATTCATAAACACTATATATTTAAAAATAATTATTCAATTTTTTTTTAAAATCAATATATGTTATTTTATATATTTTACCCATCAAAAAAGAAAGAAAGAAAAAAACTGCAAGGAAAACAAGAAAAAAGAATGTTGAAGAATTCACTGTATTTTTAATATCAGAAAAATAATTTTAAACTTAAATTATTTAATTTTAAGGACATTTTATAATTTAAAGCATACAAGTGATATTAAACATACATTATTTCATAATTAAGGAAAAGGGGACACGGGACAATTCCACTGAGGGTGAAAGAGGATATCGAAAATATTTCTAGTAAAGTGGGCAATGGAAGTTTAATGTTACACTTCTTGGATGAAACTTCGAGAACTTTATTGCTTTCGGCGAGTTAGGATCTAATAAAACCAGTTGAAGATTTAAGACCCCCATAAAATGTGTTAAAGATAGAATAACTTAAAATGTTTTCAGAAATACTTCTAAAAATGGGAAAAAATTGAATCGTTATATAAGAAATGCATTTCGCTGTAGAGAGGGTTATTTTACGAAAAAATCGGAAAATGTTGAAGGTTCCAGGAAAATGTTCGCAATATAGAAGTTCGTTATACAGAGTTTCGACTGTATATGTATATAATTCTTAATGTATTTAAAACAACACTTTTGTTTTAAATATAAGTTTCAGAAGTGGGCAAGCTTTTTAAATATTTTTAAACTAAAATTAAAAACAGAAAAGGAAGAGAGAAAAATTCATTCACCAGTGAAATTTGTATCTAAATGATTACATATTCATTAAGGAAAGAGATAAAAATATATGCTTTAATATAAGTTAGTACAATTTTTTTTCATAATCAGCTTACGGTAAAATTAAAAATAATAAAAATAATATTAAAAGACAAAGGAAAATAATATTTGATACCTTAATTAAAATTAAAATTGTTTTTGAAAGAAAGAAAAAGAAGTGTTTATAAAGAAAGTGTTTCATCTCTTAATCAAACAATAATTGTTTTTCTTTTTTTTTAAATATTTTTAACGAAGATTAAATTATGAAATGTCATAGCCAGATTTTGGGTAAAATAAAAAACTGAAGCTTTATTATTTTCAAAAACTCATGAAGTTTACCCTGCTGATACTTAATCAAAAGATATTACTTTAGAGTAAACAGTTTTTTGTCACATAATTGTTTTTTGAGTAACAAAAATTCAAGGAAATTGTTTAATTATTGTAAATATTTTATTTTTTTAGTTTTATTATTGAAATTTGTTTTTTCCCAGTTTCCTATAAATTTAACTTCCTGACTTCATTTACCAATGCATTCTTATCAAAGCTCAATTATTGTCATTCAGAAATCTCAAAAATTTCATTATTTAACTTATTTTTTAAAAGTGTGTAAGTAGTGGTTTTAATTTTGAAAGCACTGTTTTTCTACGTAACAAATTAAGAACAACACAGTGTAGTTACGTAACAACAAAGTGTTTCTTCATACATGAAACACACACAAAAAACCCATTATTTTTGCAATTAATTAGCATCTGAAAAATGACTTATTTTATTTTTTAAACAAAATAATTTTATTTTTACATTTCCTGAAAAATTGTTATCGAAATTTTGTCATTTATAACGCATACATGCTTTGTTTTTCATATGTTAGTTATTGAATAAAATGAATTATTTTCATCTTTTTTAAAAAAATGAAATCAAGATGTTAAAAAATCTTTGTTCTATATTAGGAATGTTAGTTGGCTGTATGTTCCTAAGTTAATAACTGAGACAGATTTTAATTATGTATTTTTGAGTGTAAGTAATTTACATTGTGAAATAAATTGGCTTCTAAAAGTTTATTAGGAAATAACTTCTTAAACTGATCTTTTTATAATGTTATTTTCGTAAATTACCTTTCAGTTTTCTTCCTTGATCTAATATGAAAGTGGTTATTATGAAACACGCTTGATATAATTTCCTACGTTATTTTAAAAAATACTCAGGAAAATATAATGAGAACAACAAACTCATAACAAATTTTAATGTGGAGCACTTCGAAAACATTAATTTCTAACATTAAAGGAGCATAAATAAATTTAATACCTTCAATAATATTTTTAATTAATTTCATTTCTTAAAGAACGCATATATCAAATAAAATGTAAGCCTTTTTAAGATCTATAATGCAGCTTCCTAGTTTGAACTTTCAAAATGATTCCTCTAACATTCAAAGGTATGTGTAACATCCCTATAATTAATTTGCAAATGATTACAGCTCTTACATTTACTTTAAATACAAAATTCGAAAGGCATCTAAATTTATTATGTTTGAAAATGAATGAAAAATAAATAAAATTGCAGCTTTAATCCAAATTTTTAGAATTACCTAACTGGCATCGTTTTATAAAATCTGTAATATACGTGTAAAACAAAAGACTTCTCAATGGGAAAGAAAAATAATTATAAATTCGCAGCAGTTTGCTTTATACTGAGAATATTTTTAAAAAAAATATTGATATTATTCCAAATATTAAAAAAAATACTTTCAGACGATTAACAATATAAGAGTAATTTCGAAATTTTGTAATTAATGAGCATAGATAACCAAATTCGTATAAAATAATAAAGTTATCACTATATGAGTAATACATGTAGTCCATGTATATAGACAAATTATCTTTCGTTATTTGGAAGATTAAAAGCCTTGCTTGAAAGGCATTCCAAAAACTGTGATTGAGAAATTACAAAATGAGGAAATGCATTAAAAATGAGTTAAAAAAAAAAAGGTCCTCTCAACGACATGTGTTTAAAATTGTGACACTTTTGTGAAAATCATTTTTTTAAAAAATAATCTTTTAAACAGTGGTCACAAATGAAGTCCCTACTATGAAAAATTCGGAACCATACTGTGAGGATAGCCGTTTCGGAAACCAAAGATTTATACTTAGAAAGTGACAGAAAAATAGAATGGGTGCCTTTAAATTTATATCACTGCAATTACTTCGCAAAGTTGATTTATCACTTGCTCCTTAGATAAAACTGCCACTTAAGGGGACACAGAACAATTAAATGGACATAAATCGGTCAGAAACTCGAATAATGTGTTTTTAACCCTAAATATTCTATACGTATTATATTTATAATCTTACAAAAGTTGATAGCTTCCACTTAAAAATCAGTTATGATAGCTAGTATGTTTGTTTTTATTCACATACTAATGACAAATAAAAAAATTTAAAGGATTTATCTCAGAGAGAAAAAAATATATCTCATTTATCTTTATTTAAAATGTTAAAGATTTTTTTTCTGTTGTGTCAAATGCTTTATTTTTTTTACCAATTGATATTAGTGCATGTAACAAAACTTGGTATGCCTTTTTGAATCAATGCAAAAAAACTCAACTCTTAAAATTTGTTGAATGTAGAATTTATACATTTTAAAAGAAATTTTCAATAATTATTAAGAAAAAAAAAGTATTTCAAAAACATCAATCAAGCTAGCAATAAACTTATACTAAATATTGTTATACATAGTTTTTCGAACTTTTAAATCAAATGTCACGCGAGTGCGTCAATTATTGTGGGAGGAGTAGCATTTTAAAATTGTAAATTTTTAAACATTTATGTAAAAAATTAAATAGTTAGTCTTTTATTGTATTTTAAACCCAAATTATTTTTTTACGAAATCAATATACATTGGTTGCGAGCAAGAAAAATTTGAAACCATTAATTGAAAGATTCTTTTACAAATCGCTCGTACCATGTCCTTTTAGCCCGGGAGCATTGAAGCTGGACACATAATCAGCATAGTCTGACGAAATCTTTAGTCATGGGAAAACTGTTTATTTGTTTCTAATGCCCTTGTTAGTATCTTGCTATATAAGAGTCTTTATGGGAATTAAAATGTATTTTTCACATATATCTCTTTATTATGGGAATGGCAAACTTGTTTACAATCTTCAGGTACTTGGGGAGACTGAGTTCCCCATGCGACCACTGCTTTTCCGAAATATTTTTAATTGACAGACTACGTTTTCCCCCGGGGCAATGACTTAGGGGGCCAAACTGAGTTTTTTCACCCCCCTCCCTTATGTTTAAAATGGAATTGAACAGAGGCAATAAAAGAAATGATATCTGCGATCACTATTCAATGACGTTGAAAAACATTAACAAAGGTAAGAACCTGATTGAATAATATATATTAATCATGATAGCTACAGTAAATTTCAAAACAAGTAATAAGAAAAATTATAAGTCAATTCCTACTTAGCTATTTTTTATTAAATAGTTACAATTAATATAAATATGTATATACAAATGGCAGTATTACAACATTAAATGGTCATTAATTTTTATTCATTATCATTAAAGTATCGCATTGTCATCCAAAACAATCAAGTGTATAAATTTCTTTTCAACTGAATACTTTAACACGTGAGAAAAAAACTTTTTTCAAGTTTTGCCAAAGTCAAAAGGGTCGCTAAGCCCCAAAAATGGATCAAACTGTTGCATTTGTAATTTTTAAATATTTAGTTTTCATCAAAAATTTTTAAAAATTTTATTTTTTATTTTTGTCATCCAATATAAATTTCAGTTTAACTGAAATATAACACTGGAAAAAACCTTTTCAAGTTTTGACTCAAGTCCCAAAATAGTCGCTGTCACCAAAAATTATGCCAACGTGATTGGTACGTAATTCATTAAATAATTAGTTTTAATCAATTAATTTGTATTAATTTTTTTTATATTATTGATTGCATCAAAATAAACCTGCATATAAAATTTCAGCTCAATTGAGCTTTTTTTAAAATTATTTTATTAACCAGCGGTCACTGCCCTGTTTTGCTACCGTCGTCACCGCGAGGTTAGGCCACCCAAATTTTAAAACACGTGTATTTAATTATGAAAATAAAATTAAGTCATTATGATACATATTTATAAAAAAAAGATGTTTTTTTATACAAATAAAATTATTAAATTTTTGCATACAAATGTGAGACTAACATTAATTTAAACTAAACATACAAAATTTTCACTTTAAAACACATAATTTTATATTTTTTCATAAACCAGTAAAACGTATGTATCAGTAATAAATATACGTTATAATTAATGAGATAATGATAGTAGAAAGTATATAGAAAAAATAATACTTTAATCATTTTCCAAACATTCAGAGCAGACTGTATACAAATGCTCAACTTCTTGGGGGAGTTCTCACCCCCAGATGCTTTTAAGGTCAAAAACCAAACGAAAGGGGAATTGCATCGGGCCCCGAAGGTTCAATGATATAAATTGTGCAGTAAAAAAAACCGTGGTTCTGGGTTCTTTTAGAATCCTGGGAGGTTTTTTTTGTTGGGGGATGCAGAACACCCCCGGCCAGTGATCGGGGGTTGAAAATTCCACCCAGATAAATAAATATATAAATAAATATATAGAGGGGTGTGAGCTAATAGTGTTTTGGGATTTAAGAAGGACGAACATGAAACGTTTTGAGTTAAAATGAATGTTTTCAAATGGTATCTAAAAAAAACTCCACCAAGAAAGGATGTAGATACCACATGATGCACTGTACCCTGTTAAAAAGACAGGAGTAAGAAAAAGTTCAACATGCTAAGTTGTTGCACGCTAAGTTGTAATAAAAGTTGTCATCTTAATCGGGGTTTTTTTTGAAAATGTAAAAATGTAGATTATTTAGTTTCCTACCAATAAAAGAAGAAAAATAACTTCAAGGGAAACTTCTCCTTTTTAATAATATCCTAACCATTTTAAGATATCATACTACGTAGCCTTGAATATTTTTTGAATCGTGTGGAATATAATTGAATGTAGTACTTTATAATACAATAATTTTGTAAACATTTGGTACTTGCATTAATGTTTGGTTCAAATTCTCGCCAAATGTTCCGTTTAGCTTAGTAATACAAGAGTATTTATCTAGAATGATTTCAAAGAATATTGTTACTTTTTTGTTTGAAAGTTTGCAAACATTACGTATCATTTTCAATAAAAAAACATAATAATATTAATTTAATACATCCCCTTCTTCTGTGAGATGTTTTTATTAAACACACACATATTTATACCTTCTTTAATATAGAAATAAATTTTGTATTCATTGTTGCAAAAAAAAAAAAAACTGAAAAAAAAATTAAAGGGAATTACAAATTATCCATCACATCAGTAAAGATCTGTGACTTAGAAAATCAATGCATCTTATCATTATTGACAAACACTATGCAAAATAAGTTTCTCTACTATAAACCACTAAACGTATAATTTCTATTTTACAAATATTATGCCTTTTATAATATTTCTTCTAAAGTTATTTAGATTCAACACAGAAATCTAAATGAATAATTAGTTGTCTGAGTTAAAAATTCCTTTTCAAACAGAAATTGTTCTGCAGATGAACGTCATATATTTAAGTCACACGAAAGATTGACGTCGCAAAATGCTCAGTAGAGAATCCCGTTTCAGTTATGGATCACATGACCTTCGTACCCGTGTATTTAGAGGCAAGGGCTAGAGGTTTCGATTAACATTGTTCTGCAGACTTAACGGTACAACAATATGTTAATGATATCCTATGGCTGATTATATTATCTTTCATGACAAGTCATACTTGAGCCGTTTCCGAACAACATAATGCCCAATCCTATATAGCTCGTGTATCTCTAGAATGTCTCCTTTCTATTGATAAACTTCCTTAGTCAGCAAGTTGGCCAAAATTGGATGATGGAGCACTGCAGATTCATGGCCCACATAATATCCTATATCTAATGAAACAATTGATGAATGCATTGCATAATGTATTTCAAAAGGATATTAAGAGATTTAATTGTACGCATTTACATTTACCTATACAAACATTAATCACCATTCAAAGAGGAGGGTTAAATGAATTATTGATTTTCACACTCAGTGTGAAATTTCTAATACTTTATAAGCCCTAATACTTTGAAATAGTAATTAGTACAATATAAATGTATGAGTTAATACATATATTTAATTTGTTTTCATTTATATATATTTACCGTGAGAGATAAAGAGATTTTCTAATGGTTTTGGGGAAAATAAATATTAATTAATTGATTGTTAATATTAATTAAATACTGTACGTCAATATACATCTCCTTTTCCTAATTTTGCCTAAATATATTCTAAGATAAAATGATTGATTTGAATTTTTAAACATTAATTCCCTTTAATAATTATTAAAGCAGAACTATTTAAAAATTAATAAGAATCTAACTTCACTAAGAAGTGGCCAAACATAATGGATAAAGGATTAAAGTACTCAATTTTTTTCACAATGGCATTTGATATTTATTTATTTTAAAATACTTTATATTTCCTTTAGAATGGAGATATTTACTGAAGATAATAAGGGGATATAATCAAGCATGCTCTACACTTTGGTGAAGTAAATTTAAATACATTCAAATCGTTCAAGTAAAATATCATTTTAAGTTGAAATAAATAGGTTAATAAAATAATTATATATAGAAAGGAAGGCAAAATTATTTGCAAAATAATAAAAATTTTACTTTTACTTGTTAAAATATGTGACCTGTAGGCAAAAAAAAATGATTAATTCATTTAAAATATTAACAAATTAAATAAACTCGTCTGAGTGTTTAGGAAAACTTTGGCATTGCATAATTCCTTCTAAAAGTTACACTCCTTTCCAACGGCTGTATTAAGGTTGATAATTTTTAAAGAACTATAGTTTTAGACCTTATGCATGTATCAAAAAATATCATTCTTTGGTGAAATATAATGATATATTGTTAATTATTAGTCGGTAATATTAACTAGGTATAAAAAATAATTCGTGTATGTTACTTAAGGCATCTGAATAAATTCGGAACCGTGATTTTGCAAAAGCGTATAAATAGAAAACATTTATGATATTTAGTGCCACTTAGATTAAAAAATGTATATAAAATTGTTTTAAGAATATTATTACAACAAAAAATTGTTTAAGTACAATATTTTGACAAAAAATGAAAATAAATGACCCATTTTGGGGTTCTCCTTTTGTGAAAAATGCTTCTATTATAATAATATTTCGTCTGCATATAGCTTTGTACAGAGAATCAATTAGAATTTTTGAAATATATAACTTAGAAGCGGTTTTATAACGTTTTACAACAACAGAGGGGAGAAATTTTAAGAAACAAAAAGGCCAATAATTACTTAAATTGGTTGTAACTCTGAAAATTATGTGAATCTTTCAAAAATTATAGTTGATCCTGTACAGAGGTCTGAACTATATACAGGCAAAATATTATTATAATAGAAGCAATTTCACAAAAGGAGAACATTTTGAAAAAAGGTTATTCTAAGTTAATTTTTTTGCTGAAATAGTGTGTTTAAATACTTTTTTGTCAAAATGCCCTTAAAACAATTTTATACATGCATTATAATCTAAGTGACACTAAATGTCACGAAAAGTATCCATTTATTCGCCTTTTTAAAATCACGGTTCCGAACGTAGTCGGATACCTTAAAAGAAAAATAATATGATAATAATCAAAAATTTAAGAAATGGGTTTCAGTAATTTTAAAAGATTAAACGATTTAGTATAAACCAGCTTAATTTATTATGCTATTACAAAACAAATTGCAATGATGGTTTATAATGTTAAAAAGACTATACATTTTTTTCATTTCATCAGTTTCGTACCCAGGGGAATATGCAATTTCTTATTGACAAAGAAAAGTAGTAGTATATAGTTATTATACTGAAAATATTTAAATTAAAAAGATATGATTAGTAACATGAGTATTAATTAAATAGTTGTGACTTAATATGCTTTTTATTGTAGAAAATTCAAAACAAAAAATTATCAGAAATTTATTTAAAATTGAACGATAGATGTATTGTAATAGAAACAGTACAGGAAATACTTAATTCGGAATTTACATATTCAATACAGTCCCAAAAAGACGGCCTAATGTGGAATGAGGGGTGGCGAAGTTTTTGAAAAAGCCGGTTTTTCGTGAATGGGTCTGAAAAAGAATAAATATGAGTATTTCCTTAGAAAAAATTATACTGCACTGGTATGTATTGTTTTCTTGAGAATACAAGGAATAAAAGGTGTCCGGATACCCTTAAACAAAGGAAAAGTATGCACTTTATTAACCCTTTATCTACCGACACTACTTATAAGTACCAATCCCTTTAAAACTACACAGAATAACCATTTTTACGAATATTCTGAAGAAATTTATCAGTAATATTCTTTTAAATCCACTCTTCCAAGATATATGGCAGCACGGGTTCTATGATGAATATTTTAGAGGGAAAGATGAAAAGTCGTATGGTAGAAATTGCGTTTTCAGCTGACAGCGTTTTCAACGGACGGCGAAGATTATCATTTTTGTCCCTAAAAAGAGTGAATGTCAAATTTTAAGTGTCTAATTTTTATGTTAATGAAGACCGTAGAAAATGATTTGACTATTTATTTTAAGTAAACAGTGTATATAATTAATTTTAGAGTTGATCATCTTTAATTAATTAATTAGCTCTAACTAATTAAATTCCCCAAAGTTGGGTATTTTGTTTTTATTTATATCCCTTAATTTTCAATGTAGTGATTCAGAAAAAAATATTGCATGAAAAAAAGTGCAGTAAATCATAATGCGGTAGATAAAGGGTTAAGCCATAGAGCATTTACAACATGAAAATGAAAAATTAATGGATACGTAGTATACAGCAATTAACCTGATTAGTCATATCTCATAAAATATTATATGAAGGCGTTAAGCTTGCCAGTAGTAAAAATGATGGAACCTATTTTGCAAAACCTGGCTACCTTTCTTTAAGAAATACGCCACGTCATGTTGTCTTCCGTACTGCAATCTGAGTTTTTCTGCTTCATCGTGAAGAAACAGTAAGTCCATTACCGACGCCCCTTGTAATTCAAAACACTGAATGGTGGTTCAGACAGCTTTTAGTACCTCACTATATGATATTTAAGAGTTTGTATGTTCTCCTTAACGCTAACATCTTAATCGCTTTCCGGCATGTTTTCATGAACTGTGATAGAAAAAAAATATCTACATAGGACATAATGACTTGATTGGTGTTGTTCTGTACTTGGAGTTTTTACCTACAAGAGTGTGGCTTAGTTATCCGGATTGCTGGGGTATTGAGTGCCGAATTTTCGGAACCTACTTAATTATGATTCTAGTTACGAGAAAATGTTACTTATCTGTTATAACTTTAAGACAAAATTAATCAACTGTTTTTTAAAACAATTACATCATTCAAACTTTTTTTGTAATACACTGCTTAAAAAAAATTAGGTAGGAAGAAAGTAAGTGAAGATACCGTTGCACGATATCCCTACACGGGCCAAAATGTGTAGTACAATAGTATCACAACGCAGTACAGGAAAAATGACGCAGAACACGTATGTATGGGAATTTTAATCCTTTGGTATGGTTTAAAAACATAAAATGATGCTTCAGGTCATCAATTTGACAAAAAAAAACATGTTTGTTTAGAATTCATATAGGATATTTAATATGGTGTTGGGTACTCCTGAACTAATAAGACTGCCGCACACTTTTTTAGCATGCATGAGATGAGGTTACGCAAGCATAAGACTTTGGAGGACACTGTTTCACTCTCCAAAAAGTGCAATCACCAAGTCCCAGACAGTAAGAAAAGTCAGTGATCTCACTGAATGCGCCGTACAAATGAGTTCCGAGCATGATGAATAAAATTTAGGTCAGGAGGATACGCTATCAACTTCATGCGTTGCATTGCTTCAACTTCAAGAAAAATCTCCACAATACTTCTTGATTTCTGGCATTATCCTACATTAAAAGAAAAGAATCACAATGAGGATATGACACGGGATCTTAGGATTTCGTTTGTGTAACTTTGAGCCAACAAATTTCAATCTGTAGCTCACAAATTGCCCTGTGCAAATCAGGACGTTCACCCATGCTAATACCAGCCCATACCACCAAACCACCTAGCCTGTAATGTGATTATTCCTGAACGAATATTGGGTTATTTAAAGTAAACGTATCTCATATCACACAATGTTTGGTGTCACATTCTGACCAGAACCCGGACTCATCGTTAAACAGCTCTTCACTCCAATTACTATATATCCAGTCTCGATGTTGAGCAGTCCACTTTCTTCAGACCTCACGGTATCTTGTTGTCAAGGAATACACACTATTGGCCTACATGCATACAAACCACCCGCATGAAGCCTATTTTAAGTTGTTTGGCGTGTGATCTTTCGTCCGGTTCCAAAAAGTATTGTGTTTGAGTCTGCGTCGCATTGGCTGTTCTGTCTCGACGAGCGTTTTACATGATACATTTGTCATTATTTACATTCGTAACTTTTGGTCAAACTTGTATTGGTCAACGTCGAACTAGCCTTATTTCTTAGAATTGATTTAACAGTCTTGCAATGGTACTTCTTGCCACTTTAACAGGGTCCCCTACAGTTCTGTGTGTTTCGGATAACATACCAGGGCATGGATTCGGGAAAATCACACTGTCATGAAATTTTTTAGTTTCCTTCTTCTCAAAAGAACACCTAAAAGGTTGGATTTACCCACACAGACAACGAAAAACAACAGCTTCTACGCAATCACTATTTCTGCACCTTTTCCTTTCTCTGGTTTCTGATAGTATGCACGTTGATTTGCGTATGAAATTTGCTTTGTGTTTTCTGCTACAATTTAGAGTAAGAATGTTCCATTTTAACTTAGCTAACAGAAGAAATATTGGCGTAATTTCGTTATGTCCATGTGGTCAACTAATTTTATTGAGCAGTGTGTATTACAAATATAAAAACCTTATTCCAAGATGATACTATTATATTATCAAAATTTCGCAATCACTCAGCTTTAATTCATTCCCCGGCCCTTGAAATGAAAGTGTAGGTGAAGAAGTCGTAAGCCTTTATTTGTGACAACACATTGATTCTTGATCAGAGTATTGTGCAATTTGTTCAGAAGTAGGCCCTAACAGGCATTAGTGACCCAGAAAGTATTTTAAAATGGTCCTATGATAATCCCAATAAAAAGACAGCACGCACCTCTTTGTAGAGTTCTGAAACATTCTCTTGGGGGAGATGAATCTCTGTGCTTCCCCTAATTGCTCATTTGTTTAATCATTGGCTTATATTGATGGATCTAAAACTTATCCATAGTTATCAGGTGAGTAATAATTTTTTCGATTTATAAGATTCATTGCCAACTTTGACGAGTCGCGCCTTGTTTATTTTTCCAAAGAAAGTAATCATGGAACCCAGCGAGGAGACAACTAAAGTAAGACCATTTAAGAACGTTTGTTTGTAAAAGAATAAAGTTATCACCGTTTTACATTATGTAAGTGTATATACATTTGTAATTAAAATAGATGATGATTTATGTTTTGAATCGTAAGTGAGGGACATAGACCAAGTTTGATGATTGCTCTCCAAGTTCCAACAGTTTTACTCAAGCAGCTATCATTTAATCATTTCCTTTAGGATAAGGCTGACAATGTATATATATATATATATATATATATATATATATATATATATATATATATATATATATATATATATATCAGGCGAAAGATGATGTATATACGTGGCGGCGTATTTTTTTTTATTGGCTAAAATATTTAATATATTTCAATTTCATCATATCACCAAAGTGAAGCATTTCTTATTTTTTGTAACTAGGTAATATAATTATAATCACATAATATAATTTACATAGTATAATCACATAGTATAATTTAAATCACATCTCTTATTCTGGTTAGTATATTTTTAGGAGAATGCTGAGTAGTAAAAAAAATATAATAAAATAAGTAAATGAATTTAAAAATGTGTATAATCTGTGTTAAGAAAAAATGTATCAAACAAAGAAAATGTTGAGTTAAAATTTTGAGCTGTAATGAATTATACAATTTTTATTGAGTGATATCTGTTCATAAAATATATGATGGAATTTAATTAGTTATATTATAGATATGATTATTTTTTTACTTTTCTACTTTATTCTTATTATTTCAAAAACGTCTATTAAATATCTTAGGTTTACTTACTTTTTAAAATATTTACTTTTAGATATTATATAATAAATAAATACAATTGCGAGTTTCAAGAGAGGGGGACCAATATTTAATGAATCATTATCTGTGCCTAAATATTACGCCTTTTTTTATTACAGATAGATTAAATTTAACTGTAGATTCATTTATTTTTAGTACAAATTTAATATGTAAAAAGAACAGCTCACAATATAAATCAAAATTGTTGTGATGTACATGCTTTTAAATTACTATATAAAATTACATAATTCTTCCAAAGTAGAGTACAGTTATGTGGAATATTCAAGATTAGATTTATTGTAGACATTAATCAAATCATTCCCTCCACACTGAAATCATTAATCAATATTGAGAAAAAATCCTTGATAAAAAAAAGTAGATATTTTCACGAATAATTCCACTGTGTGATTTATGGGAAAATATTTAAGAAACTTACAATTTATCTGATACGTATTACTTCAAAAAAGGCAGATAAAATCTAACCATTGATATTTGCGTTTGCATTGCTTATACAAATAAATTTCAATTTCAATTTTCAATCAAAATTTATTCTAAAAATACGTGTCAAATGACTTATAATGTACTATATCCCACAATATTCCTCTTTTCAAAAAATGCTGATTTCCTTCTTGACAACAATATTCTCAAGAACCACTCCTGCACAATAAATATTTTCAACGTGCTTACTTTCATTTATTTTTATCCCAAAGCCCATATATTCGCGTAGCACAGTTTTTGAGATTCTTAACTAATCTTAAAGTATACAAAAGCATTGATTTAAAAATAGTCAATGATTGAAAATAAAGCTACACATAAATGACATATGCATTTGCAACAACAACAAACCAGATGAAAATTAATTTCCCAGATTGATTTTGAGCTTATTCGAATTTTCAGTTCCTTATTTACAATTTTTTGCTGTGTAGAAGAGAAATCCCTGAGGATGACCTGTCACCCTTTGATGCAGAACCGGCGAAATTAATTACCACTTCTGCTAATCGCGAGTTTGGGCAATTAACGGGAAAAACGTTCTGTTACGAAATCCCTTTTCCCTAGAATAGCCTAAATGAAGATCGATTTGTTGAGCTTTCTGTGAATGCAAGAAAAAAGAATGTCTGGGAAAAAAATCGCTTCAGTTTTATCTGAAGCTAATTTACTTACAGGATATGTTCGAAATTAGCTAGTTCTGTTAATTGTTTTAATGGTTTTTATGGAATGGTTTTATGGTATCTCAATACCCTTTCGAACATTCTACACTGACGCATCATGCATTTTTAAGCAAATAGTTTTAAAGTAAATGACTTAGAACTTAAATTAACTTATTTATAAGTAAATTATTCTTTGTACTCTCTTTGCCTTATCTAGATACAGTATGTTGCCGATTGGACAGACAAATTCAGAGAAATGATAGTAAGCCGTGTGGAACCGGCATATCCCCTTAGAACATGCAGTCGCAAACAACCTTAGTACGAGTAATTCCCTGAAATAGTTATGAAGAGTGCGACGTCGAGTGGAATGAAATGGGGCAATAAAGAGTTATTTATTAGACTTAATTATGTTAACGAAAAACGCATCATGACTCAACATCAGAAATCCAACGTTAAGTAATTACCATTGGAATTGTTCGAGGTCAAGTAGGTCATAATACAGTCGACACCGACAGAAGAAGGACGGTCGGAAGCGTTCAAACACGTCGGGGCGCTGGGCGTCACTAAAGGATCCCTTTTTGGAATGAGATCCCCCCATGTATCTAGGCGTCTCTACCAAAACAATTTCAGACTGTCGGGGAGCAAGGGTTGTCAAACAATAGGTCTGTCACGTCCAATCTACCTCCCGGGTTATGTAGCATGGAGTTGGTGACTCACTGCAATCGAAAAACGTGTTGGTGTAACATCGCGCATGAGCCACACTTTCCCATGCGCGATGCTCAGTACTCCCTGCAGCAATTTTGAAAGGACGTGTTTTTTGAAAACAAACTATTTTGCTTTAAAAGTTGCGGGATATGTATATTTCGACTTGTTTTAACCATACCCCTTCAGCTGTATGTCTTCAGGACGGCTTCTATTATCGCAATTTTCATCCACTAAATAAGGTTTTCGACCCATTTTCTAAATTTTTTGTGACCTTCATGTTGCTTACAATCTCCCCTTCTGAATTTTCTGGTCGAAATCGGTAGCATTCTGCATGCATAGTAATTTTTAACTTTCGAAGAAAATCTTTTGAACAATAACCCTTCCAAATTTGTTTGAATACTATGCAAAAGTATACTTGCGAAATATCGTCAACAATTCGGAGTAAATTTCACTTGGAAGTAGAAAGATACTAAATAAAAATTAACAGTTATTTTGATACTAATTTAAGCATATCAGATGGTGTTTTTTGTATTATTAAAATTCATTTGCTGTTTTAAAATGCAAGTATTTTTTTCTCTAATGCTTGAAATTATTATTTTCTGATAAATAAAATGCGTTCATTATGAATTACATATTTCTTCTCTTCCTTGTTTCAGATATGAAAGTACATGTCTGCTGTGTTTTCAACATATTTATTCTGCAACATCAAAACATACAGGGTGTTCGGACTTAAATTATCCGAGAGTTATGCCTTATTATTACGGAATTACTCATCAGAATGTAATAAGCTGTTCATCAGTGCATTGGAAACCTCTCCAAATTTTTTTTTTTCAATCTAGTTCTATCGGCCGCACGTGCTCGCATTATTCGAAAATCGCAGACGACAAACTTGTTACACTAACTTCATCAGTAAAGATGTGTACACTACAGAAAAAGGTGCAGTGTGTACTTTGGTTAACGAAATTTAAAGCATTAAAGCAGTCACGCATGCCCAGCAACATGTTCGAACAGAATGAGATGCCTTTCCTCTGACATCAAAATTTATCTACCAATGGGAAAGAATTTTAAAGGAGATGGAAACTTTTGTACCTCAAACTGACAAATCTACTTAAGTTTCCGTGATAGAAGACACTGATAATGGTGTGCAATAATTCTTTTCGTTGGAGTTCTGGTGAGTCGATTAGGCCAGCCAGTAACGACATTAAATTCTGTTCGAATATGTCGCTGTACACACGTGACTAATTTAAATTCCATTAACCAAAGTGTGGACTGCATCTTTTGCTGTAGCGTCAACATTTGCTAATGAAGTCAGTGTAACAAGTTTATCGCCTGCGTTTGGAGAATAATGCGCGCAAGTGTTGTCTATCGGACTAGACACAAAAAATCTCGGAAAAATCTCTTCCGATGCACGAACGAACAGTTTATTACATTGTGATGGGTAGTTCTGTGTAATAATAAGCCATAACTTTTGGATACCTTAGGCCCGGACATCATTCATTTATGTTTACGATGAACAAGTCATAGTTTACATTCTATTTAAATATCTACTGAATGTATTTTATTTTGCTTTACTTGCAGAAAATTTTTAAGTTCTGTTTTCTTGCAGCTTCTTAATACAAAGACAGAAAATTTACTTTTTCCTAAGGAATTAAACTGTTTTCTGTAAATAGATTTTTTCAATGTCACCAAATTCATTTGCATTGATTCAGTTGAATTCTAGCTCTTTGCCACGAGGAATTTTGTTGGTCTCAATCTGACTACATGAGATAGGGGGCATTAACAACAACACACACACTCTCAATAATTTTAAATGCATCTAATTAATTATAAGGTACAAAAATATGTTTCGTGATTTTATTTTCTGAGGTATCTTGAATTAGGTGAAACTGATTTTATGTAGGAAGATCGCAAAACTTTTGAAAGTTTTCTCAATGATTTTACATTGTAACTAGAATATAACTTTAAACGCATTCGTTATTAAAATGTTTACAATCACTCTAATCTGATCAAAAATTTGATTCCATTCTCTTCTTTTTATTCAAGTTGCGGCAATTTGTGTATGATCCTTCAGTTTAGAATTTTCAAATAATAACTATATAGGTAGGTAATCATCCATAATAATTCAATGGTTCACCAAAATTTTTCTAAGTATTTCTGAATATTCTTCCAATGAAGATGTATATTCTTTAGTAATAAGTTCGTTATTTCTGTCTAATACGTGTAATTTTCATGATCATTCTCACATAATTTCGTTTGACAAAGGATTAGGCTTGTACTAATTAAATATTTTAATATCAATGAATTTTTCAAAATGTGACATACATTCATACGTGAAAATTCTGATCATTTATATCAGCCCTTCTGCAGAAGCTCCTACGCAAACTTTATTCTCCAGATGAATAGGTTAATGACATTCAAATGCATTAACATGTAGTACAACTAAGCATGCATAAATAAAAAATAATGGAAAAAATTTAAATCATGCTACAGAAAACACGTAGGGTTTTTTCCTCTTATCCTCGTATTATTCTAATCCTTTCTAAGTATATACACATTGTCGGATTGTATGTGAAATTAGTAATTATTTCCAAGAATGTTTTGTTTTCCTTTTAAATAATTTCCATTTATGAAGATGTGAATTTTAGATAGAATATTTCTCTTTAATATAATAGAATGTTGCTTTTGTAGCTGAGGTGATAAATATTTTATATCGATCTGAATTATTTAGATGGCATGCAAAAACATTATTGTGTTGCAAAAGCATGTGTTAGATAAAAAGGGCCTTATACATTTTCTTTACACTTCTTTTTTAGAGAAATAAAGAAGCTTTGATGAAGTTTGAATATAGCCTTTGATAATTATATAAATTACTTTATAATTTTATAATTAGTATACATTAAGAAATGAGTTAAATTTTATTTGATTATTTAGAGTGAAGTATATTTATATTATATAAGTGTCAGTTGAATATTATTGTTTATAAATATTTTTGATTTTAAATCGATAATTATTAGCATTATAATTATTTATTATTTTATTATTATTTAAACATTATAATACAACACAATTACCATTATATTGAATTCATATCATTGTGTTTGTATAGAATGTATGTTATCATCATGACATTGAGTCTTGGGGCCCCTAATACAAAATTACGATTCTTGTCCTTAAAAGTAGACTCGCTCCCTTAAATATATCAAATATTCGTAAAATCAGTACCACGTGACAAATAAATGTGCACGACTCACAATCTCACAAACCTAGATACAACACAAGCTGAACCAACTGCCATCTTTCGACTAAACGAGTAATGATAGTGTGGTAGTAGGACCAAGCCAAGACATGGACATGATATAATAATGCAATCTTGCCACTGTTACCGGTCTTCTATTTCAAAAAAATATCTATAAATAACGTTTAACAATGAAAGTTAGACAGATCTGAATCTTATTAAGGCCAAGTTGAGAACATGACGAGGGGCTTGCTCTCGAAACTGAGGCTCTGGATCCGGGCCTAGTAGGTAAATGCCTTAAGAGTTTGCTAATGTTTAAGGTTATTAATTTTCTCTAATTTACTTTTTATGTTTGATTTTTTTACTTTCAATAAAAGCCTTACATGTAAGGTGATCTCTATTAAGAGTGATTAAAGTATAGACAGAGGCTAATCTAAATTCGAATTTTTCTGAGGGGCAACCGAAGGGCGAGACATATTTGGAAATCAACAACTTTGTATCAAGTATACTCAAAATATAACACACAGTGATTCCCCAAACTTACACGATAGTTGGGACTGAATGATAACCGCGTAAGTCAATTATTTTCTAGTCGGGATATAACTTTACATATAAATGCATATAAATTATTTTTAGTCGGGGCGAGAGACGAAAAAAATCATAAATAAGAAAAAATATGTTTATTAAATTCTAAGATAACACAAACACAAGATAGCAAGCAAAAGTTATATTGATGTAGAAGGTTTCATAAAGTGTAATAAAGGAGTCTGCTGTGGTTATAAGATCTATTATTTATCCAGCAAAATTTTCTTGTAGCATTGTAATATTATTTCTTTTATTTTGTTTTGTTGAAAAAATATGCTCAACTTTAGAGTATGTATTTTCTTAAATTTGTAAACTTTATTCAATTTAACTGATGCTTGCACAGCAGGGGCTGCTCTAGGGCTGGACAAACCGGACCCATGTCCGGGGTGGCATTAAACCGAATTTGAAAAATACTTTTCATTTTTGTTATGAAAAAAATTAATATCAAAATATTTTTTAAAATATTATTTATACTTTGGAAACCTAGCTATTTTAGAATATTAATATATTTATAAATTAAGTGTGTAATAAATAAAATCAAATAAATGATTTACTGATTTTTAAAAACGGATTACTAATTTAAAAAAGGGGACTAGGTTATTTTAATGTCAATGAAATTATTTTGTACATTTCTGCATTAAATTATTCAATTAATGCAAAAATATATAATATTTTTCATATAATTTAACTATAACTATGGATACAAAATATCCATAGTTATAGTTAGAGTATATATAACTCATGGGAAATACAGGGTTACCGGGAACACAGTTTGGGTTCCCCTGCCTTAAGGTATCAATTGGAGGGTTTTTTAATGCTTTTTTTAGTGTTTATGATAATGCTGAAATAAGCAACTCAAAGAGAGGGTCGGGTTCTTTAAAATTTTATTAAACAATTCAAGTTTTTATGTTCTATAATTATTTGGTATAAAATCTTAAGCAGCATAAATCAGATAAGCAAGCTATTGCAGACGAACGATTATGATCTCTCTCTCTACCATCTTTTAAGAAAATCTCAAGATATTAAGATTTTTTTAAGTATTTTCGATCGGATGTGGCTTTTGATGAAATGCTGTGTGATGCAAAAAGAACTGGCTGCCAAGATTGATATCCCTGCTAACTTTCAAGCGACACAGCAGCGTCATAGGGTTCGACGGGAAAATGTTAATTTTGATTATGAAGCATGATATGATCCAGGGGAAGATCTTAAATTAAAATTCAAGATAGAGTTTTATTTTTTTACAATGAACCAAAATGAACCTTAGCTACGTTGACTATTGAACATGAAATAGCCGAACAAATTGATTAAAAGGAATTGACCAGAAAGTCATTCAGAATTAAAAGTCAGAAAAAAAAAACTCTTGTAACTTTTTTATTTGTTTTATTTTTGTGTTTGAGTTTTTAATAAATATTTATACAGTATATACTACTATGCTGCCTTTTTCTTCGCAAGAAATATTCAAGTTTTATTAGTGCGTATTTATAATCAATATTTATCTTTTTATTTTTTTTATTTATTTATTTTTTACTCTGGGGAAAGGGGAGGCATTTTTCATTTTTGTCTGGGGTGGCAAAATTGCTAGAGCCAGCCCTGTGCACAGTTATTGATCTTCATTCGATTTGCTGATTGATCTGGTTCTACATACTTAAGTCCTTCAATGTATCGCTCTTGTTCAAAGATTTGTATGTTTATCAATCGTCAGCTCCTGATTGTGGAAATCCAGTGGTCCTAAACGTCATCACCATTCACTTCTGAACTTATTTGACTTTATTTTGTATGGCAAGATTGACAACAAGATTACCATTTTCATGAGGCTCTGGGAATCATTCCACCAGAGTTTTAACGATGAAAGAAAAGGACTAATCGACAAGATTTTAAAATCGCTTAACTACTATTTCGCGAGTTAATACTGCATTGCTAATAAATTATGTTGGGGAATTAGCCCTAATTAATAATAATTGTAATAAATACTACTTATAATGAGTAGTCAAATTCAGACAGAAGCACGGGTCACTAAATCTTTTCAGGGTTTTGGCCGGCATAAGAACTCTTTATATTTTTTTCAAGGAAAAAGATACAACTAAAACTAACACCATCATTGTTTTACTACTAACTTCCACAATGAAATGGATTCACTTAACTTCAAATAGCAATAATCTTTCACATTTGTCATGTTTATTTTTCAAAAAGATGTTTGAAATCAAATAATTAAAGTGAATTTACCCTTGAGGATTATTAGGAAGGAGAGAAAAGAAACCTGTAAATAAAATTCAAATGACGTATTTTATATTATTTTAATGTAGATATAATAAAACGTTCATTGAAATTAGCCTAAAATTTTAAAAAGTTTCAAAATGTTTTCAAGACATACTTAGGTTAATGTTCTATTAGAATTACCAGTTAAAAATATTAGCACAATTAGACTTTCATTTTTCAAACAGGATCAAAAGACGTATTGATAAGAGCAAGTACCTTAATCATTTTTTTTTACTCATAGTACTGATCAAAACTGAGATTTAATTTCATTAAATAATTAATTACCGTAAAATCCGGTATATACCGCACATCTTTAATACAAAAAATTACATCGAAATTTACGGGTGAGTGTTATACGCCGAGTATAAAGATGGTAGCTTCAAAAATAAAATAAAAATGATGAGCATAAAAGAAATATACTCTACATAGATTTGAACACTGTTTATATAAAACAAACGACAAACCTAATGAACTTAACGGGTTTTGTAATTCTAGAAGTTTACTATTTTTTTAAGGGGGTCACTTCAAAAAATTAAATTTAAAAAATCGTTTTTTAAATTTTTTGATTGAAAAATAAAATACCTTCATTTTTTTTTCTAATGAAATTTTTAAATTTTTTGCTCTAGCGGGAATTTGAAGTTTTTTTAATTTTTTTTTTAAAAAGTTTTTTTACAAAAAAACCCCTTTTTAAACGGCTGACTGCCACCCCCCCTTTCAAATCAAAACAAAAGACACATGCTCTTTTCAGCCTTATCAAATCGTTTAAATTGATAAAAAGAATTCATTTTGATCAGCAGCTCATTAAAAAAAAAGAAGTGAAGGAATGGGAAAAATGTTTGTTTACTAGGGGAGCTTAAAACGGGTTTTTTTGGGGAAATTAAACCAATTTTGCTATTATTGGAAATCTTTTTTCTTTATAAAAAATTTTTATAACTATCCTCAGTTTAATAAAAAAATTTTAAAAAACAAATTTTTGGGAAAAATGGGTTGCCCAAACTTTGGGGAAATTTAAATGTTGCAAAAAGTCAGAAAAGGGGAAACATAAATAGTTAAATTTTTTGAAAGTGTTGGGTAAGTTTAAAAAAGAGTATGTTTTTTTTTTTAAATTCTTTTTGAATTTTTTTGTGAAATTGCCCGGAATTGTACTGTTTTTTTTGGGTGTTTTGGGAAACAACATAATTACAAAAAATAAAATGAAAAAATAAAGGGGTATTCACATTAAATTTTGGGTTGCCAAATCCGGGGTTTTTGGCTAAAAAAATTGTTAATATCGGATTTTTGTGGTGTTATTAAAACATTTTTTAAATACCAATTTTATAAAGGTGGGAATCGGATAAAAATTATTTAAAACCGGGTTTTTTTAAGGAGGTAAAAAAAAGGGTTGCGAAAAAAGTGGGGAATTGTCACCTCCCCCAAAGGGGTTTTTGGGGCCCTCCCAAAATTAAATAACGCAACAAAAAAGTAGCCAAAACGACAAAGGACTTTAAACTGCTGCCAAAACAAAAATGCAGTAAATAATAATGGAGGTCCAAAAAGTACCGGGGGCTATCGATGGTACCTGTGGCAAAAAAATACTTTGTAAATGTTATTGTTACGGCAGTTAGTGGGGAAATGTGAAAATTGTTTTATGCCTAAAAATTTTCGAAAAAAGCTTTTATGTAATTTTAACACAATGTACATTGCAATGGGGGGTTCAGAAAAAGACGTTGGAAATAATACGGGAATGGAAGTTGAAGGTGCACTTTGTATTTTCCATCGCTCGGCCCTTGTTTTCAATTTACGATAACCCCAATACTTGAACTATATGGGAACTTTTAAAGCAACCGCAAAACAGTTTTTGGGAAAACAAACTTTTAAAAAAATGTCAAATTTTTAAAAATTTGAATGTGTTAGTCATGTTGGAAAAAGGGTTTGGGGGCACAACTCAGGGGATTAAAATTAAAAGGAAAAGAGCTCGAGGACAAAAAATTTTAAAATGGCGGGAATAGATTGACAGATGCAGAAATAAATAAATTCAAATAATTTCAATTTTTGGTTTTAAAACAACTCAGTTAACGTAGGGCCCTAAGGCAAACTATTAAAAGGGTTTTATTTTTGGTAAAAAACTCCCTGATTTTAATCTACGAACGGTTTACGCCCCCTGGGAGGTGACCTTTTTAGATATAATATGTCCTTCCCCGGATTACAATAAGCAAAAAACACAACCCCTATTGCAATTTGGAATTGCAAAAAAGTATTTAGAGGTCTTAGTCTTGAACTTTTTTCTAGATGCTTGTTTGATAAAAACCCAAAAAAATTTTGTGAAAGCGTAAATAGTATTTGGTCCATAATTCCAAAAAAATGTATATGTGAACCTTTTTCAAACTGGAGTACAGAGGGGAATGTTTTATAGAATCGGTTTTAGTACTAAATTAAAAAAATTTTAGATTTTTAAACATTCCCAAATCCTGGGTTTTAAAAAATGTTGAGCGTTGCGAGATGTAAAATCATGCGTGCATTAAGGGAAAACAGAATAACAGTTTTACAATGAACCAAAAAAGCTAGGGTTAAAAAAAAACAATTAAAATGTAACAAAAAGATAATCTTCAGGGTGACACCAACAATTCAAGTTTTAGTTCGGAAGGGATTAGTTAATAGTAAAAATTTTTTCTTTGAATCTCTATTTCTCAAAACTGTAAATTTCAACCCCCAAAGGAACATTTTTGAAAAAAATACTTATTTTTTAGCCTTGAAACTTTTGCACATGTGTTAACATTGTACAAATAAATTTTTTTAATGAGAGATTTTGTCAAAAGATTTATTCAAAAAAAATTTATGGATTAAAATTACAAAATTTTTTACCGTTTTAAAATTTTGACTGTTAAATCCCCATATGAATTTTTTAAAAAACTAATCAAAATTTTTGAGAAAAAAAGCTCCCATTAAATTAATAAAAAAAATACAATGAATGCACACAAAAAATTCATGACTGTACAACCGCAATTTTTTAAAAATGTTCCTTAAAATTGGTCATTTTTAACATTACGGAGATAGGGAAAATGCTGCGTGAAGTGACCCCCTTAAATCTCTTGGTATTATATCTCCAATAAACGACTTCGAAACATAATAGAATTGCACACGTACATTTCAAGTTCCTTCATAAAAAACGGGATGCGTGTTATACGGCGAATATACCTAAAAATTAAAAAATTGCAAGCTGAAAGTCTAGGTGCGCGTTATACACCAGATTTTAAGGTAATAATTGAAGTAGCTTTTACTATTTAGCACATTTGAATCCAGTTTAATTTAAACTTTGACATGACAGTTGCACTTCAAGGTGATCTATAAACCATATCCATTCAGTTACTTAGTTTTATATTAAGGTATCCGACTACGTTCGGAACCACGATTTTGCAAAAGCGTATAAATGGATAATATTTATGATATTTAGTGTCACTTAGATTAGAAAATGTATATAAAATTATTTTAAGAATATTATTACAATAAAAAATTATTTAAGTACACTATTTTGACAAAAAATGAACATAGAATGGCCCATATTCAAAATATTCTCCTTTTATGAAAAATGCTTCTATTATAATAATATTTTGCCTGTATATATAAACCCCCTTCTCCGAGGCTCAACAGAAATTTTTTGAATATAAAACAGAAGTGGGTTTATCCATATTTTTCAACAACTAAAGGAAGAAATTTTTAAGAAAAAAACGTCGAAAATTATTTCATTTGGTGGTAACTCTGAAAAAAAGTAAATTTTTTTCAAAAATCCTAGTTCAGACTCTCTAGAGAAGTCTTTACTTTAAAGAAGTGTGTGTGTGTGTGAAATATTATTATTTTAGAAATATGTTTTATAAAAGGAGAACATTTTGAAAAAAAGATTATTCTAAGTTTATTTTTTGCCAAAATAGTGTATTCAAATAACTTTTTTTTGTTAAAATGGCTTTAAAATGATTTTATACATATATTCTAATCTATGTAACACTAAACATCATGAAAATTTTCCATTTTACCCTTTTGAAATCACGGTTCCGAACGTAGTCGGATACCTTAAAACAAATTTAATTTCAGTATTAACCAATCTGATGGGAATATATGTCTGGCTTTATTACTATTTAACACACTTTATTTATTGCATTTTTTCAGAATCATGTACATAAACTTTCATAACCATATTTTGAAATCATTAAACTTACTCCAAATTTAAAATATTTATCGACTGCAGCGCAATATTTCACTCATAGATTTCTTTTTCTTCCATTACACTCAAATGCATTTTAACATATAATCAACTAGCGAATCTAATGTTTGAAAGATCATTCATCCGTGCCCTTAGTATCAATTTTCTTTTATCCTTTTTTCAAAAATATGTCCATGTCCAATTTTCTTTCCGAATTTATCTCTTCGGAGAAAGGCGCACCCCACCAAGCATGACGTTCAAGCATGAGTTACCTTTATTGATATTCCAGATTGAAGTTTATCTATAATATAATATCGAAATATCCCCACATATGCCGAGGCAAGAGCCATGTATGACTTTGTATTAAAACAACGTGCATCGCACATACTCGTCTTTGTATCAAACGACACTGTTCAATTTACCAAGAAATATGTAATGCTGTATTACTTCAGGAGAAATATATTTCTTATATGATAAGCACGAGATTTTTAAAGAAAATATTATTAGAATAAGTAATAAGAAATTTTTTTTAATAAAATATACATTTAATGTATAATATAATACGCATTAATAAGTGGAAATAAATTATATAATTCCGTAATATATTTCAAAACATAGTTCAACTAATATTTGTTATAGTTTTAAAAATATAAGTATGAGATTTGTTTAGTAATATTGTCATATGCATATAAATGCTAAAATATAAGATGCTTAGAATAAAAATATCAGGGATACAGATGACAAAGGCTTAATGCAGCGTTTCTCAAACTGTGGGGCGCGCCCCCTAAGGTGGCGTGATAACTCTACAAGGGAGGCATGAGCATAGTGAAAAGTCGAAAACAAAAGATTAATTAAAAAAGTAATTAATTTACTGAAAGTAAACAAACAGAATATATTCTGACATGATAAATATTAAACAAACATTTTCACTGATTTAATACACTTAAATGTATCAGTACTGCAAATGTACTGTTTTTTATAATTAGTTCAAACAATACTAAATTGATAATATATTAATACGGTTTATTAAAAATTCCTTAAATTGGATCTCAACCCTTTGGTTGGGGCCGGTACCGGCCCCTGGATCAAATGGTACCGGGGAAAACTTAAACTATTGCCATTTTATTTAAAGTGGTGCATTTCTCATTTGGCAACTTTCAGGAATCCTTTATATTCCATTAAATCACTTTTATTCACTTATGGTGTAACTATATTTTATTCTAGAAGCATATTTAGATGTACTAAATTAAAATTGTTAAATCAAAACAATCTAAAATACAAACAATCAACGTGTCCCACCCTTAGCAGGACGCGGTAAAATTGTCAAACGTTGTCCGGTCCGCAGTGATAAAAAGGTTGCGGAGCACTGCCTTAAATGCTGATTAAAAGTAAAGTTATTCGCGCTCCAATATCTCCTTTTTCCATGTAGGCGCACTTACGTGATGTATTTGGGGCGTGGGGTGGGAAGAAAGGGAATAAATAAGCAAATCCTCTGAAATAAGTAAATATTTCGCAAAAAATGTCAAGGCCTTTTTATTACATTCAAAACCCTTCGGAATAATTTTGTGGATACCAGTGCACAGAAAATATTGTGCTTTGGAAATACGTGTATATAACGTCAGGGGCAATTCACGGCTTGACTGAGTGAGACGTTTATGTACGTCGATGGTAATTTATAGGTTAAAGTCGAATTGTAAGCTTTAGTGTCAAAAGTATAGTATTATTGCATTCAAAATATTGCGATTGTATGGAGAGGTTGACACGATGAAATTATGATTGAATACTGGGTCACAAATATTGAAAGTTTTGAAGCTCTGGCTTAATGAATTATGTTAATGTCTTTTAAAAATAATAGCTATGGAAATAATTAATTTTCAATAATGAATATAGAGTAAAAGGTTAAATTTTTCTACATCTTACGGAAAGGAAAGTTTGAATTGTATCAAATTTTAAATTATATTTATGTGAAGCAGGGTTATTTTAATTTTGAAAAAAATGAATCATTTGGATTTATAAGATATTTATGAACAACATAAATTGAATATTTTGTGTTACAAAATGACGCAGAAAAAACCTTAAGAGGATTTTAAAAGTGCTTGAGAATATTTCTTTTTGTATTTAATATCTTTAAAATAAGTAATGAGGGAATAATATAACGGTATATTAGAATGGATAGTAAATTTATTTTCAGAATTTCAAAATCTTTTCAAGCGGAAGAGTGCTCTCCGGTACGTATAGAAAGTAAAAAATAAAATAAAAATGGATTTTTAAGTTAAGTAATGCCACAATGGAAACTAAATTAAATATTAGAAGTATTTTTTATGGTAAAATATCAGATTTCTCGTACTTTTTAATATTTTTTACTTATTAACCTACTAAAGTATAATAGTTGCAAGAAAACCTGAGATACATTTACCAGCTTCTTAGCATTAAATTTAGAAAAAAAAACTGCTCTCGAAGTTAAAATGCACAATAAAGCAGATGATGGATAATTACTTGAATCGGACCGATTCGACGATTTCGGGAGAGCTGGGCTTATGAAATTATTCCCTATTCTGTCCAAACTTATCAATAATCATGATTTTTGGAAAAATAATTTTATTTTGCTTTAAAAAAATCTAGGCAAAATTAAGTATTTTAAAATTTATTCAAAACCCCATTCCCTTCGTGGGAATATTAAATTCAGAAATTATTTTTTTTAAAATGTTCTTCTAATCTCTATACCATTGAATATATTTTCCACATAAATAGGTTCCGAATAATAGCAATTTTTCTTCTTCATATAACTATGATCTACATTACTATATGTATATGGAAATGCATATTATTATCATATTCAAATTGAAATGAATAAAAAACATCCTTTTGACAGTAATATAAGTCATTGTAATTTCCACCAGGCTTATTTTCGTGGTTTAGTACAAACCTATTTATAGCCTGGTAAAATATACAAAAAAATTTATTTTTTTATCTTGTTGCTTTTTGTTCCTTTAGATAGGTTTTCATACTTTTCAACTCTTATGTGTGTGAAACTCCATTCCACACATATACTTAGAAAAATATATCTCAAAATAAAATTTAAAGAAGATCAACATGATACAAGTAATTTATCTATAAGCAATTAAAAAAAATTGCATTTATTATTAAAATATTCTTATCTAATTTTTTAATCTAATTTACTCATTAATAATATTAATTTGTAATCCAATAGTCAACTACTCATGCATTATATTTAGTAACTGGGATATGTGCTTTCTTTTTTTCAAATGAACTGTCAAACTAATTCTAGATTAAATGCACTCGTATTATATATTCTGAGTTTAATTTGTTTTAATACTTTGTTTTTGTAACCACTCACATTGAGAAATATTTTTCACAAAAACACAATTTTTTGAATGGTATTAAAATGTTTATAGCTGTGTAAGAAATTCTATGTATTTTGCATGAATTTGCAACATAAAACTTAAGAGCTATTCTTACTTAAGTTTAGATTTTAACATCGAATATGTTGATATATTGATACTTTGTTTCCTCTCCTTCCGTATCAGGGGCGTAGCTACCGCCGTTTCAAACGTGTCAATGATACGGGGCACCCTAGCTTCAGGCGCCCCAACATGTATAATCGAAAGAGTCATAAAATATTAAGTGGCTCCAAAAAGGAATCCCAAGGAGTTTTGATGAAGGGCCCTCTCAGGACAAGCTACGACACTGTTCATTAAAGGTGTTTTTTTCTGAAATGCAAGGAGGTTTATTTTCCATTAGAAAACTGTTAAGTTTTGAAAGGCATTAAGCTGACGAGTATAAAATTATCTCGTGGAACCCGATTAAAAAAAAGAATATTCTCAATCTAACAAGAAGTAAGTATATAAGGCAGCGTTTTTCAAACTGTGGGGTGCGCCCCTCTAGGAGGACATGATAACCCTACGAGGAGGCGTGAGCATATTTGAAATTCGAAAACAAATGATTGCTTAAGAAAAATATTAATTTATGGAAAGTGAACAAAAAAAATACATCCTGACATAATAAAAATTAAATATACATTTACACTGATATAATACTCTTATAAATGCATCAATATTGCGCAATGTATTTTATAACTAATTTAAAAATACTAAATTAAGAACAAGTTTGATAATTACGAGTAACCTCATGGGACTGTCATATAAAAAAATTATATCAAAAAATTAACATTTATGTTCATAATTTTACAGTTTGTAATAAATCTCTTAACGCAAATCACTCCTCAATGCCACCGTTTTCCATCTAGGCGAGCGTATCTGATGTATGGAGGGAGGGGGGTGAGAAAAGGAATAAAAATAAGCAAATCCAATGAAATTAGTAAATCCTTCTCAAACACTATCAATCTATTTTTATTGCCTTCCAAAGCCTTCGGAATAATTTCATGAATAGCAGTAGACAGAAAGAATCGTACTTCGGAAAGACAAATATACGACCGGGGCAATTATCGTTTTAGTTGAGTGAGACGTTTATATACGTCGGTGGCTCTTAAGAGGTTAAATTCACGTTGTAGCTTTATCGTCAAAGTATAGTGTTATTGAATTCAATACATTGTTGTTGTCTGGAAAGGGGGGGCGATGTAAATTATGATTAAATATTGGGTCGCAAACAGTGAAAGTTTGAGAAGCACTGATATAAGGATAAAATGTTTTAATATTATTTTACTATATTAAAACTAAATTTTAAAAAAGTGTTTCCCAATAAAGTTATTATATAAAAACAAAAATTTTAAGTTTTAATGAATAAGATGAGCTTTAAATACTTGTATTTGTACCAATAGCATAGATAACGTGAATACATTTTGAATACCTTTCTATAAGTTTATTTCGAATTTTTTTATTGTCACTCGTAGAATCTCTGGGTTTGCCTTGAAGAACCCCTGGGTTCATTGGAACACAGTTTGAAGACAACTGCCTTAGATACTAAGCACATATATTTGAGAAAAGCAATATTGAGAATTTTCCTTACTTTTAAAATCTATGAGGATGCTCTATTCGTTATTTAAAACAATAACAAATCCTTATAATGTTGTATGTTAATGAAAATGACAGGGACTCATTTATTTTTCGTTCTTCTGTTCTTAATTAAATCATGATTCAAAAGGTGAAAGTACCAGGGTTAAACTAGAGGCATTTCATTATTCAAAATTACGTTAAAGAAAATATGATAAAACAGCATTTGAAGTTTTTTGATGTGTAACATCTTTCCTCTCGATTGCTGGATATTTGTTGGAAGTGATTTAGTGAAAAGGGATGGATATGTGTAACAGGATATGACGTAAGCGTGAGCTAGTTGATTTGACCAATGAGAGTGCGTGGCTGTGTATTTTCGCTACCCTCGCATGGGGTCCAACTCTAGTAGCCTTCAAACACTCGAGCGCTTGACTTTAAATCCGTTAGTCAGGATATTGGGGGACATAAGTGCGGCAGAATGCTTATTTGAAAATGGACAAACAGTGATTTCGGTGGTCGTATACATTTCTTCGAATGAAACGGTTAAAAAAAAATTAAAGATTTCCTGCATTTTGTACTTTTACCATATAATGAAGGTTGGTTCTGCTCTTTTAAAAAAATTATCACTCGCTTCCCACGATTTTGAGCGGTGATTTTAACTTTAACTTCAGTTTGCCAAAAGCTGATCCACTCATAGCTTTTATGAATGATGAATTCAAACTCGAAATGAACACAAATTAGAATGTTTCCACTGCTAACAGTGGTACTGTTATTGCCGCTGTTTTTCAGCGGTTTTTAAATACTTTGAAATCACGAGTATATGTGTCATATTTTACTTATCATAAGTCTACTGCCTCCCCTCTTCCCAAAATTGAACAATAATAATTATTTTTGATAAAATATTGCAGTACACCTTTTTGTTAGTTAAATACAATTTTCATTAAAGATATAATTATTCGATTGAAAATTATTTCCAATCATACCCGATTCATATTTTTTTCAGAAAAAAAGTTAATATTGCGTATTTACCACGATAACATGTCAGATGTTACACGTCATATGCGACTACTGTAAGACTCGTTTCTTTTTTTATTTACATAATCTTTTGGATACTACTACTACTAAAATTAATAATAAGCCTCTATAAGTCAATTTACAATTAAATTATTGGGATTAATAATAGTTATTATTTCTTACGATGATCCTGCGTGAAATCACCCATGTCAGCTAAACATATACAGCTAAGTTACCTTATGTCAACCGGATTAGAGACTATAAATCTGCGTTCCTCGATCTGTGGGGCACTTTCACCTAGGGAGGCGTGATCAATATACGAGGGAGGCGCTATCATATTGAAACTTCGAAAGCAAATATTAATCAAAATTAAATAAGACTTTACTGAAAATAAACAATTAAAATACATTCTGACACTAAAAAAATAATATATACATTTACACTGATATAATACACTTGCTTATAAATGTATTAGCACTGGATAATATACTTTATAATTCATTTTAACACAATTAAGTTAAAAACAAAATTAATAATTATCAATGATCCCATGGGCTTGTCATATATAAAATTATATACACAAATTAACTTTTATCTTGATAATTTGCACGATTTATAATTATTCTCTTTACTGCCAAATTAAAGCTACACAATTCTCTTCCCAATGCTACCATTTTCCACGTAGATGCGCGTATGTGATGTATTGGGGGAGGAAGAAAAGGAATAAAAATTAAGCAAATCCTCTGAAATAAGTAAGCCCTTCGCAAATACTGTCAATATCCTTTTATTGCATTTCAGAGTCTTTGGAAAATTTTATTTAAAGCAGTGCACAGAAAAGATCGTACCTCGGAAAGACGTATATGTACATCAGGGGCAATTACGGCCTTGATTGAGTGAGACGTTTATATACGTCGGTGGCACTTAAGAGGCTAAAGTCGTATTATACCTTTAGCGTCAAAGTATATTATTCAATTAAATACATTGTTATCGTAAGGCGGGGAGCGCGATGAAAATTTTGATTGAATATTGGGTCCCAAATATTAAAACTTTGACAAACACTCATGAAGAAAACCAAATTGTGGTATTTTTTAGAATTTCCAGACAATTAGTAGACTTTTTTGCTGATCCATTTTCATGAAAAGATTAGAAGTTTAAAAGCAAATATATTTTACAATTTATATATTTCTAGGAATAAGATTTCATTTTTTTAAAAAAAACTATTTATATTCAAAACCAATCTTTTTTAGACAGAGAAGTAATCATAAAATAAAGAAATAAATTATTGATTTTAATAAACGTATTTTAGAGCAATTAGAACAAATGGCGAAATTATCAGGATATGTTACGAAAGAACAATTATGAAGCGATACAAATATAATGAAGCTCAATTAAATCGCGTAATTTATTGTTAGAATTAGATGATTCAAGCTAGGAGTTACAGAAAAAATGGAGAGTTCTTATGGAATTCTATCAGTTATTGTGGCCGCGGTAGCCAAGAGGTCGAGGTAACGGACTCATGGCCGGCCTGTCATGATTTTGAGCCTAGTACCACTGAAGACCTACCGTGAAGGGGAAGCGATGCGCTTCAAATCTGTCGAGAGCTCAAACGTCCTCGTGTTGGTATGGTGTGGTAGTTAGGAGAGGGGGTGCAAACTCAGGTGTCGTCCTCATCACTTGACCATGGTTCAAAATAACGAGGTTCGTCACCAAATTTTCTGGAGTAGCTTAACATGCGACTTTAATATTTAATTAACACTCACTTTCAGTTATAAAAATTAAGTACTTATATTTAACGTGTGAGTACTATGAATGCCATTTTCAGACATTTTATAAATAAAAATTCTAGTCATTTGAAACTATTGGTTTACTATTATAAGAAATAGAATTTTTCAACATAGAAAAATCCAGTTTCATTGAATCCAGTATTATAATGTTTATTGGATATCTTTATTAAATATTATCTTTACTATTACGATGTTTTTATAATATAAACCAGTTCCTTTTATTTTATGTACTATACCAGAATATGATCATCAAGAATTATTTCTGGAATAAATATATTTATATTTAATATTTGTCCCGCTTTTGGGTTTCACAAGCGTTCTTGTGATTGGATTTTCAAATTTCAGACTTTCACATTCCATCACCAATCTAAGCAGACCGGCCTGGTTTCATATTTTTCTCGTGAATTGAAAAATGTTTTCTGTCAGCAATTGATAATAATTCCATAACAAAAATGTGCAACAGTAAGTCTAAAACTTTTTAAATTCTATTTCAGACAAAGACGTGTTATTCTCCATCAAACACGTCCTGAAATATATGTCTTATTCTTCCGTAAAACGAAAAATGTTGACTGTTCTGCTATATTTTCTTCTTTCCACTACCATTTTTTTTCTAAAAGAAAATAAATTGCAAATGCTTTTGAAGTCGTTGTCAGAAATTTCAATTTCCTTCCGTTTGCGTTTTATAATATATACGTAAACTCTTCGGATCAATGGATTTTTTTTGACTTCTTGAGCTTTTGATAGCAAAAACAAATTGTTTTACTAAACATTCCAGAAGTCATTTTGTGCTTATTGCGTAGTAAAAAAAACGTAGTGTGCCATTTAACTAGCACCGGTGTATATATCTGTCTTATTTAAAAGGTAAGTTCAATGACTCGGACGTATATATATGTCCTTCCGAAATACTATTCTTTTCTTTGGGCTGCTATCAGTAAAAATACTCCGAAGGCTTTTGATTACAATAAAATTGCCTTGACAGAGTTTGCGAAAGGTTTACTTATTTCAGAGAAATATTTGTTTATTTGTGACATTTATTTCCTCCTAAAGTTTCACATACGCGTATCTATGTGAATATTGTCCTCAGTACCACCGTATACGTCTGCACTGAAGACCGAATCACGTTAATTTAATTGGAAGTTAAGGGGTAAACTGCTTGTGAACTAACAATTGAAATTCAAACAAATATATATCTCTTTATTTTATTAAAGGGAATTTTAAATAAAGAAACTATTTACACTTATGTTAAACTCTCTAAATTTACGTTAAAAACTAATTTTTCAATTCCTACAATTAGCTCACAATCTCTATATATTTATTTATATGTTTATTTATTTATTTGGGAGGAATTTTCAATCGCTAATAAAATACATTTTAAAGCGCTCCATTGAGCTGAAATTTTATATACGGGTTTATTTTAGATGACAATACAATAATATAAAAATAATTAATAAACATTTTAATTGATTAAAACTAATTATTTAAAGAATTACAAATACAACCACGTTGGCATCATTTTTGGTGACATAGCGACTCTTTCTGTGACTTGTGTCAAAACTTGAAAAAGGTTTTTCTCACTTGTTAAAGTATTCAGATGAACTAAAATTTATATTGGATGACAATACAATAATATTATAATTATTAATAAAAATTAATTGAGATTAAATTTAATTATTTAAAGAATTACAAATACAACCACGTTGGTGTCATTTTTGGCGACTTGTGTAAAAGCTTGAAAAGGTTTTTTTCCCATGTGCTAAAGTATTCATATGAACTGAAATTTATATACACAATTGTTTTGTGTGTATATGGCAATACGATATTTAATGATAATTAATAAAAATTAATTACCACTTAAGGTTGTGATTCTGTCATGTGTATATAAACATTTATATTAATAGTAACTATTTAATAAAAAGTAGCTAAAATAAAATTTTTCTCTGTTGATCTAAGTAGGAATTGACTTAATTTTTTTTTTATATTACTTGTTCTAACAGAATTGAAGATGATTGATTAAATATATTTGTATAGAACTGTGAGTCAAGTTTCAGAAATACTTCACTTTTATTCAAGAGACACAGCTACATGTTACAAACCCTTCAGCAAGTTCTTTAACAACATCCATCTCTTATGCAAGCTGTTATACAGCTCCCAAAAAGGTTGTTTGAATCGATTGCTTATCAGAAGGAAAATTTTTCTAGTGTCAAGAGAAATATTCAACAAGTCATGGCTGAAACACAAATTAAAGGTCGGGAGGATTTTTTAAAGTAATTTCGATTTAACGAAAACCACCAATACAAACGATTGCAACATACGAGTGGGTAGTAACTTTTCGAAATATAAACGTGATGTGTGAAAAAAGTAATGTTGAAGAATTGGGTAACAATGTATGCATTTACTCTGTTAAGCTTCGATTAAAATATGAGTCAGTGTAGGCAATCTTAAGCTGATATTTTTAATGATATGACATAACAACTAATAGTATTTTAAAACGAGAAATAATATTTTAGGCATCCGACTACGTTCAGAACCATGATTTTGAAAATGCTTATATATGAATAAAGTTTTTGATACATATTTAGTGTTCCCTGAATTAGAATAAACATATAAAATTGTCTGAAAAATATTACTTAAATGTAATTCTTTGGCAAAAAAATGAAGAAAGAATGAAATATTTTCAAAACATTCTCCTTGTATGGAAAATGCTTCCATAATAATAATACGTTGCTTATATAGATAGATGAAACTTTTAAACAGAGCCTGAACTAGAAATTTTGAAAAATGCCCATTATGTTCAGAATTAATAATCGGTGTTTTTGTAAATATTTCTGTATTCTGCTGTAAGAAAATAGGAATATATCCACTTCTCTAAATAATATATTTCCATAATCCTAGTTCAGGTGTTTTATAGAAGTCTTAGCTGTATATGTGCAACATATTATTATTATTGAAGCATTTTCTATAAAAGGAAAATGTTTTGAAAAGATGTCATTCTTTTTTAACTTTTTGCCAAAAAATTGTATTTAAGTTATTTTTTCTTGTAATAATATTATTAAAATAATTTTATATGTACATTCCAATTCAGATGATACTAGATATTAAAAAATTCATTTATACGCTTTTTAAAAACCACGTTCCGAAAGTAGTTGGATAGCTAAAATTAGATGATTAGTTAATAATTTAATTTTAAATTTTGGTTAAAATTTTACATAAATGTCTTCTTTATTCTCTAAAATATCAGCTTTCCGTAGATGAAAATCCCGTGAACTGAGCTGCAAAAATTAAATTGTACTGTATATGTAAAGCAGCAACCAAAAACGTAATATTCTTCTTTAATTAAAACCCAATTTGTACAATTATTTGCTTGAAATTTGTTGAAATAGTTGTGGGTAAATTGTATTATTTATTTTTTTTGTTTGCCATGAATATTCTCTTTGTTTCAAGTATGTGCTTATATGGAATAACTTAATATTCCTTTCAGTTATAAATAATACAAAATAGTCTGAATGATTTACATAAAGCTCATTTATCAAACTAGTCTGTTAAAATAAAATCTTTTCCTTCTTCTATCTTTTCATACTTGAATATCTTTAAATACATACGGTTTCTTAATGAAAGCAACAACAATTTTTAAGAATGATATGTTATCAAATAAATGGTTGATTGTTTATTTTATGTTTCAAACATGTAAGATCTATTTTCAAATACAGAACACGGCTTTATAGACCAAATTTTCAAGTGTCATGTATAAAAAGATCCATCATTTGACATAACAGTGCAGACAGGAAGCATTGAGCCTGATAGTGTTATAAACTTGAACAGTATTTAGTAAACTAATCAATCAACATTACATTCATCTATCAATGTCGAAGAAATCTTTTCGATAAAAACAAGCTGTAAATAAAAATCCTTACTAGTGGCGAATTTTTTAAAATGACAGTATTGAGGGTCAATGAAAATGCCAGAGAGATGTGTATAAGTAAATATATAATATTATAATAATGTTATATAAAATAATGTTAAAATTTAAAATAGAATTTTTTTTTTGAATATCGTAAAAGATGTTTAAAAATTAAATTTTTAATTATTCCTAACAATTAGATTTTTCTAAAAATGCATGATCCAAAAATAATGTTTTTTAAACATAATTTGAAAACTTAATTTAAATGATTCAAGTAAACTTAATGTTTATATGTACTTTTTTTTTCTATTTCGACAAACGAAGCTACTTTTGCAGTAGTAAAATTTAAAGAATTTAATAAATAAAGCAAAATATTTTTACTTAGACTTAATTTTCTGCATACAAGTACCTAAAATGTTTCGTTAATTTAAAATGGCATCAGATAC
Organism: Trichonephila inaurata madagascariensis; assembly: GCA_019973955.1. Classification (NCBI taxonomy): domain Eukaryota; kingdom Metazoa; phylum Arthropoda; class Arachnida; order Araneae; family Nephilidae; genus Trichonephila; species Trichonephila inaurata. Next base: position 100,805 of record BMAV01014816.1, read on the forward strand.
ATAAAAATAGTTGTTCAAGTGCCGTTTATAGAAATATTTATAATTTTTTTTTACTTTAACTTAACTTTAACTTTGGAGCTTTATACAAAAACTTTACATTTGAATTATTCAAACAGTACAAAAATAATAAATAAATCACTTTCAATTACAAATTAAACGCTTTCGAATACTTCAATTCAAGATTTTTTTTCAAAACTGTAGGATTTTCCTTTATTTAGATGAGGGGGTTTTATTTTCATTTAGAAGTAAATTGTATCAATTTTTTAAGACATTGTTTAAATATTTTTCTTATTTAAAATAAATTACATAAAAATCAGAAAAATATTGTTCTTCTATTCCTGCAACACTAACAATCAAAGGAACAGCGTTGTTTTCATCCTAAGCCATTTATAATCTTTATAAAACTTTTAAAAAACTTCAGACTAGGAATATTGAGATATCTTAAGGATGATAGTTAAATGTTAATATGTATGTATGACTAACGGAGAGAGCATGAACGATAACAAAATTAAAATACCAGAAATATCTCACAAACGAAGACTGTTCTTTTTTATTATTCTCATAAATGCATGCAGCTAGAAAATTATAAACAAAGACGATAATAAGGTATAGTTGTACTTTGTATGTGTTTATTCAACAAGGATTTTGTATTCAAAGGAAGAAAAATAACTCTTGTACTGCTAATTTGTTGTAAAAGTACATATTTTCTCAATAATGCACACACCTTCTGAATATGTATTTTCAGAAGTATTTTCAATTTGTTTACATTCACTTTGTAAATTTTATAAAAAGCTTGTGAATAAATTCCTCTGTCTAAATAAATGAACATAAATGCTCTATTGAGTATTTAATAGAATACCAAAAGTTGATGAAAATTCAGTAAATATGTATTATCGGATTTTATGCATCTTGAATGGTAACTGTGTCAGATTCTGATTAAAAATAAAAGCAATGTGTGGATACTAAATATCAGAAATATTTATTTTCAGAAAAACAACAACAATACTTAATCATGAAAATATTGAAATAAAAATAAATAATAAAAATGGTGAAGCCATTGTTTTTTGTGAAGATTGGTATTACTGTTTCAAATGCAAGAGATACTTTTATATGAGTAAAAGACAGATATTTCGTTGAATGTCTTTGTAAATTCTCTTAAGATAAAAAATAAACATTATTCTATTATAAAATAAATAATATTAGAGAAAATTTTAAAACATTGTTGATCATAAAATATAAAAGTATTCCAAATATCTATTAAGCCTAACAGATTTTAAAGAGATAATTGATTCTTTCTGCGAATATTCACAAAAGTGTTATTCAAAATATTTTTTGCTTTTTTGAGAAAAAATTGTAAATGGTTTGAAACTTATATGAGAAGAAAATCTTTATATGTATACCCGGAAATCAACATTTAGATTTTTTGAGAAAAAATTAAAAAAATGAATTAAAGCAAATTTTTTAAATCATCAACAGCATTGATACGTTCCTTGCTTGATAGGCAAGTTAACCTCTTTCTTAAAATAAAATATATTCATATTACTTATAATTAATTTCCAATACAAATACTTTACTAAAAGTAGTGATTTTCTTGTATTTTAGTTTCATTGGCAATACATTGAAATATAAAGTCATTTTATGATATAAACGTTGTTTCAAAGCAAGACATTTAATTTTTCTTTTCTGAAGTATTTTTTGAAAGTATGAGAAAATTAGATTACACAGAGAGGAATTAAAATTTTTACAATTGCTACGTATATAAACATTATTTTCGAAGAGTCGATAATAGAAAACACAAATTAAGTCCCTTTATTTACAGCCACGTCATAATTCTTTGCTCTTAATTGTTTTAATATTATATTCTGACAAGAAGAAAATAATTTGACCTATTATGTTTGATGCATGATCGACAAAGTTAATTATTACTTGCTAAGTTTCACTTATTAGTGTTTGATTAATTAAAGGTTGGGGATCCTTCTCTACGAAATCTTTTTTACCCCTTGAGTCTTGTAAATGAAGATCAATTTATCAGTGTTTCTATATGTCTTGTATAAAGGAAAACACGTGAAAGTCATTCTTTAAAAATATTCATACTTTATCATTTGAATTTAAGGGCACCGGGGCATGTTCCAAAGAGTAAAATGCCAAAATTAAGACTTTTTGTTTACGGGAGAAATTTCTCTTAGAGTCAGTAGAGCTTAGATTTTTCGTGTTCTTAAGAAAGACAATTTAATCATTATATAAAAATGCAAACGTAATTTTTTAGTTCAAAAAGAATTTTTTCTTTCTATTAAAACTAAGTTAGATATAATTTTTTAGATCTAATACAACATGTTTAAGTTTAGGCATCATTTTTTTTAAATATCTCTTATACGTAAAATATGTTTACCCATATAAAAAACAATACTCAAAAAATAGTGAACCTATTTTTTAGTAAAGAACTAATTGAGTTTCTCTTTAAAAATTATGGAATTTTTTATATTTGAAAATATCTATCCTTCACTCTTTTTCATTTATAAAACTATATTTTTTAAAAAAGCTTCACTTAGACTAAAAAAAGTATGTTCACTATATGCACAGTTTTCTTTTATAGAAGGATAAAATATTTAGAGCAATATAGTACAATAGGTTTCTTTTTCTAAGTGTACAGAAAGGCAAAAAATTATGTTTGGGAGAAAAAGTGAAACACTTAACATAGCAAAGTTTTCAGATATTACATATTTGATTAATATTGTAATGCCTTTTTTTGAAAACCTGATAACGATATTTTTAAAATTCTTTACAGTATAATATTTTCTAAATATTGCACTGTTTATGTATTATAACGATATTTTGTAATAGAAGGTTATTGAGAAAGCGAAAAATATGTATTTTTTCAATCTGTTCAATTAGTTAAATAAGAAAAGGAGAAGAGAAAGAGAGAGAGACGAAAATGAATAAGTATCTGTTAATCGAGTTTATTACTAAATTAATTGAATATTTTTGTGAAAAATTTGACATTAAAAAGCCTTTTAGCAAAACGGTTAAGATAGTGTTTCTCAAACTGTGGGGCGCGCCCCTTGGGGGGACTCACAACTCTACTAGGAGGGCGCGAGCCTCTTGAGAAGTCGAAAAAAATTCTCTAAAAAATTATTAACTTACTGAAAGTAAACAAAAAAATACATTCTGACATAATGAAAAATAAAATACACATTTACACTGATATATTAGACTTATAAATGTATCAGTGCTACGCAATGTATTTTATAATTAATTTAACAGTACAAAGTTAAGGACAAGCTTAATAATTACTAGTGACCCTATTGATTTGTCATATATAAAATTATATGCCAACATTAACAGGTTATATTTATAATATGTACGGTTTATAATAATTATCTTATTCCCCATTAAAAATTATGCGATTCGCTCTCCAATGCCCCGTTCAGCAAGTAGGTAAGCGTATGTGGTGTATTTAAGGGGTGGGTGGTAGAAAAGGAATAAATAATCAAATCCTCTGAAATAAGTGAATCCTTCGCAAACACTTTCAAGGTCATTTTATTGCTTTCTAAGGCCTTCGGAATAATTTTATGGACAGCAGTTCACTGAAAAGATATAACTTCGAAAAGACGTACATATACGTCTGAGGACAATAAACACAGTGGCTGAGTGAGACGTTTATATACTTTGGGGGCTTAAGAAGTTTGAGTCGTATTGTATATGTTAAACGTCATAGTATTATTGAATTTAATACATCGCTATTGTATGGATGCAAATTATGATTCAATATTGGGTCGCAAACATTAGAAGTTTTAGAAACACTCGGTTCAGCCATTAAAAATACAAGATAAATTTTTAAGGTTTACCAGTAAAATAAACCTTTAACTCTATTCCAAATATTTTGGGATAGTAGTTGGCTTAAAATAAACCCAAAACCTTGTTGACGTTACTTGATAAATTTTATTGTACCGTTATTAATATGTATGCTAGTGCTACAAAAATTTGTTTAACAGCACTTGAGAAATAATAATTAGCTGGTTTTTCTGTATTTGAATATCATTCAATCATTGACATTTGCCAATGATTGAATACACTCATATCCAAATTTAAGGATAATGCCAGTTCCGAGAAATAAAAGTTCAGAAATATCACAAAAGGGACATATTCATTAAGCTCATTTATTAAGAAAAAGATAAAGAACAAAGGAGAGGGTATATGTGTGATACCATTCATAAAAACAAAGATCTTTGCTCCCTGGAGCAATTACACACACACAAAACTATCTTTACAAAAACTTATTATTACATGGTTGGTATGATAATTAAAACATTGTATGCTTCTCATATGATAAAACACAGTTCGTACCACACCTAGGCATGCTGAGTTTTCAATTATCCCCAAGCTTTATTTTGTGGGAAAATTACCCCCCATCAAGCAATGCTCTTTACAATTCTGAGACAAATTTAAGGGTCAAAACACCCTAAATAAAATTAAATGTTATTTCAGAATGATGACCTTATAAAAATTTAGCCTTTCATGGTTTCGATTTTGAAGGCAAGTATAATTTCTCCCAAACGAGTACTTACACCACTGTAAATGCGCAGCTTAATCATGTTACCTTGGAGGTGATGGGTACCTGGCGTTCTCCGTATGAATGTCCGACATGAATTAAACTTCAAGCTAAACGTAGATTCATCGGAAAACATCACACACGCTATTAGTGACGATTTCTACGCACACACAGTGCATGTTCTCCGCTCAAAGTTAACCATTGGAAACAGTGAGTTGCCGTGAGCGGAATACATCTAAGAGTCCTGCTATTCCCTAAATTCAATATGTCCCCCAAAATCTGTTTTGGGTTTTTTTTGAAAAAAGTCGTACCTGTGTTTTGCAGATGGGTGGGCGAGACAGATCTGATGTACTACTTCCTATGAGTATTAACTATCCTGTTTGTAACGAGGGAGCTTCTAAAACACCAAAGGGAGTTTTACCTTTTTTTGGAAACCCTTTTTGTATAAACCCTGTCTTACACTCCTATCATTATGACGTAATATCAGAATCATCTAGTGGGTTCCTATAATTCATATATGACTGATGATGTGTGTGATAATTCTAAAGGTGAAATTTTTAGTCTAGATTTTGATTTTTATGTAGTTCTGAATTATCCTTAATTTGTGGACAAGAGTGTAAACATCCATCATATATATATATAAGGTGTAACGTCGTCAGTCATTCGTACACAAGAAAATTTGTCACAGCCATATTTAAAAAAATTAATTAGTATTTAATAGATTCAAAATATTCATTAAATGGGCCAAGGCCGGGGGACAGTCTTTATCACTCGAGGTCAATCCCCAGCTTTTCCGGCCCAGTCCATCCATGGCTCTATCTCTCCAAGTCCCTCTCTCCGTCCAAGTCGCTTCAGGTTTCTCTTCTCGTCCGATTCCCCCTTCTCCGTCCAAATTCACCCCTTTTAAACACCAGGGGCGGGTCCACCACGCGCCCCTCGTTCTCCTCATTGGCAGGTCAAAAAAGAAAAGGGTCTGCCCTCGTCATCCTCATTGGCAGGTCAAAGAAAAGGTCTGCCCTCGTGCCCGGGCCACCTGCGTTCTCATTTCGCGGAAAACACGAACACATTCCCCATCCGTCTGGAATCCAAGGCCATAACTCACATCTATTCATCTCACACCTGGGCTTCACAACCCCCCTCTCAATGCCTCGACTTCTATTCAAAACTTTCATAAAAGGGAAAGCCTATTGACATCTGCATTCCTTAGCCATTGTTTTATTTCAGACCAGATGTCTGCGCTTTTTTCCGAGGCCAGTCAACAAACAATGACCCCATGGCCACCTGCACCTGTCATCCAACATCTGTTTGGTGATGGATGGATAGGGTGATTTCAGATGAATTGACGGGTGGGGTTCACATCAATTGAAGACGTCACAAAGGTAATTCGGGGGAAAACGAGACAGTTAAGTATTTTTCAAATAGTCCATTGAAAATTGAAATGACAAGAACATAAAAAAAATACACAATACTTTTCAATTGGTTTTGTAAACAATTTAATTCTCTTATTAGTATAAAAATAAATAAGAAAAATTGAATTTTAAAGAAATTCATTTAATCGTGCAATCTTCCCCATATATAGGCAAAGATGGCACCAGTGATGGAGTAAGAGGCAAAAACACCACAGTTAATAAAAAAATAAATAAGACAAATATTACCAAATTAAATGTGAAATAACAATAACTTTAAAAAAGCAAGAAAATAAGTAACTAAATAAATAAAAAAAACCCCCTTTTTAAAAAAAAATTTTTCCCAAAACTCAAAAAATTTAAAATTAAATTAGCCCTCACCCCCCCCGTTTTGGTTTTAACTCCCCTAATTTATTTATTTTTTTAAAAAATAAAAAAAATATTAAAAAAAAAAAATTTTTTCTATTTCTGAAATATGTGGCGACTTCCCCTAAGTACAGGGAACAGATACCACACACACTTCTTTCCTTATTGCCGCAGTGTTATGACTATTTCTGCATACACCGTATGTGTAATTCACTTATATTGCTAATCTTATTAAAAATAACAAGTGCGTTTATGAACTTTAAATAAGAGGAACGGAATATTATAAAATTTGTCAACACTTTAAATGTTCATAAGATGGAAAAATAAGACCGATTATAGACGATTAATTCAGATAAAAAAACATGCCCCACTCAATGTCACCGATTCACACGGGCTCAAAAGTCAATCGAAGCATAAAGGACTATTAACAAACTCATCTTTTTGGAAAACCCTTTTATATATATATATATATATATATATATATATATATATAATATATTTTTATAAATATATTTATTTTTTAATTTTTTTTATATATAAGCCCCGGGCCGTGAAAAAATGGGGAAAGGGCATCAATTTTAAATAATTTTTTTATTTCGTTTCAAACAAAAGCCCAACATGGGTGGCGGCCCTTGGCCCCTAAACATAGAATATTAACAACCAAATTCGACCAGGAGTCACCCGTTTTTTCGAGTATGTGTTCTTCGTCAGCACTGCCCATATGAATAGGCTTATTTACGCTGAAACAGTTTTTCCCCCTTTTTATTTTTCCACTTTTAATTTTTAAAACCAATTTTAAAAATTTAAAAATTATATGGGTTTGAAAATTTTAGAAATATATATTTTAATTTAATTTTCTTAAATATATATATATATATATTTTATATTCAAATATATATATAATATAAAAATATAAAAATTTTATATTCAATATATATATATATATATATATATATTTAATTCAAAATATATATAAATTTTTTTGAAATTATATTAATATAATATATATATTTTAAAATTTTAATTAAAAATATAATAGTTTTTGAAAATTATATAAATATAAAAAATTTTTAAAAAAACTATTTCCAAATATATATATATAGATAATTTTTTTTAAATAAAATTATTATTAAATTAAAACCCAACAAATTTTATAGTATTTTGAAATATTATATATATATATATATATATATATAATATATATTCTATATTCAAATATTTATAAGAATATTTGAAATTTATATATATATATCCAGGATCGACACATATTTGTGGTGATACAGATCAACGCCAAGTGCCCGGAATTTTAATTGGATGGTATACTTATTTCCATAAATGCTAAATAATCACTTTTTAGTTTATGTTTATGTTTGGGGAAAAAGTGGGTACTTGAAGAAAAAAATTAAGGAAGTTGGTTTTTTCTGGAAATAATTAAAGCATTTTGTCAAATATTTTCAAAATGAAGTTTAGGAAAAAAGAAAGGTTAAAAACCACCCCTCAACAAAATTTTTAAAAAAAATTGGGGAAATAAATTAAAATTTTATAAATTTTTAAAAAATTTATATTTTAATAAAAAAATTTTTTTTAAATTTTGGGGGGGGTTTTTTTTTTTTGGGGGAAGTCCCCCCCCTTCGTCATTTAAATTCCCCCCAGAAATAAACAAACCCGCTAATCTTTCCGTATTTTGGCCCTTGAAAAAATTGCCTTTGTAAAGCTGAATTAACCTTTTCAGGGTTTAGAGTACAGACTGCTTTGCTGAACATTAAAGATAAAATATAATATGATAAACAGGTGCAAGTTGCATTTTTCTGTCATTCTAATAATTACTCCAATACATGATATATATATACAGAAAGACCCCGCTTAACTCTTTTTCGGTTTAACTCTGTTTCATTTGAATAGTAAGATTGCCTGAAATTGTACGCAGCATTTGGCTTCCCAATATCCGAAACAGTTTATGTATGTTTCTTCTTTCCTGTGGTATTATACGATTGTATTTTTATCGTTTCAAATATTTGTTGACGTTTTTGTAAGTAAAAATTTGCATAATATAATGAGATTGCTATAGTGACTAATATTATGATTTTAAGTTTTTATCATGAGTGATAATAAAAAAACATGAAAATAAAGAAACAAGAAAAAACATTTCACTAGACTCTAAAATGAAAGTGAATGAAATATTAGATACTGATTAACGTCAATCTCAAATTGGTGCTGCATTGAATTTGTTTCTTCAACAATAAGGACCATTCTTAAAATAAAGAAAAAAAAACTGTCATAGGAACCGCACTACGACAAGCTCAGCAACAGAATTATCCGTTCTAGAAATAACACAATAGAGGAAATAGAAAAAAGATTTTCTATAGGAGGACGACAAAATTGAACGCAATATGCCATTTAAACCAATCTACCTTCTTTAAAAAAAAGGGAGAAAATGGAAAAAAACAGAAGAGAATGAATGATCGGGAAAAATAAACATACTATTAAAATTTTTTTTATTTTGTATGTATAGTCGTTTATAAGTTTTATATTTGTAAGAAATAAATTTTTTTTTAATAAAAACACATAATTAATAAATTTAATGGTAAAATACTTGACAAATTTTCTACCCATCTTCTCATAACCCCTTTATTTACATGATGAGATAACCTCGTTTAACGCTGTTTCATATTACGCTTTACTTTAATGGAAAGTATAACCCCGTGTTAAGCGGGGTCTCACTGTATATAAATGAAAGCCCAGTGGTCGAGTGGTAGCACATCGCGCTTCTACACAACTGGTCCCGGTTCTCTTACCGGGACTCTCAAATTCTTGACTGACCACAGCTGCTCATGCACGTCAGCACCTAATGGCCACGTATGCTCAGATGGGCACATTAGGTCCTGGCCCTCATGGGCTGTTGCACCACTGCGTTTATATATACACTCACTTCCAAAAGTTAAACACGGAGAGAAAATAACTAATTTCCGGACGCCAATCAGAATTGAAGAGGATGCAATTCGCTGCAGAGGTAGATGGAAGTAAGCAAATATGTTAGGTAACAGCCAATCATGTTTTCATGTCAAGAAATATGCAAAAAAACAGTCTTATAAGAAGCCAACTTTATGAAGTATTACAGAAGTTGATTGTAAAGGCTGATAGAAGGTGTTTAAAACTTTCGTACAATTTGTTTTCAAGACATACGCGTTTCTATGACGTCCAGAAAACAAATGGAAGAATCTGAGCGCTGGCGTACTATGGGGAGCATTTAGGCAAACAGTCGATCACAGATGTTGCTCTTTTTTTCGGCGTTTCATTTTGTATTCACGTTTAGAAACAATTCCAAACCACACAGACAGTTGTCCGAAGGCCTGTAGATCACCAGAGTACACCCCCGCGGAAGATCGATATATTGCTATTGTAGCCAAGCGGGGAAAGCAGAGCGATCTCCACATGTGGACATCTATGGTTACAACGTCCATTGGTAAGGCTATATCTGCAGCTACTGTACGCCGAAGATTAGATATGAATGGACTGTATGCCTGACTGTATGACTCGAGTTTGTGTTCCTCTATCCATCCAATCAATAGGGGCACGATTAAAGTGGTGCGAGGAAAATGGCAATTGGACTGTGTCTGACTGGGACAATGTCATGTCTACTGGTGAGTCAAGATTTGCTCTGGAGACAGATCATAAGCGTATAAGGATATGACGTGAACAAGGAACACGGATTCAGCTCCAAAACATCATCGAACATCACGCATTCAGAGGCGGAAGCATTATGGTGTGGGCAGGGATTTCATTAGTATACCGCACCACTGCACATTTTAAACGGGGTTCGTGACGGGTGTCCGGTATCAGATGATGTCCAGAACCCATGTGGGTTGCGCGCAGCAGTTGGGCCCATTTTTTTTTTAATGGACGATAACGCAGTCCCCAAAAATCGTCATGACACCTGAGGTGAAGATTGGCGGGGGTGGCCGCATATTCGCCGATTAAACCCCCATTGAAAATTTTTTTGGGATGCTCTCGCCGGGCTGTATCTTCACTTTTCCCCACCTCCAGCACTCTTATTGAGCTGAAACTCCCTTTTACAAGAAAATTTTATTTTCCCTGGGTAGTTGACAACCAATTGAAAGCATGGTCAGAAGGTGTCTTTGCATACAAGAAAGGGGGTTTACATACCCATTTATTTCCTTTTTTCATTTTATGCTGTTTTTTTTCACTTTTTTACATAATTTGTTAAGTTTAGTATGACATTATCGGATAATTTTCAAAATTTAATATTGTTTTATTTCTGTATATAATTATTGATTTTTTTTTTTGTATAAAATATTGATAATTTACTGCCAAATTTTGTCAACAAAAACAGTATATGTTAAATTTTTTTGCATTTTTTAAACTTCGTGCTTAACTTTTGAATGAGGGATGTGCTTTAGTTGCTGAAAAATTTTAAAAAATCATAAATAAAACAGATATAAAAAAAATACCAAAGCACAATCAACAGCAAAAAAAAATATTTTTTTTTGACATCGTAGATTGTATTTTGGGATTTTTTAAAATTTAAAAAAAAAAACAAAACAAATCTTATTTTCAAAAAATGCCATTTATTATCTTTTCATATTTTCAAATTTGAAGCATAGATGAGATGATTCATGAGATGTGACCGTTGATAAGAAAAAAAAAAAATTTTAAAAGCAAAAATACCCATTTTATTTTTAAATAAACCTGAACAATAAAGAACCTCATTTAGAATTTTAATATAAAATGGATTTAAAATAGCGTATGATTAATGGATTAATCAATTTTCTTTTTATTACATTTTGTAGTGCTGCTTTTCTAGCTTCTTCCCAGAAAAATAAGTTTATTCCTATTTATTCTATATTGCATGTTAAAAAAAAGTTTTATTAATATGATTACTATAAGAAATGCTATTTAGAAAAAGGAAAGGTTAATTTAATATGATTAATATATGAAACGATCTAGGCTGTATAAATTTTCTGCTTCATCTTATAATGAATTATTTTAATGTTATCCATTGTCATTTATCATTGTCAACTAAAACTTTGAATGATTAATTTAAAATGAAAGATAATGTATTTGTAGAGAATGATAAATGAAGAAATGCATGTATTCAAAATAAAAATTCTTTACTAAAGAAATAGAAAAAAAATTCAAAAAAATAGGAATTAAGTATAATTTACGAACATTCATCATTCATAAATAAATCATCAAACATTTCTTTAAAATATGCATTTCTAATAAATAAATTTGGCCTTCATACGAAATTTTCTTTTTCCCATCATATAGTTTCCATAACCAATTTGAGAATCCTAAATCACTTTTTATAGTTGCTGCTAAATCATGGATAATGTTTTTAGTGTTATTTTACTCTTAAATATAAACCAGAATTTAAGTATTCAAATTTTTCACTTAAAATATTTTACTTATCTATTAGGTTTCTATTTCTTAAGGCAGAAGAACAAACAAAGACAGTAAATGAAATGCACAGATATTTATTGAAATGGATTTTAATAAACTCTAAAATGAAACAAATATATATAAAATAAACTTAAAGAAATGGCTACTGATATGCATATAAGCGTCAGAAATATATTTCGCTTAAGGCTGTTTTCGGCAAAAGTAGACAGCATGAACTAAACGCGGAGCACATTTTCAAACAGAAGAATGCCTCAATTTTCATGAAAATTTGCAACATTATCTTATAAATCTTTTAACAATACAGCGTTTCTAAAATTTCAAAATATTGCTTGAACATTATTTTTTTTTCATTTCAACACGTGAAAGGTCAGCTCATTTAACATTACGGTATAAGAGAAAAAACACGAAGCATATTTTACGCCAGAAAAAATGGCTCAGATCGGTCAAAAAAGTGAAAAAGGATAAAATATGTTGTTCTCTAAGGGATAGTGAAGCCAGAATATAATATAAATTTTTCATTTCTTTTATATCTGAAAAAATGTACCTAATTCGGTTCCTATTCTTTAACATTAACCAGACAGCCTTAAGAAGTATACCAAACAAAAACAAACAAAAGTTGATTTTTTTTAAATCGGAATATCTCGAGCAATTTTAAAACTAAGCCTATACATAAAAGTGGTTATATATACGTAAGTAAATAGATGTAGGATTCTGGCACAAAGTTCAACGTGTTTAAATTGAAAGCACTGTTTTTTTTTACTAAAAAATTAACGTTTAATGGTGGATATTTGATACAGGACTACACACTAATACATGAATACATGGGGATGAATTGGATTATGTTTATACAAAGACTTCTTGCACTCAGCAAATGATAGAGCAGAGTAAAATTCCTCTAGTTCAGTCTCGCACAACACAGTTCCCTATAATAGTTCAGGTGATGAGTGACCCACCCGTCACTTCCCTTTCTAGCATCGGACAGCTGGTCCCTTCACGACCAGTTCACCGTTGTTCCTCATGTTTCAGCAGCCGTAGATCCCCAACCTCACTTTCTAATACCCTTCGCTTGTTGGTTCCTTGGAGGTCGTGGCGCCAGCGCCCTCTAGAGAGTCGCCTACGTGGAAAATCTTACATATATAATTATGGTTTTAAAACTTATATGATACATACTGGCCAGAAACTACAGAATGAAATATTTTTAAGTGCATGCAAGGTAAAAAATACTATTTTTATTCATGGCTATGGTCTTGAAAAATTTATTTGAATTAAGAAACGATTTATATTTTTGAGAAATGAACTTCATAAATCTGAATCTCGGCCAAGGTGATGAAGACTTATATTATAGTAATTTCCGCGTCAGCAGATGAATTGTCTGATGTGGAGGTCTGTTGAAAATGCAGTTACTTACATTATTCCCGAAGGAATACTGAGTAGCACCAAAATTTGAAATTATTTCTCGATTTGAATAACGCTATTAACCCGCGATCACTCCGCGGGTGTTCTGTACACCCCAGCAACAAGAAAATCCTCCCAGGATTCTAAAAAGAATGCGCCGAGCCTCAATTTTTTCTGTAGCTGCACATTTTAGGTCATTGAACCTTCAGGCTTGATGAAATCCTTTTTCTCGAACTATTGGAATGTAATGACCTTCAAAAGTTTTTCTGGAGGGCTGAGAACTCCCGCGAGAAGTTGATCATATGTATACAGTCTGCTCTGAATGTTTTGGGAAAAAG